>OY744602.1:87511849-88021849 GCA_963556255.1 Allolobophora icterica
CGATTGCCAAGAGGCGTTCATTTTATATTTTAATACTTCAGTACTATATTTTCATGGATATTATTGGAATTGCAGATATAAACGAATGCCTTCTCGGTCTTTGTGATAAGCAAACGACAACTTGTAGAAACTCTGTGGGCAGTTTTGTCTGCAATTGTCAAAATGGATATAAAACTGGAAACAACAGGACATTTTGCGAAGGTTGATATGAACACATTTTTTTATATAAAATCTCGATCTAAATTCTACAGAAGTGTAAAATTTTACACATTTTCCATAAGGTTACTCATCATGAGACTGAAGTGATATTTTAACATCACAAACCAACTATTGAACTTCGATTGTAAAGACAAGAGCTAAGCGATGAAGCAGTCTGACATTGTTTACTTCGATGCCATATCGATCTGCAAGGAGACGCTCGCTTTAAATTTTAATACTACGGAACTACACTGTGTCTCAAAATAAACTGTGCAAAATTGTTTCTGTCAGAACTTCGTAAAATTTCCACAAATTTTAATAATTTTTGGTAGGTAGATAGCAAAATAGCTGAAATTTTATGTTATACATAAATTTTCCACCTCACCTGACTCATGTCACCGCACTACCTTGTTAAACACAGATGTACCAATTTCTTATATAACGCTTAAATTTTATTACATGCAACAAACTATCTGACGACTTAATTAGCCGGGTGTCAAAGTGAATGGGGCCTAATATCGCGACAACCTTCTTGTCCAGAAGCTACTGCCAGACATACGCCGGATATCCCAGGGCGAGTTTTTGTCTTTCAACAGGATGGCGCCCCGCGCATTGAGCACGCGACACTGTCTCTTTCCTGGAGCACGAAACGCCCGACTTCATACCTCCAACACTGTGGCCGCCGAATTCACCGGATCTGAACCCAGTCGACTATAGCATATGGAGTGTGCTGCAGGAAAAGGTTTACTGCTCCAGAATAGCCAACATCGACGAACTCAAAATGCGTCTGATCGACTAGTGGGCGCGCTTTGACCAGTCGATCGTTGATGCTGCTATCGGCCAGTGGCGTCGCCGTCTAAGCGCTTGTGTCCGTGTAAGCGGGGCACATTTCGAGCACCAATTCTAACACTTTTAGGCAGATCTGTCATAGCAATTAAAAACTGCTAAGTAAACCATATTTTACTTTACTGCGTGCTAATTAAGTCGTCAGATAGTTTGTTGCATGTAATAAAATTTAAGTGTTATATAAGAAATTGGTACATCTGTGTTTAACAAGGTAGTGCGGTGACATGAGTCAGGTAAGGTGGAAAATTTATGTATAGCATAAAATTTCAGCTATTTTGCCATCCACCAACCAAAAATTATTAAAATTGGTGGAAATTTGACGAAGTTCTGACAGAAACAATTTTGCACAGTTTATTTTGAGACACGGTGTATATAATTCGCATACTATTGGAATTGCAGATATGAACGAATGTCACCTCGGTCTTTGTGATAATGAAACGACAAACTGTATTAACACTGTGAACAGTTTTGTCTGCAATTGTAAAAATGGATATAAAATTGGAAACAGCAGCACATTTTGCGAAGGTTGATATGAGCAGAATTTTTATATCAAATCTCGATCTAAATTCTACAGAAATGTCAAGGTTTACAAATTTTCCTTAACCTAGGGGCTATCAAGGGGGTGGTTACCACCCCCTGGGTTTTTCTACATCAAAACTTGTAGCACATCTATATAAATAAAGAGAAGACTCTGTCTGTCACAGCGATTTTGACTGCGATGCATTTCTACAGCTTTCGACCTTTTCACTCCAAACCTTCACTACTGTCTCGGGGTGGGCATTACACACCCAGTGTGAGGTTTCGCGTCCCCCGTTTTCACTGCTACCATGGTCTCCCGGGCCAAAACCTACCCGGGCAATGCATTTTTAGCTGGTAAAAAACTTACACTCAACCTATTTTCACTCGCCAGATGGCGCCGCCGGGTTAAGCAGCTACAGTACGGATTCGCTAGAGGGATTGAAACTTTCACTTAACTAAACCCGACCAACGCCAGGTTAAGCAGTGTTTTGTTGCTTATTCGCTAGAGGGATTGAAACACCTAAAACGCCGGGTTAAGCAGCTTCGCGTCCCCCGTTTTGACCCCTTAAATTGTGGCCTGGGCCAAAACCTCTCCCAAACCCCCACTTTTTACCTGGTCCAAACAAATTCGAGTTGACCTATTTTCATTCACCAGATGGCGCCGCCCGAGAAGATTCTGTTTTTGACCGCCAATTCTCTGTCACCGGCACGCATTTCTAAAGATTCGCCAGATGGCGCAGCCGTAGGGATTTCACTTCACATTAACTTTTGTTGCTTATTCGCTACAGGGATTGAAACTTATAACCCCGGGCAACGCCGGGTAAACCAGCTAGTGGAATATAATTATAACATTATAAGCTGCTGTTCCAGGTCCCTATTTTTAGCCTTTCCTTTTCCGTCTCCGTCCCTGCTTTGAAGGCTTTCGCTTGTTGACGACCGAGGAAGCCTTGTCTTCCCCTGCCGAACGCGACTCTCCCCATCATCTGGTTTGAATCGTTAACGTTGTTATCTGAACTTCTTATTGTTATTTTTCATTATTTCTGCTAAGAGACATCATGGAGGGAAGGATGGAGGGGAGAAAGACGCGAGGAAGACCGAGGGCAATGGTGCTAGACTGGATGATGACAAAAGAAGAAGGATACAGTGGACTGAAGAGAAGAGCACAAGACAGAGAACGATGGCGTCATTGTTCATACGAACCTGCCGGTGGGCAGAGAACACAAAGAACATAAGAAAGCTGCTGTATGAGGTCCATTTGCACACATTTTGAAGTAAAAATCGTTATGGTATTCTGGGTTTTCGTCTGCGGCCAGGCGCTGGCTCGCCTGGTCGGAACCCCTTCCTCGCTGTCCGGTTCCGTCCGGAAGCTGCTCGCGGGACCGAACAGTTCCGGAAGTCCCGTTCAGCGAGGGTTTGAACACCTGCTGATGTTACTGGTCCGCTAGTTTGGTGCTCCGGTGTAAGCTCAGTGGGGATCTCATTTGTAGTGAAGAAGTTGCTTTGAGACCAACTCTCGCCAAGAGGTGGACATTTTTGGTGCTCAGAAGCAGGGGGGTTCTGGTACGAAGACAGGTGCCTTTCAACGGAGCGTGAAAGGGACCTGGTCCTGATGTTGTTGGAGCCCGATAATTCTCGGTTGCAAGCGGATGTTTCCAGAGCCTCGCGTTCAGATCTGGAATTCAGCCTTTCACTTCGACGAGGTCCGGGTGCCTGCGGGAAGGAACTGAAAAGTGCCGGATTGGTTACCGTCCTTCCTTCCGTTAATGACGAGGTGGTGCCGATCTGGTAAGGCGCGAATCGCGAGCTGCGGTTAAGGACTTCAGTTTGGTCCTCGGGATCCGAACTAGCGTCTGAGCTTGACTGCATCACATCTATCCTTTGGGATAATTCGACCAAACTAGCATTTAATTGCTCTCGTTGATCGTTCTGGGCATGTCTTATGGCAGTGTGTTCAGTAGCCATAGAAGCTTGACATGTCAGGATAAACTCCTGATCTTGGCGTATAATCGCCTGTTCAGACGCCATAGAATCTTGAACTCTCTTAATGGTCGCTTGTTCTAGCGCCACAGAAGTTTGCATGTCCATCAACCTCTGCAGGGATTCAAACATTATATCCAAAATAGGGGCCGGGGCGTTCACGCGTGCTCCATTCGTAGCATCATCATCTCTGGCAACTACACATCTATTCGCATCATCATCATCACTCTCATATCTCATATCCACAACATCATCTGTCCTCGCAAACTTCGACAAAGACATGGTCTATCAATTCTTATCAGAGAACAAAGCAGATACAGTTGAATTACTTTCTCAACTACTAACTAGAAACAATTATCAATTAAGATTTGTAACGAGCTCGAACCACACGGGAATTAATATTGGGCGTACTTCTAACTTCAACGGGGCAAAGGGAATAAGATCGCTCTACATACCACATCGGCGAGTTACGTCAGAGGCGTTTGACTCACTCTAGCGGTTGCTATCTTCGTTACTTCGCGAGTCCTCCAGGGATTTATTCGAGTTCAGCTTCTTTTCCTCTCGCGGGCAGTTTTCACATCACCAGCGAGTTCATTCGTCTTCGGGCGTTCATCTTTGGGCTTCGGGGGTCTGTTTCGTCACTTCTTCGGGGCAATACGTCTTCACACGGTCCTCTTCGTCAGCGGCGCTCTTGGGGACCTTTGGGGTATTCTCTGACGTCACAGCGCAGCAGCTCTTGGCTCACCGTTCGTCCGGGGGTTGAGTCGGGGCAGACGGTAAATATTGACGTCGTCTGTGATTCGTTGCGGCCGGGGGAATTTCCACGATCAGCTGGGCGGTTCCTTTCGCTTTGGGGCTTTATTCGTCCGATGCTTGCTTCTTCCTTCCTTCCATCACCAATGTTCGAGTGTTATCGAATACGCTTAAATTACGTTTCAAACTCGACGAATTATAACTACGATACTTCGCATCGGCTACTTTTAATATTCTCAACGTTCTACGGGGCTCGTATATTCGCAGATTCTTGCAATCTCTCCGCTTCTTTAGTTCTGTTCACTTCTTGTCACTTGGGCTGTTGGGGACTTCTGTTTCTTGGGCTGCTGATCGGTTGTCTCTCTTCTTCATCCGCCGCTCCGTTTTCTCTCGCCTTCTCACGCCGTTTCACTCGTTTCGCTGACTTCTGTCCGAACTAACTCTGGGCGATTCACTCTATCTTTTATATGGGACAGGCTCATTACAAACCACACATCGGTATTCATGCATAATTATGCGGACTTAGGCATCTTCGGGCGGTTCCTCGTTCCCGTCGCGTTTCGCATTCTTTCTCCGCTAACCTGGACAGCTAACCTGGATCGGCTATACTCTGATCCGGCTATCCTAGATTGACTAGCTTGGGTTAGAATCTCAACGTTTCTTTAGGGACTTCTAATGCAATAAAAGGGGGGCTCCTTAATTATCTTATGGATTCGTCTTGGCGCTCTATCAATCATACCTCTAGCAATATACTGGGCCTTTGTAGAAAGATGACATGGGCAGAATTCTACAGTATCCCACGCCATAAAAAAAGTTATACCCGAAATAGCCTAGGTACCAAAGACAAATAACTAAGCAAGCAAATAATTATAGCCCTACATTCCCTCTGAAGAGTCGCATAGTTGTTTCTCTTCAAGGAAGAATAATGAATATGCTATAGACGACAAACTTAGGGTTGGGTTTAGAGGGAATATAGGGCTATATTTGCTTCTTCTTCTTCTTTTCCTTCAGGCTCGAATTAATCCCTCTTTGGAGAGGGGTCAGCCACTCGGATCCTTCTCTTCCACTTGTTTCTTTCTTGAGCATCTTCTTTCTTCAGTTTTAGGAGTTTTAGGTCTTGTTGTATCGTGTCTTCCCATCTCTTCCTCTGTCGTCCCCGACTGCGGCGTCCGTATACCTCTGCATTCATGATTCTTTTCACACAACTATCATCCTCTTTTCTCATTACATGTCCATACCACCTCAGCCTGGTCTCTCGTACTTTGTCAGTTATACATGCCACCCCGAGCTTCTTTCTGATGTCCACATTTCTTTTCCTGTCCTTCAGTGAGATCCCAAGTATCCATCGTAGCATTCTCATCTCTGTTCTCTCCAGTAACCCTTCATCCCTTTTTGTCAGCGCCCAGGCCTCTGCTCCATATAGCATCACCGGTCTTACCATTGTTTTGTATACCTTTCCCTTGAGTTGAGTTGGCATTTTGGCGTCACACAACACTCCCGTTAGTTCTCTCCATTTCTGCCAAGCCACCTTAATCCTGTTCCTGATGTCATGCTCGCAGCCACCCTGTGCATTCATGGTCGATCCCAGATATTTAAATGTTTCAACCTGTTTCAGTGACTTTCCTGCATTGTCTCTGATCTCAATTGCTTCCGTTGTTTTTGAGCAGACCATGGTTTCTGTCTTATTGATGTTTATCTTAAGACCCTTGCTCTCCACTGCCATCTGCCAGTCTGTAAAACGTGCTTGCATCTTCGCCTCTGCATCGTCCGCTAGTATAAGATCATCCGCATACAGCTATATTTGCTTGCTTAGTAATTTGTCTTTTGAAAACCGGAAGTGATCATAATAAATAATAATACGCTTCATCAGGGTGAAAATAGCTGATGAAACATCACGAGAGCCGATATGGTTGGGTACGGGAAGAGCTATAAACAGTTAAAGCAGATTGCTAACAAAGTAAGGCAGTGCTGTGAAGTATGCAAGAAATCGGTTTGCAGGAAGCATTCGCACAAAACAATGGAAGTAACTTGCAATGACTGCAAGGACCACTGACATTTGACTGCCGGGAACAACATAATATCTTGTTTCATGCTGATATAATCTGCATGCCTTTAGATTTTGCCTGCAACTAAAACAGACTTTGAAATATAGTTTGTATTGTTACAAATTAAGCCTCATTACATTAAAAATATTCTTGGATACATAGTTCATTTTCAAAACTCACTTCATCTTACATTTTTTTCCAACAAGTACAAGTTGTGCGGGCAATATGAAAAGTAGTTAAGTTATAATTGCACGTAACCCACGTCCATAAACCCTTATGATTGCATCTAGCCCACGCCCATAAACCCTTATGATTGCATCTAGCCCACGCCCATAAACCCTTATGATTGCATCTAGCACACCCCATAAACCTTTATGATTGCTTCTAGCCCACGCCCCTAAACCCTTATGATTGCTTCCAGCCCAGCCTCTTAAACCATATGTTTGCTTCTAGCCCAGGCTCTTAAACCTTACGTTTGCTTCTAGCCCAGGCTCTTAAACCCTATGATATGTTTAATTAACCCATTAGTGCCCAATGATCCCATTTGGGAACAACAGTTCATCTGCCCAAATCTATTTCGTAATATACAAATTTTTAATTTAAAATACATGGGAACACATGTTTACTTATTTAACTTCTAATTAGTCTAACTTTTTTCAGTGAGAATTCTACTTCCGGTCTGTAGTTTCGTCGACCAATGTGGAAAATTTTGTGTACTGACATCAAAATAATGAATAATTTCACCACAAGAGGTACTATAATTATTTTCTACAACTTTTGCCTGAAATGGTTAACTTAATGCTACATCTTACCAATTTCTTTCTTAAAATACTGATATGAGCTTTTAGTGCTATGCAGTAACTTGAAGTTTGCGAGTGTTCCCTTTTGGGAACATTGGGCACAAACGATGTCTGTTCCCAAAAGGGAACACATGCTAATGCGGCGTTTGTTGCCATGTATTTATGCGTATGGTTATTGTGTCTTGTTATAGGCTGTGAAGAGGAGTTAGTCACGAGCAGATGTAATGAAAGCCGTGTTGGAAGATCTAGATGTAGAACCGGAAAACTGTGGTGATAATGATGTGGAGTGCACCACATTACCAGAAGCTGCCGAAATAGCTGCGTCTGATAATAGACGAGTCGATAGTCATTGTCCCTCCATCAGCAGCAGGGGCAGTTTCTGATGAAGAAACAGTCGATAATCAGGGTGTTGGTCACCAGGTGGTTACTTCACTGTTGTCAGTGGTCACCAACCCGCTGTGTCGTAAAGTGTTCTTCGACAATTTCATCACGTCTCATGATCTACTGGACCACCTCAAAACTCTGTGCATCAAAGCAACAGAAGCAGTTCGAGAAAACAGGCTTAGACAGACTCCGCTTCAAGACACAAAAGTCATGAAAAAGACAGCGCATGTTACATGTTTCGCTTTCACCTTGTCACCTTGTGCTGTCAATTCCTGGAGCTCTAGCGATCGCCATGACACACATTCTCCATTGCTTGAAACATCGCTTTACCGATAGCATAAACCATGTCGTAATTTGTAGCAACATTGACACAGTGATTGTCGTTCCATTTCACAAGTCCCACAATACCATAACACTTGCTGTGTTATGGTATTGTGGGACTTGTGAAATGGAACGACAATCACTGTGTCAATGTTGCTACAAATTACGACATGGTTTATGCTATCGGTAAAGCGATGTTTCAAGCAATGGAGAATGTGTGTCATGGCGATCGCTAGAGCTCCAGGAGTTGACAGCACAAGGTGACAAGGTGAAAGCGAAACTTTGATGTACGACAAAGAGGGCAGTAGTTGAAGTTCCACAACCGATTGTGGTAAATAATTATCACTGCCACGTGGGAGGTGTGGATATTATGGAGTCGTTCATGGCCAATTACCGACTGACATTTCGGAATCAACATGCTCGTCATGGCAGCTTGGCGAATCCATGTGGAATTAGGAGGAACATTTGACCGGTTCTCATTTCGTCGCCACATTGTCTGTAGGTTGATGCACACTGTAAAGTCCAACACAGCTGATACAGGTCCTCGTCCCATGGAGGAGGTTCGCAGGGTTGGAGCCAGTCACCATCTTATAGGCCAGATGCAGATTCTGTATGAAAAACCGTATCCTAAAGTGCACGAAGTGTGATGTACCACTGCATCTTATATTGCTCAGTAATTCATACGAAAAAACTTTACGTAGCACATTGTTTTCGGACTGTGGTCTTTTGAGTTTGTGTAACTGTAAATCCTTTAGTTTGAAGTACTACAACCTGTTCTTTTGGTTTACACATAAATTTTTACCCTAACACAATACAAATGATCTTGTAAATGTGCCACAATATCTGTTGATGAAATCAGAGTTATTCTTAAGCTATGTTCCCATTTGGGAACATGCTTCATCAAGCTATGTTCCCATTTGGGAACAGACTCCATCTTGGCCCAATGTTCCCATTTGGGAACAAAGCGCCATCTGGCGGCCATATATCCAATTGATGATCCGAGTGTATTTCTGACTTCGTCTCACTCAGAACACCCAGAAAATGCAATTTCACATGTGTGAGTTATGCGACCATCATTTGGGCACTAATGGGTTAATTATTTTATATTTAATATAGTTTAATTATATTTAATATATTTGAACTCTAAGTTGTACTCTTGTGCGATTTATTTTAATTATGTTATTGAAGCAGCCTATTTCAGATGTTGAATAAACAGATTTCTTGTAGCAATTTTAAGTAGTGCCTATATTTAAATTACTTTGAACTTCACTTTGTATAGCGCCCTAACTCAGCGAGGCTTATTTGAATTTGGTATTGGTGCAGCCTATTTGGTAGATATTTTAAAATATATATTATGTTATAATCTAATGTATATTAAAAGTTGTACTCTTGCGCGACGTTTTTTTAAAAATATAGTTGTCAGCTCTATTAAACCGACCAACTGAGTCACACGAAAGTTATGACTGATTTAATACTACCACGTACGATCTTTATATATACAGGATACATACACAGGCATGCACATACAGCTCTTTTGATTGGCTAAAGCCGTATGCCCTATACTAATTATACTTGTCCTATCCTAGCAAAGTCTTTATGTAGATATACTGTCATTATACTATACAAGCATATACATAATTACATATAAACCACGCCTACCCACTCTAAAGCCTAACAAAACACCAACCCACAATTAATGCGTATGACAATAGTTAAATCTAATTTAATTTTAAAATGTATTTCTAACATTTATTACAATCTATATTCTTACAAGCACGCTATTTGGACAACATCTTAATAATATGGAAGCGTTTTAAGCAAGAAGAGAGAGAGGACCCATGAGGTAACCCGGAGGTAGCCATGGATATGAATTGTTAGCAACCTCAGTTTCTTAGACTCGGCATATGAGGGTAGGCGGCCAGCCCTCACCCTCACCGTCTCATCTTCCCACCGACAGAGTTCAGTCGGTGTGCTCATTATTGCTGAGCTGGCAATGGGGTGCAGGAGCAGAAATCGAATCAAATTTCTATCCGGACGGGGATTCGAACCCCCGACCTCTCCATCGACAGTTTAGCACGCTAACCAATACACTATTGTGCACCCCTCTAGTTTTAACCAAATAAGTGTTTAAATACATTTAATTACAAAACGCGAAGAAACAAAGATCGTTAGGTTCTACTGTTGGGAATGTACGCACAGGCTGTCATTTATTAGCCTATAGTTGAATTATCTAAATTATTTGCTAAGAAATATAAAAACTGATAAGTAAAAGAGAAGGAAGAACTCTAAATTATTTGCGAAGAGATATAAAACTGTAAAGTATGAAGAATGAAAATGCGAGCAGAATTGAAGAGAAGGTACATTTTTAGTGGCTTAGCGCTGGGAGGAGCGCTGAGAGGAGCGGCAGGAACGCTGGGAAGCTGCGGCAGCAGCGGAGAGAGCGCTGGGAAGCTGCGGGAGCAGCGGCAGGAACGCTGGGAAGTTGCGGCAGCAGCGGCAGGAACGCTGAGAAGCTGCGGCAGCAGCGGCAGGAACGCTGGGAAGCTGCGGGAGCAGCGGAGAGAGCGCTGGGAAGCTGCGGCAGCAGCGGCAGGAACGCTTGGAAGCTGCGGGAGCAGCGGCGAGAGCGCTGAGAAGCTGCGGCAGCAGCGGCAGGAACGCTGAGAAGCTGCGGTGGCAGCAACGCTGAGAAGCTGCGGGAGCAGCGGATAGAGCGCTTGAGAGCTGCGGAGAGAGCGCTGGGGAGCTGCGGCAGCTGCGGCGAGAGCCCTGGGGAGCTGCGACAGCTGCGGCGAGAGCGCTGGGGAGCTGGGGCAGCTGCGACGAGAGCGCTGGGGAGCTGCGGCAGCGGCGGAGGAGGCAGCGGAGGCCTCGGAGGCGGTGGCGACGGCGACAGTGGCAAATTTGTTGGAAAGGCAGGTTTTCGATTGAAGCAGTTCAGAGCATTTTGGGTGACGAAACTGATATGTATGGTAGTTCTAGCGGGGACATGTGTGAAGTCTGAACGTACAATTTATGGAAACTTAAAGTTTTTGTCAAAAATGTATGTGAAACTGTACCTCTTTTGGAAAATTTTGATGACGCATATGAGAGCTCTAACTGATAAAGTATGAAACATGTGGCTACAATTTTGGTGGAAAAGACATGTGTGAGATTGAAGCGTATGTGAAAATCATCTAAAATGAACATTTTTGGAGACTGTGGATGGCGAAACTGGAGGGAACAAAGCATGCTGGAGTAATTTGTACTGGAAATGTGTGTTTTTGAGTAAAAGTCATTTGCAAAGTCTGTTAAATGTTGCAGTTTTGAGAAATTTCGGACGACTAGGCGTGATAGTTCTAGCAAAGCGTTGGAGCTACAATTTGTTGGAAAATGAGTGGTTTCGCATGAAGTACATGTGCAAAGCATGTAAAATGTTACATTTTGATGAGTTAAGGTGGTGAAATCGATGTGACAGAAGCAACTTCATTATGCGTGAGACTTTGCCTTCCCCTCTATCCTACACTCTACCCTCCATTCCACCCTCCTTTCCCCACACCGTCCTCTCTCCTCTCCACTCCCTCTCCCTTCCCTCTCTTCAACAGTTACAAGACCATTTTAAACGATAACCAACTTGAAAGCACTCGACAGCTTGAAATTCAAACGAAAACGGCTTGCAAATATAGTTGTTTTGAAATCATGTTGCCTGAATATACGTGGTTTAAGCACCAGGTAAAACTGTACACTCATGTACGTATACAGCCAAAGCAGTGTGGCCGCATGTTTACCTGCCATTCTTTCCGGCGTATGCCTGCAGGCTATGACCATTATAATGCCGATGTATACGAACAAAAGCGCGTGTCAGAGCATTTGGATGAATGGTCGTATGCCTGTGTGTAAGGGCTGAAGGGGTTTGGTAGGGCGCCTTCTACTGTGTTCAGTCAATCGAATCCTGATATGGTTGACTGCATTCGCATGAAGTTCAAAATACCTAAGAGCTGTGCATGACGCTAGCGCAGAGACCGTTAGCGCCTTCATTTTCTTAGCCTCGGCATATGAGAGTTGGTCTCCCTCGCCATCTCATGTTCGCACCAATAGAGTACGATCAGTGTACTCCACATGTCTGAGTTGGTTAGGTTTTGCAGAAATCTGGAACTTAATTTTCTGCGCCGGCGAGGCTTTGAACATCTCGTTTGATAGTCCAACAAGCTAACCACTAGGCTATGTCACATTCTAAAATAACTAAAATATTAAAAATTGCTACAAGATATACGTTTATGTCACATACAACATCTGAAATATCGTATGGGAGAAACTTTGGTGGCACGACATAGAAGTTGTGAAACTTTATTAGTGAAATAAATCAACTTATAATCTGCAACTCGGCTTTTTCAGTATTTAGTTATTTTGCGTGCAAGTGAAAAACCCCTGAGACTGAAAATATGCAAAGTTCCATGTCTATAGAAAAGCTGTACGTTTCGCTCCTCTAGATAAGTCTCACGCATAATGAAGTTGCTTCTGTCACATCGATTTCACCACCTTAATTCACCACCTTAATTCACCACCTTAACTATGAATAGTCGTCCGAAATTTCTCAAAACTGCAACATTTAACAGACTTTGCAAATGACTTTTACTCAAAAACACACATTTCCAGTACAAATTACTCCAGCATGCTTTGTTCCCTCCAGTTTCGCCATACACAGTCTCCAAAAATGTTCAGTTTAGATGATTTTCACATACGCTTCAATCTTAAACATGTCTTTTCCACCAAAATTCATCGATGTGCTTCACCTCATATTGAGCAAACTTTAGTTAGAACTATGTTACACCCCAATTGCATCACTCAAACTTTTAAATATATACCATTTCAAGCGCTTTGCAAGTGTGCTTCAATCGAAAACAGGCCTATTCCTACAAATTGTATGTGTACAAATCACCTCTAGGAATAAATTTCAACTTGAAATAATATGGCAACATCAGAATTCTCTAAAATGTTACATGTATTCCAAAGGAAAACACTCAATTCGCACAAATTGTAGCCATATGTTTCATACTTTATCAGTTAGAGCTCTCATATGCGTCATCAAAATTTTCCAAAAGTGGGACAGTTTCACATACATTTTTGACAAAAACTTTAAGTTTCCACCGCCTCCGAGGCCTCTGCTGCCTCCTCCGCCGCTGCCGCAGTTCCCAAGAGCTCTCGTCGCAGCTGCCGCAGCTCCCCAGCGCTCTCGCCGCAGCTGGCGCAGCTCCCCAGCGCTCTCGCCGCAGCTACCGCAGCTCCCCAGCGCTCTCTCCGCAGCTCCCGCAGCTTCCAAGCGTTCCTGCCGCTGCTGCCGCAGCTTCTCAGCGTTCCTGCCGCTGCTGCCGCAGCTTCCCAGCGCTCTCTCCGCTGTTCCCGCACCTTCCCAGCGTTCCTGCCGCTGCCGCCGCAGCTTCCCAGCGTTCCTGCCGCTCCCGCCGCAGCTTCTCAGCGCTCCTGCCGCTGATTCCCAGCGCTCTCGCAGCTGCTCCCGCAGATTCCCTGCGTTCCTGCCGCTGCCGCCGCAGCTTCTCAGCGCTCCTGCCGCTGCTGCCGCAGCTTCCCAGCGCTCTCGCAGCTGCTGCCGCAGCTTCCCAGCGCTCTCTCGGCTGCTCCTGCAGCTTCCCAGCGTTCCTGCAGCTGCCGCCGCAGCTTCCCAGCGTTCGTGCCGCAGCTTCCCAGCGCTCTCTCCGCTGCTGCCGCAGCTTCCCAGCGCTCTCTCCGCTGATGCCACAGCTTCCCAGCGTTCCTGCCGCTGCTGCCGCAGCTTCCAGGGTTCTTGCAGCTGCTTCCGCAGCATCCCAGCCTTCCTGCCGATGCCGCCGCAGCTTCTCAGCGCTCCTGCCGCTGCTGCCGCAGCTTCCCAGCGCTCTCGCAGCTGCTCCCGCAGCTTCCCAGCGTTCCTGCCGCTGCCGCCGCAGCTTCTCAGCGCTCCTGCCGCTGCTACCGCAGCTTCCCAGCGCTCTCGCAGCTTCCCAGCGCTCTCTTCGCTGCTCCCGCAGCTTCCAAGCGTTCCTGCCGCTGCCGCCGCAGCTTCCCAGCGCTCTCTCCGCTGCTCCCGCAGCTTCCCAGCGTTCCGGCCGCTGCCGCCGCAGCTTCTCAGCGCTCCTGCCGCTGCTACCGCAGCTTCCCAGCGCTCTCGCAGCTTCCCAGCGCTCTCTTCGCTGCTCCCGCAGCTTCCAAGCGTTCCTGCCTATGCCGCCGCAGCTTCCCAGCGTTCCTGCCGCTGCTGCCGCAGCTTCCCAGCGCTCTCCGCTGATGCCGCAGCTTCCCAGCGTTTCTGCCGCTGCTGCCGCAGCTTCCCAGCGCTCTCTCCGCTGATGCCGCAGCTTCCCAGCGTTCCTGCCGCTGCTGCCGCAGCTTCCAGGGTTCTTGCAGCTGCTTCCGCAGCATCCCAGCCTTCCTGCCGCTGCCGCCGCAGCGTCTCAGCGCTCCTGCCGCTGCTGCCGCAGCTTCCCAGCGCTCTCGCAGCTGCTCCCGCAGCTTCCCAGCGTTCCTGCCGCTGCCGCCGCAGCTTCTCAGCGCTCCTGCCGCTGCTACCGCAGCTTCCCAGCGCTCTCCGCTGATGCCGCAGCTTCCCAGCGTTTCTGCCGCTGCTGCCGCAGCTTCCAGGGTTCCTGCAGCTGCTTCCGCAGCATCCCAGCCTTCCTGCCGCTGCCGCCGCAGCTTCTCAGCGCTCCTTCCGCTGCTGCCGCAGCTTCCCAGCGCTCTCCGCTGATGCCGCAGCTTCCCAGCGTTTCTGCCGCTGCTGCCGCAGCTTCCAGGGTTCCTGCAGCTGCTTCCGCAGCATCCCAGCCTTCCTGCCGCTGCCGCCGCAGCTTCTCAGCGCTCCTTCCGCTGCTGCCGCAGCTTCCCAGCGCTCTCGCAGCTGCTCCCGCAGCTTCCCAGCGCTCTCTTCGCTGCTGTCGCAGCTTCCCAGCGCTCTCTTCGCTGCTCCCGCAGCTTCCAAGCGTTCCTGCCGCTGCCGCCGCAGTTTCCCAGCGTTCCTGCCGCTGCTGCCGCAGCTTCCCAGCGCTCTCTCCGCTGCTCCCGCAGCTTCCCAGCGCTCTCCCCGCTGCTCCCGCAGCTTCCCTGCGTTCCTGCTGCTGCTGCCGCAGCTTCTCAGCGTTCCTGACGCTGCTGCCGCAGCTTCCCAGCGTTCCTGCCGCTGCTGTCGCAGCTTCCCAGCGCTCTCTCCGCTGCTCAGCAGCTTCCCAGCGTTCCTGCCGCTCCTCTCAGCGCTCCTCCCAGCGCTAAGCCACTAAAAATGTACCTTCTCTTCAATTCTGCTCGCATTTCCATTCTTCATACTTTACAGTTTTATATCTCTTCGCAAATAATTTATAGTTCTTCCTTCTCTTTTACTTATCAATTTTTATATTTCTTAGCAAATAATTTAGAGAATTCAACTATAGGCTAATAAATGACAGCCTGTGCGTACATTCCCAACAGTAGAACCTAACGATCTTTGTTTCTTCGCGTTTTGTAATTAAATGTATTTAAACACTTATTTGGTTAAAACTAGAGGGGGTGCACAATAGTGTAGTGGTTAGCGTGCTAAACTCTCGATGGAGAGGTCGGGGGTTCGAATCCCCGTCCGGATAGAAATTTGATTCGATTTCTGCTCCTGCTGCACCCCATAGCCAGCTCAGCTATAATGAGCACACCGACTGAACTTTATCGGTGGGAAGATGAGACGGTGAGGGTGAGGGCCGGCCGCCTACCCTCATATGCCGAGTCTAAGAAACTGAGGTTGCTAACAATTCATATCCATGGCTACCTCCGGGTTACCTCATGGTTCCTCTCTCTCTTCTTGCTTAAAACGCATCCATATTATTAAGATGTTGTAAAAATAGCGTGCTTGTAAGAATATAGCTTGTAATAAATGTTAGAAATACATTTTAAAATTAAATTAGATTTAACTATATTTCCAAAAAAAACGTCGCGCAAGAGTACAACTTTTAATATACATTAGATTATAACATAATATATATTTAAAAATATCTACCAAATAGGCTGCACCAAATACCAAATTCAAATAAGCCTCGCTGAGTTAGGGCGCTATACAAATCGGTGAAGTTCAAAATAATTTAAATATGGGCTCTACTTAAAATTGCTACAAGAATATGTTTATTCAACATCTGAAATAGGCTGCTTCAATAACATAATTAAAATAAATCGCACAAGAGTACAACTTAGACTTCAAATATATTAAATATAATTAAACTATATTAAATATAAAATAATTAATTAAACATATCATAGGGTTTAAGAGCCTGGGCTAGAAGCAAACATGAGGTTTAAGAGCCTGGGCTAGAAGCAAACATATGGTTTAAGAGACTGGGCTGGAAGCAATCATAAGGGTTTAGGGGCGTGGTCTAGAAGCAATCATAAGCGTTTATGGGGGTGTGCTAGATGCAATCATAAGGGTTTATGGGCGCGGGCTAGATGCAATCATAAGGGTTTATGGGCGTGGGCTAGATGCAATCATAAGGGTTTATGGGCGTGGGTTACGTGCAATTACAACTTAACTACTATGAAATATCGTTAAATGGACCGGTTCCCTTGTTCAAAATTATTTAATTTCGAGATGCATTCGTATATTTTACAATTAAATATACCATTTTGGTCAGAAATGAATGCTGAATCAATTGCTGTATCACATGATATATTTGAAACCAAACACGAAATACGGGGTGGTAACCAAACTTCCCTTGGTAGCCGATGTCGCAAAAAAACCTTGGTACCCTGAGGGCTAAGGCTATGTATCATGACAATGAAATAACCTTTTAACATCGCACACCAACTATTGAATTTCGAATGCAGAGACGACAACCAAGCGGCGATGCAGTCTAACACTGTTTATTTCCAGTTCGATTGCAAAAAGGCGTTCATTTTATATTTTAATACTTCAGTACTATATTTCATGGATATTATTGGAATTACAGATATAAACGAATGCAGCCTCGGTCTTTGTGATAAGCAAACGACAACTTGCTTAAACACTGTGGGCAGTTTTGTCTGCAATTGTAAAAATGGATATGAAGCTGGAAACAACAGGACATTTTGCAAAGGTTGATATGTACATCATTGTTTCTATATGAAATTTAGATCGAAATTCTGCAGAATTATAAAATTTACACATTTTCCTTAAGGTTATACATCTCGGCAATGAACTGACATTTTAATATCACACACCAACTATTGAACTTCGAATGGAGAGACGACAGCCAAGCGACGATGCAGTCTAACACTGTTTATTTCCAGTTCGATTGCAAAACGGCGTTCATTTTATATTTTAATACTTCAGTACTATATTTCATGGATATTATTGGAATTGCAGATATAAACGAATGCAGCCTCGGTCTTTGTGATAAGCAAACGACAACTTGCTTAAACACTGTGGGCAGTTTTGTCTGCAATTGTAAAAATGGATATGAAGCTGGAAACAACAGGACATTTTGCAAAGGTTGAAATGTACATCATTGTTTCTATATCAAATTTAGATCGAAATTCTGCAGAACTATAAAATTTACACATTTTCCTTAAGGTTATACATCTTGACAATGAACTGACATTTTAATATCACACACCAACTATTGAACTTCGAATGGAGAGACGACAGCCAAGCGACGATGCAGTCTAACACTGTTTATTTCCAGTTCGATTGCAAAAAGGCGTTCATTTTATATTTTAATTTAAAATTAATACTTCAGTACTATATTTCATGGATATTATTGGAATTGCAGATATAAACGAATGCAGCCTCGGTCTTTGTGATAAGCAAACGACAACTTGCTTAAACACTGTGGGCAGTTTTGTCTGCAATTGTAAAAATGGATATGAAGCTGGAAACAACAGGACATTTTGCAAAGGTTGATATGTACATCATTGTTTCTATATCAAATTTAGATCGAAATTCTGCAGAATTATAAAATTTAGGTTTGGTGACATTTAATACCGTGACACTTAATACCACGACAGTTAATACTGGTCACATAATACCTATGACACTTAGTCCCTATGACACTTAGTCCCTATGACAGTTAGTCCCTATGACACTTTATCCCTATGACACTAAGTCCCTATGACACTAGCGCTGCAGAGCTCGGGTCACTGTTGACCGCTTCGGTAGTGACATGAGTATATCATCCGTCAGCTTTCCTGAAACCGTACCCTGAGACGAAGATGGTGTAGCTCCGATGCCGTCCATGGCCGCCTTCATGTCGGCTACCGCCGTACGTGCTAGTGCTGTTGATCCGGTACCAGTGCATATTTTAACTGTATAACTAGTGGGACAACTGTCCCAGTAGTTTCAAGATTTGTCCCAGTAGTTTGGGTGATTTGTCCCAGGTAAAGTGGCTAAAACTGGCTCCATTTGGGAGCAAATGCTCTAAAATGCATTGTCGTGGCCAACTTTGTCCCAGTAGTCCAAATCCGTTAAAATATGCCCTGTCCGTTACCCTGGTGCGTGTGCTGCTCATTTATAATGTTGATGAGATGATGACTTCGTGTTGTCAAACGAGCTTTGCAGCGAAACTACACCGATTTCCTACAACGCCAAGCCGTGGTTCCGTTGGCATTGTCTCGATGCTTCGTGTATTCATAATTACAATGTATGACAGTCTGTTTTCCCTTGCTACTGAAACCGAAATTCACTTCCATAGTAATTTAAACTCGTTTTAATCCAGCTTTTCCTTATAAAAAAGGCAACATGCGAACTGCGCAATACGATTTTCAAATAACAAAGACAGTAGCTCCGTACACACTAAACAGACTGCATACCTCTGTTTAGGTATTAATTGTCCTGGGACTAATTGTCTGTGGGACTAAGTGTCGTCGGTATTAATTGTCTGTGGGACTAAGTGTCGTAGGTATTAATTGTCTGTGGGACTAAGTGTCGTCGGTACGAATAGTCCGGTATTAAGTGTCACGGTATTAAGTGTCACGTTATGAAATGTCGTGCTACCAAAATTTACACATTTTCCTTAAGGTTATACATCTTGACAATGAACTGACATTTTAATATCACACACCAACTATTGAACTTCGAATGGAGAGACGACAGCCAAGCGACGATGCAGTCTAACACTGTTTATTTCCAGTTCGATTGCAAAAAGGCGTTCATTTTATATTTTAATACTTCAGTACTATATTTCATGGATATTATTGGAATTGCAGATATAAACGAATGCAGCCTCGGTCTTTGTGATAAGCAAACGACAACTTGCATAAACACTGTGGGCAGTTTTGTCTGCAATTGTAAAAATGGATATGAAGCTGGAAACAACAGGACATTTTGCAAAGGTTGATATGTACATCATTGTTTCTATATGAAATTTAGATCGAAATTCTGCAGAATTATAAAATTTACACATTTTCCTTAAGGTTGTCTTGACAATGAACTGACATTTTAATATCACACACCAACTATTGAACTTCGAATGGAGAGACGACAGCCAAGCGACTATGCAGTCTAACACTGTTTATTTCCAGTTCGATTGCAAAAAGGCGTTCATTTATTATTTTAATACTTCAGTACTATATTTCATGGATATTATTGGAATTGCAGATATAAACGAATGCAGCCTCGGTCTTTGTGATAAGCAAACGACAACTTGCATAAACACTGTGGGCAGTTTTGTCTGCAATTGTAAAAATGGATATGAAGCTGGAAACAACAGGACATTTTGCAAAGGTTGATATGTACATCATTGTTTCTATATCAAATTTAGATCGAAATTCTGCAGAATTATAAAATTTACACATTTTCCTTAAGGTTGTACATCTTGACAATGAACTGACATTTTAATATCACACACCAACTATTGAACTTCGAATGGAGAGACGACAGCCAAGCGACGATGCAGTCTAACACTGTTTATTTCCAGTTCGATTGCAAAAAGGCGTTCATTTTATATTTTAATACTTCAGTACTATATTTCATGGATATTATTGGAATTGCAGATATAAACGAATGCAGCCTCGGTCTTTGTGATAAGCAAACGACAACTTGTATAAACACTGTGGGCAGTTTTGTCTGCAATTGTAAAAATGGATATGAAGCTGGAAACAACAGGACATTTTGCAAAGGTTGATATGTACATCATTGTTTCTATATGAAATTTAGATCGAAATTCTGCAGAATTATAAAATTTACACATTTTCCTTAAGGTTATACATCATGACAATGAAATGACATTTCAACGTCACACACCAACTATTGAACTTCGAATGGAGAGACGACAGCCAAGCTATAAAGCAGTCTGACTGTTTATTTCAAGATCGATTGCAAAAGGCGTTCATTTTATATTTTAATACTTCAGTACTATATTTCATGGATATTATTGGAAATGCAGATATTAACGAATGCGTTCGCCATCTTTGTGATAAGCAAACGACAAACACATATCGTGTGCTTCTACTATATACATGTATTTAAGACGCGCTGCGTGGCTGCCGTTTGTACTATATCTATGTTTACTGTACAGCGCAGTGCGTATGCAGGCGCTTAATTAAACAACATGATTATAATTATTATTATTAACTTGCATAAACACTGTGGGCAGTTTTGTCTGCAATTGTAAAAATGGATATGAAGCTGGAAACAAAAGGACATTTTGCAAAGGTTGATATGTGAGACATATTCTGGTATTAGATTAAGTTCACTTTTGGAGATGCAAGACATTTTTTTCTTTCTGATGAATAATTTATTGATCTTATGTTGGCCAGTAATGTACATGTATGTGCTTAAGAAATATGGGCGCGTTTGCACACTAATATTGTAGTTTCATCAGTTTTAACAAGTATTTTGACAACAGCCAAATTAGCAATGTCCACTACGTTACCAAACCTCCTTCTCCATACATTTTAATGAAAAACCAAAGCAACACCAAATACCTACCTGCTACTCTGAACTACACTGTGTTACTTAACTACATTTTTAGTAAACTTATAATTATCAACTCGGTAACATGCAGTACAGCATTGTCTTAGACACAAAAAATGTCCACTCCGTTACTGCTAATTTTACTCAACAAATTATATCAACAAAACTTAGTGGTTATGTTTCACACTTGCATAGTTATGAACATATGTACAAGGAAATTATTTCTATCTTAACACACAAAAGAGTGAGAAAATATATGTTTCAGACAGCATTTCCCTACCTATCAATTTTGTTCATTTAGGAGTTGAAACCTTATACTTGTTGCATACCTGAGCATCTTCAATGTAGGTTAATTCTCGGTAACGGAGTGGA
This sequence comes from Allolobophora icterica, assembly GCA_963556255.1. NCBI lineage: Eukaryota > Metazoa > Annelida > Clitellata > Crassiclitellata > Lumbricidae > Allolobophora > Allolobophora icterica. The sequence goes on from OY744602.1 coordinate 87,532,936, forward strand.
CGCCTATTAAACGTATCATACGTAGATTACATCTTTTAAACGAAATTGTTACCGCATCCCTTCGAAAAGTCAGCATTTAAAGGGAAGTATACACAAGCACATACGTCATAAATGGTACAACTAATTTGCAGCATACCCATAAGTTGGGAAAGTAGGTAGTAGTGCAAGGATTTATGTACGGTAACGGAATGGACATAATTTCAGGTTACAGCTGAAAATAACGCATTTAGCCAAAATAAGTACTGTTTCATTTAATGACAAACTTCTTAAATGAAAGGCGTTTCAATCCTGTTTACGAATCACATTAAGTCCTTGGAAAACTATCACTTGTAGTCGTATTTCGGTATTATTATTGCGGTAATGTGTGAAAGTGAAGGTAAAATTCAACAGATAAAATAAACAGTAAAGCAAATATCCAAAATAACCATGGAAAAAATAATCTAGAAATAATTGATTTGAAGAGAAATTATGGCGAGTTGATTTTAAAAATCGTTGTGACAACACAAATGTATAATTAATCTAAGAGCAGAAAATGACTCATGTATATCATTGTTTCTTAACTTGCATAAACACTGTGGGCAGTTTTGTCTGCAATTGTAAAAATGGATATGAAGCTGGAAACAACAGGACATTTTGCAAAGGTTGATATGTACATCATTGTTTCTATATCAAATTTAGATCGAAATTCTGCAGAATTATAAAATTTACACATTTTCCTTAAGGCAGGGCTGTAGTCGAGCGTATACGCGGGTATACAGCGTATACCCACCTCCAGGGAAATTTGAGAGCGTATACTCAGCGCTCTAGACGAGGGTATACGCGGATATACAGCGTATACTCACCTCTGTAGAGACTTGAGTAATGAAATTTGGAGGAAAAAATATAGGTTTTGACAGGTTTTTTGAGGTTTTTAGGGCGAAAGACCTTAAAAAAATAAAAAAAGGTCATCAACTTTTTCAGAGACGAAATCGTAAAAAGTCAGAAAATTTGGAGGGAATTTGTGAAAAGTCTGAAATGTTTCCTAAAAAAAAGGTCTTCTAATTTTTTTTACGCCGCTGGTCACCGGTAGCGTATACTCACCTCAAATTTTACCACTACAGCCCTGCCTTAAGGTTATACATCTTGACAATGAACTGACATTTTAATATCACACACCAACTATTGAACTTCGAATGGAGAGACGACAGCCAAGCGACGATGCAGTCTAACACTGTTTATTTCCAGTTCGATTGCAAAAAGGCGTTCATTTATTATTTTAATACTTCAGTACTATATTTCATGGATATTATTGGATTGCAGATATAAACGAATGCAGCCTCGGTCTTTGTGATAAGCAAACGACAACTTGCATAAACATTGTGGGCAGTTTTGTCTGCAATTGTAAAAATGGATATGAAGCTGGAAACAACAGGACATTTTGCAAAGGTTGATATGTACATCATTGTTTCTATATGAAATTTAGATCGAAATTCTTCAGAATTCTAAAATTTACACATTTTCCTTAAAGTTATACATCATGACAATGAAATGACATTTCAACATCACACACCAACTATTGAACTTCGAATGGAGAGACGACAGCCAATCGATGAAGCAGTTTAACACTGTTTATTTCGATAGCAAGTCGATCGGCGAAAAGAAGTTCTTTTAATATTGTAATAATACAGTACTGTATTATATGAATATTATTGGAATTGAAGATATAAACGAATGCAACCCTGGTCTTTGTGATAAGCAAACGCCAACTTGTAGAAACTCTGTGGGCAGTTTTTTCTGCAATTGTAAAAATGGATATAAAACTGGAAACAACAGAACATTTTGCGAAGGTTGATATGAACATCATTGCTTTTTATCAATTCTCGATCGTCCTTTCTATAACAATTTAATGGCGTATTATTAATGAGATGCAAGCGTTTTGAAGGCATGCGACGTATTTGACTGATTTGCAAAAAAGGGCAGCTTAGGCAATATTCCAAGCTATTAGAAGTCAATAATTTTAGACTATTTAATTTTTGCACAAGTGCCTCATATTAATTGAAGACGATGAAGTTAGGTGTCAGTTGTCAACATGAATGAGACACAGCTGGTTGGTTCTACGTGTGAGTGAGAGCCCATCATTGGGGATTTTGCAGTGGCATGCGCATTTAAAACACTTAATTGATGATATTTGCATATGCGCTATTTGTGTATTGTAAACGAGACGCTAATATGACAAACAGAGCAGTTGACTTCAGTGCAACGATGATCAATTAACTACCCTTATCTCCGGTTGCACATATTCTACGTATAGTATCACAAACGCGCAGTAAAGACATTTTTGAGTTTCTGAACTTACCCACAAGACGAGACCGAGAGTCTCTATCTTGAAACCTATACGTTGAGAACACGACTACATTTCTGCTTATATCTGATTTTTATATTAAAGATATAAGAGTTTTCCTCGCGAGCTTTGTATGTCGTTGGTCATGTTTTACTTCCTGTACAGTTATCCTTCAAAGCCGTTACATTGGCTGTTATTATGACTCCTCAAGCCAAGTCAATTGGACAGTTGGTGTTTGGAATAGCAGCGAAATGACTATAGAATTTTGCATAGAGACATGCAAAGAAAATAATACAACTTATGCCATACTTCAAGTAGGCCTATTCTAAAAGTGTATATTTATCCATATTAGATCACATTTTGGTAGTTAGTATAAGCCGACTATAAATTTATCATCTTAACAATTTAGAAATGAACAAATCTAAGTAACCGAAGCGATGCTGCAATCAAACGAAATTATTTTCTGAAATTGTTGTTATTTCAAGTAGTCTTGAATCCTTGAAGGTCCTGAAGTTGTTGCAGATATACGTCATTAGAGTAAATTAAACCGATCTATAATCCGAAGAGAAGTTTCTACACAAGTCAAATAAAATAGCTTACTGCTTAAATTATTGAAATTTTACTTAGTGAAGGTCGGACTAATACAAGGGAAAGGAATTTTGGACAGTCAAGGAGACAATGAATGATATTCAATGCATGCCCGTTTGCAATACCAAATAAAGGGATGTGTCAGAAATGTGATTTAAAAAAAAATAGCTAGCTTAATTTAAAACGATCTTCCCCATTCAGTGTATTCAGTTTACATAATGTAATTATATGGTGAATGGGCTAGTGTCTAATAATGAAAGTTCGTCAAATCGCAGTTTAATTATTTGTATTATTATTGTGTCAAAATACTTTTTGCTCAGATATAATGATGCCGATCTAGTATTAACCAGAATATAAATATGCTACTTGCTCTTTTTTCGCTTTCCTTTTGGATTCGTCTAGTAATGATAATAAAGCCTGTAGTAAATAGTACATACAATTGCATTGTGCGTGTAGGGTGGAAGGAACTGTCTTTGTGGAGATGTTTTTAATGCTACTGTTCCAAATAACGCATGTCACATTCCTTGCTCTGGAAAAATGATTGAAGTGTGTGGCGGATCTAAGGGAACGATGCTGTTTAACGTAATTTACACAGGCTAGTATTTATTACATTTTTCTGAGATATTGCAGTAGCCTACATCTTTAGCCATGAAAACACAAAAAACATCGTTTAGATAATTATTCATTAAATGTTTACAGTAAAATATTACTCAGGAACATTGCGTTTATAATCGTCACTAAGATCAATAACAGTATTTGAAAAGGAACACTTTCTTCTAAACATGCATTTTGCAAAATTTATCAAATGCTACTAAGCGAATACATGTTTTCACCTATATCTTGTTCCTTAATGCACTAATTCATTACAAAAAGAGTTCATCCGACCCCTATAGTCATGCCGTAATTTCTTATATTTTATGACCTGTAGTACTTTCCTCTAATCCCGCCGTACATTCTACAATTCTATCCTACTAATCCCAGTCAATATTATCGATTTCTTTGATGGTGATTTCTTTACTAGTCGTGGCTACAAGTATGCATAGAGATAGCATAATGTCCCAGTATTAAATAGACAAGAAGGCATGTTTTTACAAGACGAATGGAAGTTTGTAGCACTATCCTATCATTTTCCATTCCATCCTTGCCTGCTGAGCTTGATAATATTATAGCTTGGCGTAGCTTAACTTAGCTTACTTCCCGTATTTTCACTCTAAGATTTTATAACCAATGGTCGTATTTTAGATTTTTAATTTATAGATGCAGTAGGTGTCAATAACCTCTAAGTTGCCTTGCATATTCAGTTTAAATTCATAACTTATGTTTTAACAGTATGTCCTGTTGGTTACTACGGTGCCGGATGCGATCAAGTTTGTCACTGCAAGCAATACTTTCCATGTTTCCGGTTCAATGGAAAGTGCCCAAATGGATGCGAGAGTAGCTGGACTGGAGACACATGTAACAAAGGTATTCACCAGGCTATAGGGCCTACATAACATAGCTCGAAACTTTGGCATACATGTTAATCGATGACAATATCCGATATATAGCGCTCTCTATATGTATATATATTATATATGCAGACTGATCGAGGGTGTATTATGCTCTATAAATATTCGACTATGTATACCTACTTATTAGTTATATAAACAAGTACAGTGGCGTCGATTCAGTGGAAATTGTCCAAATGGATGTGATAGTAGTTGGACTGGAGACAACTGTAACAAAGGTATTCTCCAGGCTGTACATATATAGCTTCATACTTTGGCAGTCTTGTTAATACACGTCATAGAAATCTTTATTAAAAATGTATATAAATATTAAAATATATGTGTATATAGGCTGATAGCGGGTGTATTAGGCAGCATAAATATTGGACTACCGTAAAACGGGGTGACTTTGGCCTTTTTTAACTTGTTTTAATAATAAAACGATAATGTTACTGAATATGGTTGACTTAACAATTAGATTAGATGTGCATAGGGTTAAAGAAAAAACGTATAAAGCAAACTTTTTGGGTAATAACAGTTGAACACTTTTTTTATAACTTTTGGGGTGGGCCAAAGTCACCTCATCAGGTGGGGTGACTTTGTCACCCAATAATTTTTCAGTTATTAGACAAAGTAAACCTGTTACTGGGGTCACTTTGGCCCGAAGAATGTGTTAGAAAAATATCTAAGCTTAAAACTAACACTAAGTGACAAATGTACCAGTACCGGTACTGGCATGACTAGAACAAATTGGTACCGTATTCACCGACCAGTCAAAATATCCTGAAAAGTGAAATTTTAGCAATTACATTAATTAATTTTAAAATAAACATTATATAAACATCGCTAGGAGTACTTTACAATATGTCCAAAGTGAAATTTTAGCAAATGCATTACTTTTAAAATAGAAATTATATAAATATCCACAGGAGTACCGTACTTTAAAACGTGGGTCAAAGTCACCCCAAAAACTTTGTTTGCATTTATAAAGTACTAATTGGTGACATCGTGGAGCAAACGGTGCGCCATACACATGCCACTACAATGTACATTGAAAAGTGTTATTATCACCCACGGTATTATTAACGGTCTTTCTCACAGAAAAATAAGTTTGCACATCTTCAAAGTTTGACTTTTTTTAGGCTTACAAACATTTCGGGAAAATTTCAACAAATTTTACAATGAAATCATCCAAATTTTTTAAGAATATGCGCTACATGTTTACCGATTGTTATTCGTAAATCAAGTCGAAATCACGTGATAACTACGGAAGGCCAGAAGGTTACAAACTAATTTTTCAATTTGGGCCAAAGTCACCCAGCAGGCCAAAGTCACCCCGTTTTACGGTATGTATAATTTTAATTAGTTATATAAATAAATAAACTCTTAGTGCAAAAGTAAAACTGAAATACGACCTGTTTTCTCAAATGTATTGACTTTGACTACGGTTTCGTCTGAAGCGAACATCGATTGATGCCTTGTGCATAATGAAAACGGCGCTACAGAAGTCATTATGTTAGATTAGAATACAACGTAGGCTGAATAAATTTAATCTGCATTACTTACATCAATTTAAAATTGAATAATAACATATCTTGCATGACAATTTATAAGATGCTTTCTCTTTGAATTTAGAATTGAACGTTTCCGACAGATACATTGGATGCTATGGCGATAGTGCTTATAATAGAGCAATGACCCACCACTACAGCGAATACAGATTAGCTAACACAATAGAATACTGTTCAGCAAAATGCGCTTCAAGCAATTCTACGTATGTCGGATTACAGGTAAGATAGCGTGTAAAGCCTATCCGTCTGCTAAATAGGACCGGCTATCATGCTATGCTGTAGGTGTTGTCTGTACAGCGCCGTAGTAGCGGCATGGTCGCGTTACGGCGCTCTAGAAATTGTCCATGTTATTATTATTATTATTATTATTATTATTATTATTATTATTATTATTATTATTATTATTATTATTATTATTATTATTATTATTATTATTATTATTATTATTGAAGCGGCCGTTGTTGGCTACTTCGTTGATAGATAACACTCATTGATTTAATATTTACTTTATTGTTAACTTGCAATTAACTACGTTGACTACAATAGTTAATATTCGATTCACCTACACGCACTCTCAATTCACTCACTACACACTGTTGTTGTTCCTACCACCGTCGTTCGTTTCTCGTTCTTTCCTTCTCTCTCCTCTCTCGTTTCCCAAAACATGCCTCTTAATACATAAGTGACTTGTGCTGATGATGATGATAGCTGAGCCTTTCTACCTACAGCTCGCATGCAACAGATACATTATGTGCACGACCGAATGAATGGATGACTGTATGTATGACCACTATATGACCATCCTTATAAAAAACACGAGCCACGGGTTTTGCCCATTAAACCCCTCAACAAAATAACGAATAACCAACAGTGAAGAATACTAACACATAAGTCCAATTCAAAAAAATCTAGTCAAATAGTCTATCAGTCCATAACACTATCAGACCCCGTGCGGTGAATCGAACGCAGTGACAATAACAATCGAATAGCAATCAAATAGTAAGCACGACATGAGAAACTAACGTAATATAACACAATACTCATAACTACCACTATATGACCATTAATGATCACAACACAATAACCATATAAAGTACCGAAATATAACCATGTAACCATAAAAATCGTCATCCCAATACGAACAAGTAGAACATGATAATACAAGCGTCAGCAAGATAAGCAACTAAAACTAAACGATAGCAATCAATCGACGAATAGTTCAATCAACAAGCAGAAATTCAAGGTAAACAACAACACTGATTATGGTTGCAACTCAAGCGGAACATTGAATTCCAAACTAGAGATATGAAGCGGCCGTTGTTGGCTACTTCGTTGATAGATAACACTCATTGATTTAATATTTACTTTATTGTTAACTTGCAATTAACTACGTTGACTACAATAGTTAATATTCGATTCACCTACACGCACTCTCAATTCACTCACTACACACTGTTGTTGTTCCTACCACCGTCGTTCGTTTCTCGTTCTTCCCTTCTCTCTCCTCTCTCGTTTCCCAAAACATGCCTCTTAATACATAAGTGACTTGTGCTGATGATGATGATAGCTGAGCCTTTCTACCTACAGCTCGCATGCAACAGATACATTATGTGCACGACCGAATGAATGGATGACTGTATGTATGACCACTATATTATTATTATTATTACTATTATTATTATTATTATTAGTAAAGAAATGTTATGGTGATTGTAGGCTAGTCGATATTTTAAATATTAGTCTACTTATTTTAAAAATTGTCTATATATCTTTCTGTCTCTAACAGTATGAGGACAAGTTACGTTTCTTGGATAGTAGCCACGGCAAGACCTTTAACGTCAGCTACACACCTATCACTAACAAGTCGTATACCTTCCTAAAACAGAAATAGAATCATCTGGATGCCATGAATATGAGCAACTCTAAATAATATATTTGGCGCTTATGTTATCAGAAATATTATCAACATATATAGACATCGCTTGAGCATACATGAGATAATTGACATATTATTGTGGTTTAGCAAATCTTAGCTCTTCTGGTTAAACCAGTCTTCTTCAACACGCGACCATTCGGTGTCTAATAATTGCTAGTCTTCACTCTGCCCAAACTTCACTGTGTTCTGTTCTTTATCTCAGAATCATGTTCAACCTGATTTCCGTTAAATTCCAAACTGTTGCGAAATGTTTTCAAACATGTTATTAAACCCGGAAGTTTTCGCTTTACTCTTGGCTCAGTTTCTTTGATAATACTAAGACAAGGATTAATTCTGACTAGGTTTGGCTATTTCCAATCTACCCTATAATTATGGTTTCTCTCATAACGCAAAGCTTTCACTGATTATCATCGTGCAAAATTACACAACAACCGCTTAATTTAGTCGCTTGCTCAGACTATTTTTCTGTGGATGGTTGAGAAATGTATGTCGATAGAGCTTATTGTGGATGCATTCGCTCCTTTTTGGTCGCACACAGGCAGTGATTGCATACTGGTCCATGATCACACACGTTCTCCCTCAAGGTTCCATTTTAGGACCTCTACTCTATATCCTCTACACTGCTGATTTGGACCTTGGTCTTTTGTGGCATGGAGGCTGCAGCTCATCAGAATACTGATCAACCTCCGTGGCCCAACTACATGGGATGTCTCCTTAATGAAGAAAATGATCCTGACATTAGAGCCGCATGGTACCTGGTTGTCATCCTACCGTCTCCGGCTGAACTCTGGGAAATCCAATCGCACTCCATAGCCCATTTCCTTAGGATATCTTCTTAATAAAGAAAGTGATCCGTTCATTAGAGGCGCTTGGTACCTGGATGTCATCCAACCGTCTCCGTTTGAACCCTGGGAAAACCCAACTCATCTGGCTTGTTTGCCCCGGGTAGATTTTCAAACTCGAGTTGCCTAAACTTGAGCATCGCTTTCCTGGTATCTCCTTTTCAACTAGGCCCTACTCTGCACGATCTGGGGGTGACCTTGGACCAGAGATTTACTTTCTCAGAGCGTGCGAAGAATGTATGTCAAACGTGCTTTTACCACCTGCGTCCAATCCGCACTAAAAGTTATTCGCTTACAACTCAAGCTGCATGCTCCACGGTTCACCAGGGCAATGCCATTTATGCAGGCCTAACTCAATCCTGCATTAGTCGCCTCCCGTGACCGGGGTTATGCAGTATTTATTATTTGAAGACGTATTACTAAATCCTTGAATTGTGTTCAGTATTCAGATCACTGTTTCTGCGGAGAAAGTTACGACAAATATGGTACACAAACAAATTGTGAAATGTCATGTACAGGGAATCTCAACCAAACCTGTGGTGGCAATTACTCAAACAGTGTATATACTGGTTAGTCATATATAAACATTGAAGTCTGCATAGGTCTAAATACGCAAAACTCGACATCCGTTTCTCAAAATCAACATGACTAAAATAAATCAGATTAAAATAAAATTGCTTTAAGCTTGCCTCACCCGATAAATTCATTAAACAATATGCCATGCAATCGCTATATGAAAAGCATACGTGTGGCTAAATGACATGTGCCGCAAAATGTGTGTATCTAAGCTGCAGCATACAATTAGATAATGGGTTAAAAATATAATACTTAATTGTTTTAAATCATTGGGCACTGAACCGCGTAAGATTCATTGTCTGTCCAATCGGTAAATGTTCTGATACATAGGTGTCCCGACTATGTATTGCGATTAAAGTAAATGACTACTTGCACTGATTAAGTATACATTTAATAGGACGATCAACGTAAATGATTGTTCACGTGTGTGCCACAGTTGTCTGTTCCTGACAGACGGTTAATATAGAGTAGTTTTTTTGTAAAGGATAGAGAAAGGTCACGGAAGTGTTCCTGAGGAAGGCAGCCTAGCTGTCTCTGTTGAAACTCTCTGGAGTTGAGTTGAGCAGGAGGCGTTAGAAGACGGAAGGGTGGAGAATTATAGCTCAGAGAATCAACGACTCCCTAACGCACACGGAGCTTCATAGCACTAGGCTGATTACATGATAGCCTCCCTTTATTCATGATATGAACGCTGAATATGCTTTCAGTTACCGAGCCTCAGTCTAGCCAGTAGCAAATTAGAATATCCTCACATTTGTTGTTTTAAATAAAATTGACTTATACGTAACCTACTTTTGATTTCCTCACTGCAATGCTGAGTAAAAAATTGATGTGGTATCAAAACTTATAACAGTATGCCTTTCCTTAGTGAACCAACAAATAAGCTGCCATGAGCATATCAGCCGAGTGAAAACATTAAAGTTGGGTCAATGTCTGCCGCGAGTGCTTGCAATTTTTGATCAACAAACAAGAACATTTGCTGCAATACTATTAACTAAGTAAGTAAGTAACCTACAATGAGCTGGGATTGCAATGGCTATCAGCCATCAACATAGAGCGGCACCACTTCAACTGCTGCTAGTACTGTTACTAAGTGTAATTGTATTTGTAAGCGCCACTCAGATGAGCGGCGCTCTCGACCCGCATCAGTGCCAGCGCACCTTCAATGGAGAGGTTTCAAGCTTCTACGGAACTGAAGAGGAGAGAGGGCAAGAAGCTCTTTGCAGACGGACTGTGGAAGACTGTTCCAGGCTGAAGAACACGCATAAGCGAGGCTCTTGGACTGGGCTGTGTAAAGTTCTCCTAAAACTTTCTCTAATTATTAACCTTATTACTAAAGCATTAAACCCAAGACAAGTGATGCTCATTGTGATGTGATCCTCTAGACATCACACATACACTGAAGCGAAATATTGGATTGATTCGTACACATCTCGGCTGGTCCAAAGGAGAGATTCATCTTAGTCTAGGTTATTTTTAAACCTAGTTTCTTTCTAACATATAAAAAGTGATTATAAACATATTAACTTCAAATTTCTTTGAAGGTGTCTTGGACTGAGAAGAGAACTAACGGGGATATCCTGGAAGAAATAGGACACTGGAGAGGGAGTTTGACGTTGGGGCAGAGAGCGGCCAGGCAGAAGATGTCATACTTTGGACATGTGATGCGTGCAGATGGGCTGGAAAAGGAGATGATGTTGGCGTGTGGGGAGGGCAGGAGGAGGAGAGGACGTCCAAGGAGGAGATGGATGGAGGAGATACAAGAGGCAATGAAGATGAACATCTCGGAGCTGAGAGAGGCCACGAGAAATCGGAGCACATGGGGAAGGTTGACCATGACAGTCGCTAGGATTCAACGAATCGACAGCACAAGGTGACAAGGTGAACTTCAAATCTTCTGCCAGATTCTATTGTTCGGTTCCAACATTGTATGATTTCAGTGTGTCCGAAAGGAAGTTACGGTAAAGATTGCGTTGCTCAATGCAACTGCAATAATACCGACATATGCCCTTATACAACTGGTGCGTGTAACTACTCCGAATGCATTCCGGGATGGTCTGGTAGCAGCTGCAGCGAAAGAGGTATGTTCAACCAAAGTATCTAATAAGCCATATTTTAAATGTTTACGAGGAAATAAGAGTCATCATTCGCAGACAAACATACATGTCCAATTGTCCAAGGGCATTTGAGATGGGACCCATATGGTTTTCAAATTAATTCTGTGTTTAAATAAAATGAGAGTCCTATAATTATTTGGCTCTGTGGGGCATGCGGGCTGGTATAATATCGTATAGCAGCAAGACATATTTTAAAATGCTTATCATAGATAGATAGATGGATGAATGGATGGATGGATGGATGGATGGATGGATGGATGGATGGATGGATGGATGGATGGATGGATGGATGGATGGATGGATGGATGGATGGATGGATGGATAGATGGGTGGTTGGGTGGGTGGGTGGGTGGGTGGGGGACATTCGGATGGATGGACGGATGGATGGATGGATGGATGGATGGATGGATGGATGGATGGATGGATGGATGGATGGATGGATGGATGGATAGATAGATAGATAGATAGATAGATAGATAGATAGATAGATAGATAGATAGATAGATAGATAGATAGATATATAGATGGATGGATGGATGGATGGATGGATGGATGGATGGATGGATGGATGGATGGATGGATGGATGGATGGATGGATGGATGGATGGATGGATGGATGGTTGGGTGGGTGGGTGGGTGGGTGGGTGGGTGGGTGGGTGGGTGGGGGGACATTCGGATGGATGGACGGATGGATGGATGGATGGATGGATGGATGGATGGATGGATGGATGGATAGATAGATAGATAGATAGATAGATAGATAGATAGATAGATAGATAGACAGATAGATAGATATATAGATGGATGGATGGATGGATGGATGGATGGATGGATGGATGGATGGATGGATGGATGGATGGATGGATGGATGGATGGATGGATGGATGGATGGATGGATGGATGGATAGATAGATAGATAGATAGATAGATAGATAGATAGATAGATAGATAGATAGATAGATAGATAGATAGATAGATATATGGATGGATGGATGGATGGATGGATGGATGGATGGATGGATGGATGGATGGATGGATGGATGGATGGATGGATGGATGGATGGATGGATGGATGGATAGATGGGTGGTTGGGTGGGTGGGTGGGTGGGTGGGTGGGTGGGTGGGTGGGTGGGTGGGTGGGTGGGTGGGGGGACATTCGGATGGATGGACGGATGGATGGATGGATGGATGGATGGATGGATGGATGGATGGATGGATGGATGGATGGATGGATGGATGGATGGATGGATGGATGGATAGATAGATAGATAGATAGATAGATAGATAGATAGTTAGACACAACACAAATTACACAATTAGCAACAACAATCATGGCAAGTGAAATAATGAACAGAACTCTAACAGCTGTATCTCATTTAAAACATTATTCTATTCTATTCATTACTCAATAACCATTTAAAAGCAAAATAAACAAATAACATGAGGCACAGGGGTAATAGTGTGTCTGCTTATACAGAGGAACCTATAAGGGTTGCAAACTCCGCTAGTCAGTCCCCCGCCCCCATATGTGAAATGTGAGATTATGTAGGGCATTGGAATTCAGTTAGTCGAACAATTTGATCTGTGCAAAATCACCACTGGATACTCGTATTCTCAGGTAGGCTTAGAACCAACCCAGCTGATTCTCATCCAGGTTGACAACTGACACTAAATCCATCATCTCCAATTTTATAATACACTTATCCTAAATTACTTAGTGTGAAATTATATCTTAAAGCTAGGACTATTGCCTAAATCGTATTATTGTGGCAATAGAAAGCCATTGGAGCCAAAGAGAACTTGACATAAATTATTACAAAGCTCTAAAGATACAGGCTTATAATGGCATCGCTGGGATAGCCTTTGAGCAATAATGGTACCACAAAACATAGAGGATTATTCATTACGACTACTAGATGTGTAACATAGAAGTATGTATCCATTTCGTGTCCTGCTGTTATGATCTTCAATGCCTCGGAGTTAGCAGTTGAGCAAGGGTATTTCCAATCGCGTGCAAAAGACAAATCCATATTTCTTTATTAAATAGAATCTTATTAATATTTGTTGAACGAAAGAACGAATGAAGTACATTCAGATTAGCTCTGAAAGCATAGGGCCTTCAAGTTACGCACACAAGACCCTCGCAGTTTACTTAATTGTGTTTATGCGCAAAATTTCATGCGCACATTAAATCAACCAACATGATTTCTAGATTGTTCGAGCCAGAATGGTGCCTGCTCAACAAATGAAACGTGCGTCACAACCAACCTGACGTTTGCTTCTGTTAGTCGATGTCAGTGCTTACCTGGATATCAAAGAACCAGCATATGGGATAATTGTACAGGTGAGAGGACAATGCATTCGACAATGAAGGACACGTTATACCCTTATGGGAGTAAACTTATCTCGGACTAGATATTTGAGCCACGCTCAACTAATCGGCAGAGCCTTGCCCCAAGTTAATCCGCAGTCTAAGATGAGCTTTTAGGTGAAAACAGATTTGATCATTGAATTGTGCTTGAGTACAATGACACTGATTTACCGATACTAAACACCACATATGTGATACAGAGGCCTCGTCCTAATCAGGCAGTAGGTTAACCACCCTTTTGCAGAAGAAAAACGTTCATTAGCCTTCGGTTTAGTAGGCAAAAAACTGAAAATTTTACTGGAACTTCGCAACTGCCGTTTTTGGTGGTGCCAGTCTCACGCTTGGGCAAAAGAGGAGGCAACGCTAATCTTCGTTAAGAGACATCGTCATTTAAAAGGAAGTACTGTATCTCCACTTTACTTAATGATCATGTCATCGATTATCGCCTACTGAGTATGGTATACTTTTCGGTCTCGCAATAATGGTTTCATTATGAACAACATTCTAAGACGTATTGACTATCAATTTTCTCACAGATCAAGCTCAATAAAATTGCAATATTGTTCAAATTTTCCTTAAAATGTTGTATATCTTTACAATGAATAATTGCCACAATAATACAATTTGGCTTTAAGATATAATTTCAGACTAAGTAATTTAGGATAAGTGCATTATAAATTTATAATAATTGGAGATGATGGATTTAGTGTCAGTTGTCAACCTGGATGAGAATCAGCTGGGTTGGTTTTAAGCCTACCTGAGAATACGAGTATCCAGTGGTGATTTTGCATAGATCAACTTGTTCGACTAATTGAATTCCAATATTATCGTTCAGGTTGAGGAGCGCTTTCGAAAGAAACTAAAAAAGTGCCATTGGCAATAATTATAATAATTATATATATTACCTAAATACACAAACCAATAGTTAATATGACATACATATATTATACAAGACTGAGATGATATGTTTTGGTCCTTAACATGTGATTTAGATGAAAATTACAAAATCACAGATTGCTTCATTCTATCCGTAAAACATTCCGTGTGTTAGACGTAGGCCTCTCTCTTCTTATTCTCTGCACCTAATTATTTCTAAGAAGCACTATTTAATATTAGGCCTATGTTAAACCACAAAAGTGTTGCTCTTTTAATGATGCAAAGTCGGTTCTTGCGTATTTTGATACAGATATAGATGAATGTTCGAAGAATCCGGAAATTTGCAATTCCACTCTGAAATACTGCATCAACACTGTTGGCAGCTACACTTGCAACTGCGCATTAGGATATATGGAAAACAACGATACATGCACTGGTAAATGGCTATATATTGTTGCATGTAGGCACGTGTCCTCGTAGGTAAATTCAGGTGCTAGGGTAGGCCTAGGTCCGTAGGTTGGCGGGAGTCTTAGGTGAGAGAAGGAGTGGCATTGGCTATAAATAAGACTTGCGTCGTTGATCGTGAGCTCATTCTTTTGTTTCTGGTGAACGTTGATGTTAGTTTGATGATGCTCAATGATAGACCTTTTATGGTTTACTTAAGATATGTCGTTTGATTAAGCTAGTCGACCTTGAGCGTTGACACTAGTCTTTTTTGCTGTCGCCTTTTATGGAAGACTCGTGTAAAGTTACGTTGTAGTTCTATTCCTTGTGGAGTCAGTTATTTAGTATAGCTTCGTGGCGTTCGTACGTCCTTTGATGTCGACTGTGTGCCTCAGGGATCGGTTGGGACCGGAACGCACCGGAACGGCGTTCCGGTTCTTTTTTTGACGACCGGAACGCCGTACCGGTTCTTTCTTGGAGAAAATTTCTAGTATCTAGAGCGTCTTTTCGTTACTTCCTATACTTTTCTGGCGGATTATTAATGGCCCATGTAGATTTCAGCCTCTCTGCAGCCAGAATATACCATGTAGGGTGTATACGCTATATACACAGGGCCACAGACGTATATATAATACGTATTTTGTCTGTGTAAGTGACCCTCACCCTAATGGGTTGAGTTATTTGACCCTGGGTGACCCTCAGTAGGAAAGACGCCCATGGCAGTTGTATATATGAGATTATGTTCATTTGCATGCACACTAATATACAGCCAGATTCTCCCTTTCAGGCTTTCCCAACCACTTCATACACTGTAAGGGTATGTCAGTCAGCTCCAGCTCTAAGAAATGCCTGAAATATGATCGTCTGTCTTTCCGATCTTTCGCTCTCTCACTCCCTCGCTTACTCGCTCTTACTCGCTATCTCTGTTTATCTGTCTTACTGTGTCTGTCTGTCTGTCTGTCTGTCTGTCTCTCTCTCGTTTTCTCTCGCTCTGTCTCTGTCGCAGTATGTCTCTTTCAATGTCTCTCTACAACCCTGTTATATACGGCTGCAGTCTTCGTTCTTCATGTTACTCGGCCTGCTGTGATAGTATCATAGTAGTCCTTCACGTTGAGAATACAGTCGCTATTTTGATTCGTTTACTTTCAAACAAAAAAGAACGACTTCTAATTACATTTTTAAGTCTAGCAGCTTAAATTTAATAAATAGATGATGAAGCGTTATAGAGAAACCGATCCGTTGAATTTCTTCACCAAAAAAAGCAAGCCAGCAACGACTGTTAAGGTGGAAATGGGACTGAAGAGGTTTGCACTACAGATAATAAAATATTCCATTGGCATTGTTAACGAAAACGATTTAATAGCTGTGTGTGAGCCTGTGTCACTGAAAACAGTCTCAGTTGCTCAATCAGAGAACTTAGGCACATTAAAAGACGTTGGTCATCAGAATGATTTTGTTCTAGCCGTTGGTGCAAAGTTAAGTTAACTGATGCAGACAAATTTCGATTTCTGACCGAATTCTATGCTCCACCAGAATCATATGCGTGGCCTAGCACCACGAACTTCTTAATTCAGAATGGTATGGTATGGTATCTGGGAAGTTATAAAGCGCCTCTCAAAGTGCCAACTATCAGAGGCGCTCTCAGCATGTATGTGAGCCTCTCGCGGAAACAGAAAAGACTTTAAACGATGAACAAGAGAGAGAGAGAGAGAGAGAGAGAGAGAGAGAGAGAGAGAGAGAGAGAGAGAGAGAGAGAGAGAGAGAGAGAGAGAGAGAGAGAGAGAGAGAGAGAGAGAGACGGAAACGGAGACGGAGACGGAGAGAGAGATGGAGAGGGAGAGGAAGAAGGAGAGGGGAGAGGGAGAGAGAGATAGAGGGGGAGGGGGAGAGGGAGATAGAGAGATAGAGAGAGAGAGAGAGAGAGAGAGAGAGAGAGAGAGAGAGAGAGAGAGAGAGAGAGAGAGAGAGAGAGAGAGAGAGAGAGAGAGAGAGAGAGAGAGAGAGAGAGAGAGAGAGAGAGAGAGAGAGAGAGAGAGAGAGAGAGAGAGAGAGAGAGAAGCAGGGTCCCATGCAGTACCAATTCAGAATAGTTATGTAGTTGTCGCTTTGCTCTTTAAAGTAGTAGGCTCTACATAAGTAATCTGCTTCACTTTGTGGAACATTACTTATGCCTCTACAAAGTTAAACCTTAAGTGTTACGCAGCCTCTGTGAAATCTGTTAAAATAAGAAAATATTATCGAAAAGGTTGATTCCGTGATTGTTTAGCATTCTATGCTTCTGGAGATCGCCCTATAAACTCACCTCTGAAGACTACTGCTTCGCATTACGCAACCCCTATGGTAAAAATCCTAGCTATGCCAGAGTGAAGCCCGTTTTTTAAAAACGGGAATGTCGCGACAGTGGCGTCCCCTCGCGAACGTTCGCGTGATTTCAAAGCGCTGCCGTCAAAGTAAGTAAGTAAGTATGTTCTTTATTTGACCAATTGACATAACACACTCTGGTTTACATACATGTCAGACAATTAGAACGTATGCATCCTAATAAAAATGTCTTTCTCATTAGACCAACGGTTCCCAAACTTCACTGGGTCGCGTAAATATATTGGCATTCTCGGTACCCACTGTGAACAATTAAGCATTGTGCACTAAAATTTACTTCGTAAATTGGCAGTTTTAGCTGGAAATTTCAAGATTAACATGGCGCTTGAAGCGCTGGTTTAGGTAGTTTTTTTCTAAATCATTGTTGAAAAATTTGAGGTAAACAAGAGCCTAAAATGTACTCCATTTTGGCATCAAATGCTCAAAATTGCATCAGCTTCTGGGGCTCCGCCCCAGACCCCGCTGGGGGAGCTTACGACGCTCCCCCAAACCCCCTAGTCGTTAGGGGCTTTTTGCCTTCGGCAATCGCCGTTTCGCCGGCGTTCCGGTTCTTTTTTGTTTAGGACGAGATCCCTGGTGTGCCTGTCGTTTGCTGTCGAGCCTAAGCTGATGACTGTTCGTGACGAGCGTGGTGCTTTGGCCTTCTGTATCGTTTGAGGTTTTCTACTTTGGTCTGTACGGTATATTTCGCATTTTCATTAGAGTAGCCTAAATCCCATTTTTTAAATAGAACTTCGGGTTTGCATTCCTTTCTTTAGCGAGAATCATAACTAGCAACCCGCCACATTATTTACCCGCGAAAACCTAGTTTAAATTAAATAAACGTTGTTAAGCTGAAAATAGTTCAATCCAATCCAAACATATCAGTTATAAATTCAATTGCCTTACATAATAATACATAATAAAGGCCAAATTATCACCTTGCCTATTATAGGCAACACTGCAATAATGAAATCTCAATTCTATTGGTAGCAAGTGTGTTTACTTAGAGCACGTTCAATGGTTTTCTGTAGCATCCTGTTTTCATAGATTTAGGGGACTACACTAATTATCTTTTAAGATAAAATTATAATATCAGTCAACTGATCTACATGTATGCATATGCGTTGTATCTTTTGGAACATTTTCTGAGCAGACGTTGATGAGTGCGCTTCAATGAATGACAAGTGCAATAAAGAAACGCAACACTGCAACAACACAGTCGGAAGCTACGTTTGTACTTGCAAGAATGGATTTCAGATGATAAACAAAAGCCCACTCAATAAATGCGATGGTAATTATTAGATACAGTCCTAAATAAATTTGGACAACCACGAAATGTCAAGCGTTCGATACTTATGATAAAAAATATATAATTATTGGTCTATACACATGTATCTCCATTATTATGTATAAGTAGTGTTTTACATGACATCATAATTGTAATCGAACATTTACATGTATGTTGCGCCGCCCAAAGGGCAAAACAAATCAGCGCTAATCTGTTTGATGCTAAATGACACTTAGACCTAGGGTATAACACCAGTTAGCCACACAATGCACAGTAAACTAAAAGAGTCACCAGTGACAGGCCCAGGCGCATACGTGGGGTCATCCAAAGGGTTCCCGTCAACAGTTGACAAATGGAGAGACGACAGGCGACAGCTTTCGTAGAACACGATGACGCTGCTGCTGAGTTGTCCCTCATTGGTAGAAGATGAGGCACGTCCGACTAATTCATCGAGACACCAGGTATACGTAGAAGAGGTAGGCCTATTTGTCGCGTGTCGGTCGGTAGATTGAAGCGCCACTAGTAATTAACGGTCGAGGTCACTCCATTGACCCGCGTCGGTTGTCCTCCGCCGGGAAGAGAAACACCCGACTAAAGGCGGCGTTAAAGGTCCGTATATTCCCGAATCAAAACACATCACATCAGTTATGTAGGTGAAGGCGACTTCTAAACAAAATGCAGTCCAACGTATAAAATTCCTTTGCAAAAACTACGAACTAGTCCGGAACGCAAACTTAACGACAGTAAACTAAATTAAATGCAAACTACCGCCAGTAAAATTGTTGTCAAATGAAATCATTTTATTGCAACCCAGAACAGAAAACATAACAATGATACATCGAGTAAGGCACTAGATCAATTATAACCATAACCATAACCATGAATTTTATTACTTCGCAAAATATGCAGTAACAGAAATGATATCATTTAGTGTAAAATTTTAACCAAAAAAAAAACAAATCAATTAATTAGTTTCCAATGGAAGTTAAGGGAGAGAAACCCTTAAGGGACCTGGGTCCCGCTATCAGGGTTACCCATTATCGCATTCTCAGTCAAAACTCACATTCCTTTGAGCAAACAGGGGCGTGCAATACACCATACTTATACACCCAGGCATAGGCCTATTTATGCGTATATGCATAACCGTACATTCAGACGTAAGTTATAATATTATTGTAATTGTACATTACACATTATACATCCTTTGTTCCGCCTTGTGTATAATACTGTTTTTATATTTCACATAATTATCATGCCAGCATTATCGATGACTACCTCCGACAAAGGCAATACCGCAGCATTTGCTCGACCTGTTGTTCATTCTGTTCTTGGATTCGTTGTGATTGCTGCCATCGTGCTTCTAGTGCTTTATCTTAGCAGGTAATTATTTCAATTTTCTATGAGCTCATTGAATAAGAAGAGCGGTATACTGTACCAGTGCATATTTTAACGGATTTCGACTACTGGGAAAAGTCTGAGGGAGGGTCATGATCTCCCCCAGTGGGGTATGGGGCAGTTTAGAGCATTTGCTGCCAATTGGAGCCAGTTTTAGCCACTTTACCTGGGACAAATACCCAAACTCCTGGGACAAATCCTACAACTACGGAGACATTTGTCCCACTAGTAATGCAGTTAAAATATGCACTGTACTGTAATACTCACATAAGAGCCCTTCAGAGCGTGGTCACATTTCGTATCGCGCCTGCAGTATGTCCTAACATCCGGAACCCTTTTGTAAGATTGATTCCAACGTAGAGATTTGCGTCATGCCTTGGTAAACATGAATTCTAATATATTTACGTACTGTGAACGCATTGAGTCTACTCAACGTCTGGTTTGTTGGATCATATTTTAATTTGTAAAACTGAATTGTGTAGAAACATCGCCCTTTGAAATTGAATTGTTACTTATATTATATAAACAATAAAGTTTAATTAGCTCTGTAATTCCATAGCGAAATTGGTTAGAAACTTTTTCAATGGGATTGGCTTGATGACGACACTTTGTGTTTGCAGAAAAAGACGACCTGAAAAGTTGGTTAACCATAATCAAGAGTTGGAAGTTTTAGCTAGCTCATCGCAAGGTAATTCTTCACCTTTGTTCAGTGCATAACAAACTGGTAGATCAGTTCTTTATAATTAAATATATATATATAAGAGAACAGTTTTGTCGCGATACAATCTGTTAAAAGTCGCTGCTATTAAAATCGAAGGACATCTATTAAAAATTATGTTTTAAATTTCATAATAAGTAATATTTTAGCAACCTTAACGTTGTATTCCTATTTTTCAATAGTAATGTTGAAATGGCTTTAGGCAATCTACTTGAAGAACCAGCATTGAGTCTTTATGCAGAAGCCCTACCTGTATACGAAGAAATTGGACATACGAATGGTAACGCATTGAACACCCTGCACAACAAACTATCCGATCCAGATAGTCTAAACGAGGAATTTCAGGTCAGTATGAAGCTTTGTAAATAAGACACAGATCAATAATCGACTCCATTGGAGAATTATCGCTTAAGCAGACTAACACAATGCGAATAAAGCTGTTAACCGTTAACCCTGGTACTACTTGCGACGCAGGCCATAAAGGAACCGGCCCTTACTGAGGCAGTATGCAAATGCTTGATAAATACTAGTACATGATTTCTTCTGTAAGTCTGTTCCCCTGTCCCAATCGGATACTCATCTAGACTTAGAGCGAACTGAATGCGGGTCGCAACGGTTCTATTGGTTTCGCTTGAAAGGCCCACATGTGGATACCCAGCGCATTATTATAAACGCACGACAAGATTTTACATCAGCTCTGAATTATCGACCGTTAATCGCGAACTAGTTTCAACGAAAGCAACGCTTTAGAGCGTCAGCTAATTGAATCGTGAGCTACGATTTTAATAACCGCACCAAAAGAAAACTGTTGAAAGGGAGTTAGGCTAATTTCTATTCTTTATAGCCTGAAGTTAATGGATCCTCGTGTTGCTAAAGAATAAAGCACGCACCCTTTTTGGATATTGCTCGACTCGATGTAATGTTTTCAAGGCACTCGTGTTTGCGTTATGCTATTACTTAATGAAAACTAAAACGGCAACTTGCTGTGTGTACTTGGTTTACAGAGCGTGGACTTCCAACCAAATGATTTCTGTGCTCTTGGAACCAGAGACAAAGTCAAGAAGAAGAACAGATTTATTAATATAATTCCATGTAAAATATTATGACAGTTACATTTGCATACGCCGTGAAGTGCCTTGTGCAAATTGAATAAAATGAAAAGTTTAAAGTACTAGAACACTACTGAAATGCAAGGCTTAGTTGAACCATGTAGATCTAGTTGTACTTACCAGTTTGCATGTAAAATTGTTGTACTTACCAGTTTGCATGTAAAATTTACTAGGTCAACTATATAATGTATAAATAAAAAATGTGTTGAGGAAATTCAATAGGATGAAACGTTTAGACTACAGCATTGGAGCACAAATCAATGCTTAGTTGCACTAAGTAGTTTTACGATCAGTTGTCAATATAAGACATTAGCCTGGAATCCGATATCTTTAGAAAGAATTTAAATGAACCCTCCATTAGCGTTCATTGCACTATCACAATCATCATGCTGTTCTCAAATTTGTTTCTTTGGTATTAATGAGAAACCTGGAGGACGTGAACATAGGTTTATTTAGCACCGTTTAATAAATGCAAAATATAATTGAATTGTTTAGTTTTCATTTTTAAATTCTTAAGTTTTCTTATTTCTCTATTATTTTTAGATGAGTCGAATCGAGTGATTTTGTCACGCACAGGTGACGAAGAAACTTCTCAATACATCAATGCCAGCTATGTTCAGGTAACAATAACTACACAATCTTGTTGTATAGGGTTGCCAACCGTCCAGATTTTTTCTGGATCGTCCAGAAATTGCAGTCAGTGTACAGAAACCAGAGGAGGGTCGTTCTGGACAATGCAGTGTCCAGAAAAACAAGAGCACGAAAAAATTTGCAGAATTTTGCTCACCAGTGCAATTAATGCTCCAAATAACGGTGACCGTCACAACGGTCACAACCATCGACGCATTTATAAACCTCTATGGTCACAACCAGTGTTTAATCTAGACGTCATTTGGGGGGAAATTTCCCCCCAGGATTTATGTTTCCCCCAGAGG
This sequence comes from Allolobophora icterica, assembly GCA_963556255.1. Classification (NCBI taxonomy): domain Eukaryota; kingdom Metazoa; phylum Annelida; class Clitellata; order Crassiclitellata; family Lumbricidae; genus Allolobophora; species Allolobophora icterica. Next base: position 87,555,870 of record OY744602.1, read on the forward strand.
CCGGCAAAAGTATTATGTATAGACTGTTTTGGGGAAGAAATTCCCCCAGGAGCCCAGGATACATGTTGCACTCCCCCAGAGACGAGAAAGGAAAGGTCGTAAAAGTTGTAAGTTCGAAAAAATGGGACAAATGACTAAAAAAAGGTCATCAACTTTTTTCAAGATGAAATTTTCCAACTTTGGAAACTGAAATTCCTAAACTCCAGAATATTTTTGGCGTTTCAACTCTGATGAAATTTCTCCGAAAAAGGTCGCCATTGTCGCCCCCCCCACAAACCTTGTTTCCCCCCTCAGAAGAGGGGGACTAGATTAAACACTGGGTCACAACTCACAACTACTTGTTTTGTATCGTTGTTTTATCGGATCCGCAAGTACGTATCTGCTGTGAAATACGTTTTAAAATTTGAAAAAATTCAATAAATAATTTCTCAAGTTCAAACTCAGTAAAGAATTGAATTATTGAATACAAGTTTATACAAATTTCTAAGAGTAAGTATAAGTTATGCCTACTAACTAAACTAAAGGAAACTAAACTGAAGGAGTCTAAAACTATGAATACGGACACCAGCGAAAGTGAAGACTGTGAAAAAGATTATTCAGAATCACTTCCATCTACAAGTACTACAACACCGCCCAAGAAAAAGAGAAGGATATGTTGTTTTCGAGACGAATGGCTAAATGATCCGGAATTCAAATTATGGATTGCATGAGATAGTACTGATCCGTCAATGGTGAGATGCAAAAGTTGTTGTATTAGTTTATTTCCAGGAAAAGCGGAAGGTCTAGCTGTGGTCAGGAAACATGCTTGTGGTGATAAACGTTTGTTAGAACTAATTCGCACATGTGGAATTACAGTTTTGGGAGATGACTTATACAAGGAGTATTGCATCTTAAGACAAGTTCTTCCAAAACTGAAGACAAAGACAAAAATCGATGAACGTTGGATAGAATTTTTAAAAACTGTGGCGCTCCAAATTTAAAAAACTGCTTGGATACGTTTTAGCAATTCCGATCAGTAATGCAAAAGTTGAACGTATTTTCTCATTGATGAAAAATCTGTGGACCGATGAACGCAACAGGATGAGCCCTGATCAATCTTGTGGTGATTTCTTACATTACATTGGGGAACAGAAATGTTTACTCAAAACAAGCCAAAGTGAACAGAAGTATGGCTTTAAAAGAAAATAAGGTTGGATTATACTTCACATGAGAACGTTTTGAACGGTTGAACCCTGTTATAGTAGTGGATTAAATAATATTCTTTTTATTGTTCTTTATCCTCTTGTATTTTGCCATACCCGAATCGCCACAAATCGTTAAGTTGTTGGATATCAAATGGTCTCGCGCCTTGTCCAGAAATTTCATAATCAAAAGTTGGCAACCCTATTGTTGTATCGCAAATCGTTCATGTGAGACCAGGCAAGCTGCAAGTGTAATAGCCTATGTCTTGAACAAGGGAAATGTTTTTCTTGCCGAATAATGTTAAAAGAGCTCGAGTCTGGAACACTCGGACCGTGTACTTTGCCGGGTGCTTTTACCTTTATTTAGGAATACCGACGCGAAACATTTGAGCAACCGCAACCTTTAGTCACTAGTTGCGTTTCAATCTAAAAATTGATACGCGACGATTGCCTCTTCTTTGTACACCTTCCGCCTCGATGAATTAGTCGGACATGCGTCATCTTCTACCAATGATGGACTGATCGGCGTGAGAGTCACCATGTACAACAAACGCTGTCACCTGTCGTCTCTCCATCCTATCGATAAACTTGCTCACATTAACCTCAAGAATCTCTCACTCGTAATAGAAACGTCATGGCTCAAACTGCATTTTTTTTGCATTAATGTTGTAGGGGTACAACAATGCGACCAAGTTCATTGCAACACAAGGTAATTTTCATTATAATCGCTTGCACTACACAATTCACTAACTAGGTGGAGATCCTATTAAACTAATAATATTGACATTAGATTAAATTTACCGTTATAATATTTTTAATTTTCATCCTGTTTTTAGTCTACATGAAGCAGGCATACCTTTGGAAGAACAGATTATGTACATTTCTCGCAAGAACTATCGAAGATGTTCTTCGCAAACCTTTTACTTTTGAATGGTGGAAATTATTGTTATCGGGCAATTTTGACGTCGGTGTCAATACAGAGAGAGAGGCAATCCTTCTTGTCACTTGTCCGCAAGGGCGGTGAGGTCAATGTCCTTGGCCTGTGGTTTGAATTTTTCAATATTAGTTCTGGTCGGGGAATGGCCATTTCGTAACGTGAGTATTCAAACAGGGCAGTTGCATAGAGGCATGTTAACTGACTTGATGAGGCATGCAGACATACTTTGTTCTGTTTTTATTTTAACGTACAGGACCTCGCGAAGAGACTTTGGATGATTTCTGGAGGATGATAGTTGAGACCCGCGTTAACCTCATCGTCATCTTAACAAAATTAGTGGAAAACAAAAAGGTGTTATAAACCATTTTTTAAATGTACTATATACTTATGCTAGCGTGTTAAACACATTTCTAGTTAAATAAACTTCGTGAAGTCACATGAGTGATGTCATTGATACTGTCGTAAAACACATTACCTGCAACACAATCCAATCATCCACGACCTCCTATCATTGGCAGAAATTCACAATACAGCCACTTTTCTCAACCAGATGCTCTTCTGTCCTCACATTTTCCATCCTTCCGTCACTTTATTATTATAATGTGCAGATCGCTCCATTACCGAGCTATATGGCCTCTACGGAATAACACCCCTCAACAATTCAAGAAATATTGTGGCGAAAATGCACTTCCCAGTACCCCACTTCTTGAGTTAGTGTTGCGGAAATGCTACTCTCTCTCGCCGGGGGTATATCTCTATACCGTATACTTCCAAGGCCAGCCGAGTGGTTAAGAAGGCCCTGGACGTATGTGCGTAGATAAGGCCTCCGATGTCGTCGAAGGACTTACGAGTTACTCGCAACTGATCGACAGCAAATCATAAGACCGAATAACGATTGAAGACTTTTCTTATATCCACGATAATCAACACAATAATCGATATTTCCAATTGAAACAAATACACTTGTCGTGTCTAGAAATTATATCCATATATTCCACAGAACGATCGCTTTGCAACTCATAATACGCAATCAAATACCGCAAGAAATATCTCAACGACGACTAATCACCTGCTTCTATATCCACGTTAACTCCAAAGATGCCCCACCGTCGGACAAGAACTGTCGCCGCTCGCAATTTCGGACTCTCTCTCTCTCTCACTGACTGCGACTCTTCTCTCCCGAGGACTGACGACGACTGCGCTCTACTCTCCCGAGGACTGACGACGACTGACTGCCACTGTGTGACTCTGTCGCCTTTTATACTTTTCTGAGGGGCCCAGCGCGCGAAAACCCCTCCCTCACTACCTCCCTCCGGGAGTTCATCGTAGGCCACCAGGTCGCATCGACCAAGTCTTCGGCGGGGCATCAGTGCCCCAGGGATAAGCGTAAGGCATAGTGGTCCCCGCTGGTTTTGCGCGCCTCAATCGCTACCCCCCCCTCCTTGAGTTCGTCGAAGGCACTAGGCCGCATTGGCCAAGTCTTCGGCTGGGCATCAGTGCCCCGGGGATACGCTAAAGAGCGTCGAGGCCCTCCCTCTTTGAGTTCGTCGAAGGCACTAGGCCGCATTGGCCAAGTCTTCGGCTGGGCATCAGTGCCCCAGGGATAAGCGTAAGGCATAGAGGTCCCCGCTGGTTTTGCGCGCCTCAATCGCTACCCCCCTCCTTGAGTTCGTCGAAGGGACTAGGCCACATCGGCCAAGTCTTCGGCTTTTATCAGTGCCCCAGGGAGACACTAAAGGGCGTCAAGGCCCTCTGGTTTTGCGCGCCTCAATCGCTACCCCCCTCCTTGAGTTCGTCGAAGGCACTAGGCCGCATTGGCCAAGTCTTCGGCTGGGCATCAATGCCCCAGGGAGACCCCAAAGGGCGTCGAGGCCTCCCCTCCCGTTCTTTTAGTTGAATTGAATTTTCACTGATTCAGGGTCAGCGATGGCGGCCGATCTCCCCCCAATTTCGCTACATCCTCGGCGGACCAGGGCGAGAGGACGTCCCCATCCTCGATTGCAGCACCCAAAAGAAAAATTAGGTTACATCGAAACTTAACTACAAAAAGACTAATCGTGACTGCGAACATTTAACACACGAAGGCGAAAGGCACTGGGCCGCATCGGGCGCAGGGCACTGGGCCGCATCGTATCCTGCTCTTCGCTATCAAAAACAATTATCAACTAATATCTAAATGAACCACATGGTCCCATAATATCAACAAGTCACATCATAAACTGCTTATCTATAACGGTAAAATGCAGTCTAACAAAGATCAGGGCTACGCAAACAACAAATTAACCCTAACCAAACTGAATTACACAAAACATCAATATGTCTTCATCCTTCACATCCACTTGCGACTCCTTAAATCATCGGCGGCATTGTCACCGAGCCACCGGATCGCAAGGATCTATGCATTTCACTGCAAATAGCGTGCGGGCCGGCGAACTTGACGCCGGGGCCGACTATCGACGATCCCGTCCCTTGGCGGTTGCTCAAGCAGCGTGCCGTCGTTCTCCGACAATTCTTCGTTAAAGCACGGTTTTATCTTGTCAACGTGGACGGTAAACGGTCGAGAATTGGCCGTCTTCCGAAGTATATAGTTCACAGCCCCTCTCTGTTCCACCACAGTAAATGGCCCCGTGTACATACGGGTCCATTTCGGGGTGCGCCCTCGATGGCGACGCGGTGTGAAGTAGAATACGCGGTCTCCCGGCTTGAACCGCGCGGGACGAACTCGTAAATCGTAAGTATGACGGTGTCGTTCCGCCGCAACTTTCAACTGTTCGCGGACTAGTCGATATGCATTCTCCATACGTTCAGCAAAGTCTCGAACATAGCTCACGTAGGTAGCATCAGTGCGGTCGGCATCCGGAGGTCGACCAGAAAACGAGATCCAGTTGGGCTCTTGTCTCGCGACCGAACATGAGGAAGTTCGGACTGAAGCCCGTCGTTTCATGCAGCGACGCCCGGTAGGCGGCAAGGACATGGGGCAAGACGTCGTCCCAATCCCTCTGATGGCTGCAAATAACTTTTCCCAACATCGCGTTAAAATTTTTATAAAACCTCTCCATCATCCCGTTTCCGCTTGGGTGGTAAGTAGAGGTCCTGACCTTATTGATGCCCAATATCTTACAGAGTTCCCGGAACAGATTCCCATCGAAATTAGTCCCTTGATCCGTAAGGATCTGTAGCGGGGCCCCGTACCGTACAATAACATTTTCGACTAACGCTCTAGCCACCGATATCGCTTCCTGATTCGCCATGGGAATTGCCTCAACAAATTTAGTGAAATTGTCCATGACCGTTAAAATGTAAACATGACCCCGACGGCTCCTTGGGTGAGGACCGGTTATATCTAGGCTAAGTCTCTCGAAGGGTTCCCCACAAGGCAGAGGTTGCAGCGGACCCTGCCGAGGAGGTTGTCCGCGATGATACTGGGCGCATTGAAAACAACGCTGACAGAAGCGTTTGGTCTCTTTAGACCAACCTACCCAGTATGATCTACGTCGCACTTGCCATCTTGTGCGTCGGACCCCCAAGTGACCTCCCGTGATACCCGCATGGGCCAACCTAAGGAACTCTTCACGTCGGGCCTTAGGCACTACTAATTGTTCTACATTGTCAGGCGTCCGGCGATATAACACGCCTCCTAGCAAAAATACAATTGCTCACGTTGATGCCAATACGTCTTTATAACTGCATTTATCGTACAAGATTTGTACGAGATCGGGGGCCTGCCCACCTTCCTTCAACCACGATCTCACTATGCCCAGGTCCGGATCCTCCTCTTGTGCCTTTTCCAACGACTCCGTGGGCCCAGGCTCATTATCTGCTACCCCAGGCCCCGCCACTTCAGTCACCGCGGCTACCTCACTCAAAGTTTCATAACCGCATTGACGGCATGGCTTTCTGGACAGCGCATCCGCATTCCCATGTTGTCGGCCTGGTCGGTGTATTATCTGGAATTCGAACTCAGCCAACCTTTCTAACCAACGCCCCTGTTGACCAATAGGCTCCGGAGTACGCTGGAGCCATTGCAAGGCAGCGTGGTCCGTCCTTAATACAAATGGGCGACCCAACAAATATTGTCTGTACAACTTCGTAAAAGACACGATAGCGAGCAACTCCTTACGGGTGACAGTAATTTCTCTCCGCGTTGGACAGAAGGGGACTGCCATAAGGAATTACCCTTTCCTCACCTTCAATGCGTTGAGACAAAACCGCTCCTATGCCTAAGTCACAAGCATCAGTGTCTAATACGTAAACTCCTTCATCCTTAGGCAATGCAAGGATTGGTGCGGTTGTCAAAACGGTTTTCAACCGTTCGAACGCCTCTTGGCATGTCAAATCCCATTCGAAGGCCCTTCCCTTCTTCGTCAAAGCAAACAGCAGGGCCGCCACCATCGAGAAATCACGAATAAAGCGTCGGTAGTACGAGCACAACCCTACGAATGCTCGTACATCCCTCAGCTGTTGAGGGACAGGCCACTCAACAACATCCTGTATCTTGGACGGGTCCATCGACACTCCTTCTGGAGTGATAACATGTCCTAGGAAATTTACTGCTCTACGCAGCAAACGGCATTTGCTCGGTTTGAGCTTTAGATTGGCCTCCCTTAGTCGCTGAAACACCTGCTTCAATCGGTCTAGATGCTCTTCTATGGTGCTCCCAAAAATTATCACATCGTCCAGATAAACCAGACAGATCTCAAAATTCAAACCGGAGAGGACGATGTCCATCAGCCTCTGAAAAGTGCTCGGCGCATTACAGATCCCGAACGGCATCACATTCCATCGAAAGATACCCCGTCGTGTAACGAAGGCAGTCTTGTCCGCATCTTTCGGGTCTAAAGCCGCCTGGTGATAGCCGCTACGTAAATCTAGGGTGCTAAACCACCCACCACCAGCAAGTGCATCCAAACATTCGTCAATCCGAGGAAGCCGATACGAATCCTTCTTCGTCGTATCATTCAACTGCCTGTAATCAATACAGAATCTCAACGTACCATGATTCTTACGTGCCAAGACCACATTGGACGCCCATTCACTAACAGCAGGTTCAATAGTCCCAGCAGCCAACATATTATCTAAATGCTCATCTATAGTAACCCTATACGGCAGTGGCTGTCGTCTTAATGGCTGTCGTACCGGTCTTGTATCACCGGTGTCTATCTTATGTGTAGTCACAGTCGTCCTACCAAGATCTCTTTCCGTTGCAGAAAATATACCCTTATATTCTGCCAACAAATTCCGCAGCTGCATACGATCATCCGGCCCCACCTCTTCCGGAAGATCTTCTAGCAAAAAGTCAAAAGGAAAATCACCCTTTTTACTTGACCTCTACCTTCCTCACGAACACTGCTTTGTTCAACCTCTACTGGGTGTAAGCCTCCTAGCACCTGGTCCCTACTTAACTTGACTGGGTCTTCACTAAGGTTTACCACCCTTACCTGGGTCGTATGCGCACGATCTCCTACTACTACTCGGGCTAAGTGAACACCAGGCTGGACCTCCACGGCCTCAGTCATCCATATAGGCGCTTTAGTAGCTAAGTCCCCATACTGCGTCTTAAATACCACATCCTGCTGGCACTTAGGGGATACCACAACCTCCTAAGCGACGATCACGCGCCGGCACCACATGGACCCATTGCCCCTTACAAGGGAGACCCACCGACGACCAACAAACAAGGCCCCCGTACCAAAACCCAAGCGACATCGGTGCTCCCTTAGCCAATCCATACCTAACACAGGTTCGGTAATCTGATCGGATACCAGAAAAGCCGTGAGGATTTCGAAACCCATCCGAATTTTAATCGGAATGTTTACCTCTCCAAAGACCCGTATATTAGACCCATTTGCAGCCATCAAAAAGCGATTACAAGGACGTAAGTCTAACCCTTCAACAGTAGAAAGCGGTACCAGGCTTACTTCTGATCCAGTGTCGATCAGGCAGGTCTGCGGTCGTCCGTTGACTATACCTCGTATGTAGATGGCGTTGTTGGTTGCGTGGTTCGGAAGCCTTGACCGCGCCGTATGATTAGTGACGACTTCCTCCGTTGCATCGGTCGGTTCCGTACCGACCGTTGCCGTTGCTGGCTGACGATTGAAGTGCCGGCGGCCTTGCCGGCAGTTGCGAGCGAAGTGACCGGGTCGGCCACAGTTGAAGCAGGCCGCCGTCCGCCGTGGAACTCCTTGGTTGCCTTCCGGAAGCCGAGCATCTCGCCCGGTTGCAGTGGTCATCGTAGCTGGGCCCCGCAGTTCTCGAAGTTGTCGTTCAATGTTACTCTCCTTCTCTCGTTGCCATCTCCGTTGCTCTTCGCGCTGCTCAGCGAGAAAACGGTCGAGCTGTGACCGGATCTGAGCGTTGACGTCGGTCTCCTGCGTTCCCCTTACTCTGTTCGGCTGTCTTCCCCGATCGTCTGCATCCGTCCTTCGCTGATAGGCCTCAAGGCGAAGCGCCGCCCGGTAGGCCTCATCCAAACTTTTGGCTCTCGTTCGCGAACCTTGAGTGAAAGTTCGTGGTCCCGCATGGCTTCCAAGAAAGAGTCCCTGGCGATGATCTGCGTAGTCTCATTGGATGGCACCGGATACGCGAGGACCACAAGTCGCCGAATGTCATGAAGCAAATCGCTAAGGCTTTCATCGGCGCGCTGACGTCGGTAGTAGAGCTGCGCACGGAACATCTCGGCCTGGCCTTCCATGCCATACCGCTGTCGCAGACGTGCGACAAGTTCTTCATATGTCACATCCTGGCGAGCGCCGAAGTCCCATAACAACTGAGTGGCAGTTTTCTCCAAGGCACATCGGAGGAAGTCGATCTTATCCGAGGCCGTCCATCGGTTATGTGTTGCACATACCTCGAATTGCGCCAGGAAAGACTCCAACGATCCTGTTCCGTCGAACTTCCCCGGTTTCATCTGCATCGGTCTCGTCTTCAGAAGGCCCCCGATGCCTTCCAGCAATTTCTGTGGCGACATTGCTTCTTCTGGTTTCTCTCGTCCGCTCAGTTCATCGGAACTCAGGTCACCATCGCCAATGTCCTCCAAAAGACTCCGTTCTGGCGACGCCTCCGTTGTTCGCCGTCTTCTCACGGGAGTTGAAGTGCCCGAGACCGGATCCTCGATACCCCGCGGTCTTCGTCGAATAATCACCTCCTCGTCTTCCATCGCTTTTCCGGTTTCACGAGGTCGCTGTCGATCAAAACTCGTCGTTTCAGTACCACACTTCTGGTGCCAGTGTGGCGAAAATGCACTTCCCAGTACCCCACTTCTTGAGTTAGTGTGGCGGAAATGCTACTCTCTCTCGCCGGGGGTATATCTCTATACCGTATACTTCCAAGGCCAGCCGAGTGGTTAAGAAGGCCCTGGACGTATGTGCGTAGATAAGGCCTCCGATGTCGTCGAAGGACTTACGAGTTACTCGCAACTGATCGACAGCAAATCATAAGACCGAATAACGATTGAAGACTTTTCTTATATTCACGATAATCAACACAATAATCGATATTTCCAATTGAAACAAATACACTTGTCGTGTCTAGAAATTATATCCATATATTCCACAGAACGATCGCTTTGCAACTCATAATACGCAATCAAATACCGCAAGAAATATCTCAACGACGACTAATCACCTGCTTCTATATCCACGTTAACTCCAAAGATGCCCCACCGTCGGACAAGAACTGTCGCCGCTCGCAATTTCGGACTCTCTCTCTCTCTCTCTCTCTCTCTCTCACTGACTGCGACTCTTCTCTCCCGAGGACTGACGACGACTGCGCTCTACTCTCCCGAGGACTGACGACGACTGACTGCCACTGTGTGACTCTGTCGCCTTTTATACTTTTCTGAGGGGCCCCAGCGCGCGAAAACCCCTCCCTCACTACCTCCCTCCGGGAGTTCATCGTAGGCCACCAGGTCGCATCGACCAATTCTTCGGCGGGGCATCAGTGCCCCAGGGATAAGCGTAAGGCATAGTGGTCCCCGCTGGTTTTGCGCGCCTCAATCGCTACCCCCCCTCCTTGAGTTCGTCGAAGGCACTAGGCCGCATTGGCCAAGTCTTCGGCTGGGCATCAGTGCCCCGGGGATATGTTAAAGAGCGTCGAGGTCCCCCCTTGAATTCATCGAAGGGACTAGGCCACATCGGCCAAGTCTTCGGCTGGGCATCAGTGCCCCAGGGATACGCTAAAGAGCGTCGAGGTCCTCCCTCTTTGAGTTCGTCGAAGGCACTAGGCCGCATTGGCCAAGTCTTCGGCTGGGCATCAGTGCCCCACGGATAAGCGTAAGGCATAGAGGTCCCCGCTGGTTTTGCGCGCCTCAATCGCTACCCCCCCCTCATTGAGTTCGTCGAAGGCACTAGGCCACATCGGCCAAGTCTTCGGCTGGGCATCAGTGCCCCAGGGAGACACTAAAGGGCGTCAAGGCCCTCTGGTTTTGCGCGCCTCAACCGCTACCCCCCTCCTTGAGTTCGTCGAAGGGACTAGGCCACATCGGCCAAGTCTTCGGCTGGGTATCAGTGCCCCAGGGAGACACTAAAGGGCGTCAAGGCCCTCTGGTTTTGCGCGCCTCAATCGCTACCCCCCCTCCTTGAGTTCGTCGAAGGCACTAGGCCGCATTGGCCAAGTCTTCGGCTGGGCATCAATGCCCCAGGGAGACCCCAAAGGGCGTCGAGGCCCCCTCCCCTTCTTTTAGTTGAATTGAATTTTCACTGATTCAGGGTCAGCGATGGAGGCCGATCTCCCCCCCCCAATTTCGCTACAATATCTTATCCATACTACGAACTCATCAAGACCTCACCTCTTGCTATATCTCTACAGGTCTTTCACCTATAACTGAACAACTGTTTTTTCACAAATCCTACACTGATTCTTCGTCTTCCCCTTACCACTCTCGCCGCTTCAATTGTAAATACCATCGACCTGAGCCGCCCTATCTGCATGCTGTGGGTCTCTATGGATCTTGACCTGGATCCTACTTTGACCTAACGATTTTGTTTTGGCTGAGCGCCTTGAATGAGCCTATTCCCTCGACCTGGCATTTTTTGACGCCGTAGAATCTCGAGATTGCTACTGCGATATCATAAACTGTTTTATTTTGTATCTAAGTCAAGAAATCATGGTTTGCTTCAATTAATACGATCCGTAACCTCGAAGTTTAGATTTGATTCTCTGTGGATCTTGCCCTGGATCCTACTTTAACCTAACGATTTTGTTTTGGCTGAGCGCCTTGAATGAGCATATTCCCTCAACCTGGCATTTTTTGACGCCGTAGAATCTCGAGATTGCTACTGCGATACCATAAACTGTTCTATTTTGTATCTAAGTCAAGAAATCATGGTTTGCTTCAGTTATTACGATCCGTAACCTCGAAGTTTCGATTTGATTCTGTTTTGCATAGATCATTATTATAGGTGATGATGGGCATTCTATTCAACTTTAGGAAAATATCAAAAAGAGGGACTCGGCATCAAAGATATGAAAGACAAGCCTCTGTCAAGGTCTAATGCTAACATGCATACCATGCTGCTGATAATATTTATAATGAAATAGGCCTATAGGGGCCTACCTATTATAACAAGACGTTTCCTTACTTTTTTGTCACCCCATGTCTTCTATAAATGTGGACCCTCTTATGGTCCATATTGCCTATCAATCCTCAAAATAATTTACTAAAATCTAAATTAGTCTGGCTTTTATATCACGTGCGCATTTTTTTAAAGAAAAAATGTGAGAAGTATTGGCCAGAGCTTGGACATCCAGTGGTCTACGGGGACATAACTGTGACTCTCAATTCAGAAGATTCTTGTCCAGACTACGCTGTCAGATTCATTCGATGTTCCAAGGTATGAACACCACAATTTACATTGCGGACATAAGGGAGCACAGCGCCTGTTTTCGTGAGCAATGTCTTCTGTTAGTAGATTGGGAGTCCTCACTCTAGCATTATTATATATATATATAGTAAGTGAACTTTATAACAAAACATTTATATAGTTTCTCTTTGAATCTCCGACCAAGGCTCTAAGCTCAGATACCACCCAGATGAAAAAGATGCGACTCCAAAGATCTAGAGATATCTACATTAATTGTGACCGAACTAAATTCACAAATTAAGTCCAGCACTTGAGAATCTTCGGCGTGGTAAATTTATAGCAGTGTAAAGCTGTAAGACCCTTATGATTCTCAAAACGCAGCGACTGATGAACACGCAAGACGGAGGCAGGAACGCACAGTTTGCGGTCAAGGGTGTAGCTATCATATGTGCAGGGGGTGTAAGGCACCCGGGCCCACGACCTCCAGGGGCCCACAGAGACACCAGACAATTTTTTGTTACCACAGTTGAAAGTTTCTTTTTTACAATTAATCTAATTCACATTGCTGCTTATTTGGTGGCACATCTAGTAGTTCTGATGTTCGAATGTTTCGACAGCCGACACACTTACATTACAGTACTTCCTTACTTTACTGTTTGAGCATAACCAGCTGCCAGCCAACGTACTGTATTGTATTGTATTTGCGAATTTATAAAGCGCCTCTCGAAGTACAAGGTAATCAGTGGCGCTCCCAGTGCGAAGAGCCTCTAGAGAAAAGAAAAGTCTTAAGATAGTGCTCTCAGTTAGGATCTGAGAACGAGTCGTGGGTGGAAGATCATTCCAGAGGGATGGGCCAACAGATGCCTACTGAACTCCTTTTACCTTGTTTTTGAGTCTGCAATAACCAACTGATGTTGGTTATTGATTGGTTATTGATTGATAGCCAGCTGTCAGCCACCGTTCTGAACTTCTTTTTATCTTACCTGTTTTTGCGTCTCGAGTGACAACGGTCACATTGCATAATGTCTTCTGAGTTTATATGAGTGAACGGAATAACTCATTTTGGTTATTGGTTGTTATTTTATCTGCATTTGGTTATTAATTATTGATTTATCTGTATAATAGCGAAATATTGCGCAATTTATGACTGTGAACTAAGACCTTGATTTGGATATTAGGCCTAGGTGGCGGATGGCATACACATGAGTCCATGGCAATATTGGTAAGAACACAAGGCTGCAGACCTTACTGGCAAAACAGGGGGACTCCCTGCACCCGGGCCCATGAAAAGCTAGCAACTCCACTGTTTGTGGTTTCAATCTTACGCAGTGTAGCCTCACTGTAGCTTTGTCATACGGTTACCAATCGGTAGGTACTGGGGGGTAGCTGTCATAAGGCGACAATTTTATACGTGAATATCGCAGAAAATTAACTTATAGGGGTGCAGCACATTTAAACACCTACTGCAATACTAACTAATCAGCACACGATAAAGAATCGAGGCGAATCATTAATACGAATCGTGTTACCTTATAGTAACACAAATAATAAATTACGATTTGCTGAAAAATATGTATGTATTTGGGAAAAAATCGACGTAGTCAAGAACGCTAATTTAAGCGGAACATGTCATCAAGTTATTGAATTCCTAAACGTTTTCAGCATATAATATAATATATAGGGCCTACCTGCATTACGCCTTTCGGAAAGCACATTTGCGCCAGGGCATGGATAAAAGGTTTGGTGGTGTCATAAGTTAATTAAAAATCTAATATAATTATGTCTGCAATATTATTATGTGCTTAATTTTAGAAATCGGAAACTGTTGAATTGAAACAATTTCATTACCTTTCCTGGCCTGACCATGGAGTTCCTAGTGATATCAAAGGTTTTCTTACATTTCATCGCATTGTTCATCAACAACTAAAGCCGGATAAGTATACCGTGGTACACTGCAGGTGCATATTGACTCTTTATTGTGTTTTCTAACATCTAATATGTTAGGTAACATTCTACCTCAAAGCGAAATTCAGACTCTCCATTCCTATTGAGGTTTATTTAGCTATACTACGAAGTCTTAGAACTTTTATCGTTCGAGCAGATGTGCTTGCTAACTACGTCAGCTCTCCCGTTTCTGTTCTCATCTCGAATCAGTTTCTAAGAGATTCATGTTCAAATGTTAAGGTAGTGTTCCGACAGGAATTGTACGCCAATGTGTAATTCTATATAATAAACCACTGCTTTAATCAATTGACGATAAATATATATAGCAGTAACCTTAGACACTGTTGAGGATTAGAGAAACTGAGTTTCATCATTGGTTGTATGTTATATAGTGCTGGCGCTGGAAGAACTGGTGCATTCATTGCCATCGATTACCTTCTTGAACAAGAGAAGGTAGAACACGATGTCAGAATACTCGACTGTCTTAAAAGGCTACGAGGTCAGAGGTCGCAAATGATTCAAAACCTGGTAGGTGCATCTGTTTGTAAGTTTATATGCAAATCTGGTGATACTATTCTACAATTTGCCCTTCGTAAGAGGAGCAATTTTCTAGAAGTTAACTTTATGGGTAGCTAAGCTAGTGATTTATTGGGTATCTGCCTTCCTTCTTTCTTTTACGTTCTCGGCCCTTCGGCAGGTTTCCACTTCCAATGACCCCATTCCGCTCTTCGCTGTGCTCTTCTCTTCAGTCCGCTGTATCCTTCGGTCATCATCCATCCCAGCATCATCTGTCGCGGTCTTCCTCTCCTTCTCCTTCTCTCCAATCTCCCCTCTATGATTTCTCTCAGGGGAGTCTCCTCTTAATATGTGTCCAATCCAGTTCTTTCGTCTTTCTCTTAATGTTGTCATCAGTGATCTTTTTTCTTCTACTCTTTGCAACACCTCTTCATTTGTCATTCGCTCCGTCCAGTCAGGCCCGGTTCGTCCATATGGGCAACTGGGCAGCCGCCCAGGGCCGCCGAATTTTAGGGGCCGCCAATTTTCCATTTTTTTAAAAAAAATTAATTATTATTATTCGTAACAGAGGTGAATGACTAAAAAAAAGGTCATCAACTTTTTTATGCTTAGGGCCGCCGATTTGGCGATTTGCCCAGGGCCGCCAAATGTCTTGATCCGGGCCTGCGTCCAGTTCACCTTTTCCATTCTTCTCCATATCCACATCTCAAAGGCCTCCAATCTCTTGATATCCTCTTTCCTGATAGTCCACGTCTCTATACCCCTAAGCCGTAATTTTTCAGGTTAACGGCTGGCTTGAGCAAATTTACGGCTGGTTTTTCGGCTAGCCGTAAAAGAGCGTAAACTACCTTTTCCGGCTAGCCGTAAATTTTTACGGCTTGCCGAAAAAGGTAGTTTACGCTCTTTAAGCGCGTAAACTACCTTTTTCGACTATAAGTGCAATATTCACTCAGTCTGAAAATAATTACGATTTACGAGTATGTAATACTGATTGAAAGTTAGAACCACAAAATAATGGGGCTACCAGACATGCATTAATAGGTGTAGGCCTAGCCGCATAGCGAGGGAAAAACGAAACAGATACACAGAAACAAAAAAGTGAAAATTCTGGCAATAGACTGCAGCCGCTTTTGAAGCAGAGTAGTGAGTGTGCACTCTGCACTAACCCGCATGAGAGATAATTATAAATATTTAACTTTGAATATAAACCCGGAAGTAGAACTCGGAATATATGCATAATATGACAGACTGGACAGGGCCCTTACAATAGAAGATTAGACGGCCATGTAACTAACATCAACAATCACCGCTCATTGCGCACCAAGTACAAACTAGCAAGCCAGCGTGGAAACTTTATAATCACAACGTGTGCATCTTCTAGCCGAACTTTTTTCCGGCGGCTAGCCGTGAAATAACTCTCGGCGGTTTTTCGGCTAAGCCGCAAAATTTCCGGCGGTTTATCGGCTTGCAGAAAATTTTTCGGCTCGGCGGCTAACGGCGGCGGCTTGGGGGTATGCACGTCTCCGACCCATACAGTCTCTTCTTTAGGTCTTTGCTCACTGCTCAGCCCTCCTCTCATCAACTCTCCTCTTTTCGTGAACGCATCTTTTCCCAATGCTATCCTTCGTTTAATATCACTATGGTATCTGCATAGCTAGGCCTATATAGCTTTCTGTCATTTCCATATAGATATGACCTGAATTACTCTGCAGTTTAAGTTAGTACTCTGATCGTTTGGTCTTGAAGGTATTCGATCTTTGTTTTGCGCCTAAATAAAATTGTGCCATGCATGTATCAATTTTTTACATTAGAGTTATGTCAAAATAAATGAAATTTTTACCGTCTTGAGTTATCTTTATGAAAATAATATAATAAAGAAACCAATGTGACAATGTTTGAATGATCAGGTCTTCACGCACTAAAGACTCCGTGTAGGAAAAACTAATTTGCTTGAGAAGAAAGTTATTTTCACTAGGATTGCAGTTGTTTCGTTGCTATGTAAACTATTTATTTGCCAAGAGTGCAGATAAGGCAACAGAAAGCATATCGAATTCGAATTCTTTATTTTTAGGCTCAATACGTTTTTGTACACAATGCTCTGCTGTTTGCCTTCGAGATTGGAGACACCGTTATTCCAATCACACAATTTGTGTCAAAGTACAGGCAATTTCAGACAAAAGATGCAGGGTCTGGAAAATCAACTCTTGAAAAACAATTTCAGGTAACCTTTTCAATCAGAAACTATTATCATCGTGGTTATAAACATGCCTTGTGGCGCCAATATCTAAAATGTATCTCTGTACGCCCGGTGATTTTTACGAAAGTATGTACGAGAAGGCGTGGGAGGCGGCGGAAAGGCTGGCAGGGGACAGAGGAGAGTGGAGGAGATGCGTCGCCCGATGTGCAGTCCTGCACCGGAAGGACTAAGTACTAAGTAGTAATGTACAGAATAAACATGATTTCATTTCCAATATATGATCGGGCCGTGTGAGTCCTTTCCCAAATATACCTATTTTATGACGCCTTCAAAAGGCATGTAGCCTATTGGTGTCTGGAGCAAAGAGGCGTATATCAAATACAAACCAAATGGATGGAGAGAAATAGCCTGAATTGGCATTCGCAGAGTTAACTAAAACTAGACCGGTTAGCTACATTGGTTAGAGCGTAAGCTTACGCCTCATGCGCGTCTGTACGAGAGTGAGTGTGGATCGCGGGTCGCCTCCCCTCGGATTCCGATCGTGGCTTGTTTAATAATAATAATAATAAGCTCGTTCTTTATTAATTAATTAATTAATAATAATAATAATAATAATAATAATAATAATAATAACAATAATAATAATGACAATTAATATGGCGCCGTAACACAGCCATGCCGTTACAAAGGCGCCTCACAGTCAACTAATTCAAACCGACAAACGCAGTAAGATTATATTGAGACATTATAGTACAATTATCTTAAGTAATTCTCTTAACTAAACAAACGTTATGGCAGCCATGCAAGGTGCCCGCCCGAGGGCGTTGCGGGAATCGAACCGCGTACTGCTGCTCGTCTGGCCATGAGTTTTACCATTACTCTATCCCCTCTCCCCATAGGAGATTTGGAGATTATGAGATTTGAATCTCGGATTAGCATCGTTCGTACACGGTGACCTTAAATGACCTGGCGCCAATTCAAACGGGAAACGGTGATGAAGGATTTCACCCTATCATACGTCATATAGCCTATTTACAAAGATTGGGAGATTCCCACTCAACATTCAATTTTAATAATAATATCAGTAATAATAATAAAAATAATGAAATGCAATAAGTGAAACTAGTATTTCTGCATAACACAGAGTTAGGCCTAAGTGTTAGTGGCAAGCATTGTTTGACAGAAGTTTATCACGCAAAGATATTACTTAAACGATTTTCAAAAACTACTTTAGACAATTACTCTTTTTATTTACACGGTATTCAGGTACAACTAAGAATTTAAAAAGCAATTATTTATGTAATTTTCAGTTATTAGAACAAGTGCTAACGGAACCAGAAGAAACAGGTTAGCTACTGTAATGATTTCTGTAATAATGCGAATCAAGATTAACATCGTTTGCTTAGTTGTAACCAATACTATTTTTACCTCTACGTTCCGTTTATGATGTTTGTTTTCTCCTGCTTGAAAGTTTACTAGTATAATTCTTATTGCGCCTATGTTCAATGGTTTAATTGTAGCCTCTATGTTAATACGATACACAATTCCTACAAATTGTCTTTAAATGCGTGAGGATATGAATTGAAATTGTAAATTATTATCTTGCGTAAAGTTTTGCAACGTACGACTTATATAGCCTTCAAGCGATAGTTTGGTCATGAGGTCAAGGAAGACATTTGAATTATGAATAACGTGCCTTGGATTTGAATACTATCATACTAATATGTGTCGTTAATATCTTTTAAGGTCGACAACAACTGTTTTCGTTGCCATAAATGTCGTTAAACTCTAAATCCATCCAATATCTTTAAGACTCCATAATATTTAATTAACTGTTTTAGCCAAATATCATATCCGTTCAGGCGTTGTTGCGAAAAACAAGATGAATAACATGAACGCAGTTTTCGTCCAGGTTAGAAAACGTAAAATTAGGATTACCCATTGGTAACATTACACTATGCAAACATAAGACTATGATCAAAGTAAGATTGCGCAGAGATAAGCAAAGATTAGCCAATAGTCCTGCATCATCTTTATCTGTAGGCATCAAAATTCTGTTTTGTCTGCGATCTGTTTTGTCGCAATTCACACATAGCATTCTATACCTTTTTTAAAGGTGTATCTAATTCTATGGTTTTTGTGACGTTCACTCATGTCATTGTGAAAACAGTTTAACCTTATCTTTACACTTATGACAGCATTATTTTGGCAGTAGATTGTAGGTGGTCCGCTATTAGTTTTATCACGACAAAATGTCCCCAGAATCTAAACGTTAAGTAGAGATTAACTGCATTTTATTTTTTTTTTTATTATAGTTAAGCTTATGTGCATGTTTCTAATTTTGGGAACAGAACTGGAAATTGAAGGATGCCTACATAGCTATACAACATGCCGATCCTTTCACGAATTTATGGGAATTGCGTCGAGAGAAAAGCTGTGTCGTAATGATATTCCTCGATCCAACTCCGGTAAATAAATCTCTATATACGGCTATGCAAATTTGGAAATGATTACTTAAAATATTATGTTTAATCACATTTATTAATTTTTTGCTATTATTTTACTAATAATTTTACTAAAGTGTTACTAATGATTTACTGGTTTGCGCCTTTATTCAGGTAATTTCCCTGACTTTAGAAGTTAAACTGTCAACATTGCTGCACATCTCCGTGCATGAATGCACAAATAGCAAGGAAATCCAGTCGATGCCGGAGTTTTGCTTTATCAAAACCTTGAATGGCAGTTTTAAACTGATTTGTTTTAGAATGTAGAAATCTGTTCTGGCCATCTGTTCATGTTTGTTAATGCTATGGTATGGCCCAGTTTTTGGGATCATGGATTTTTTTCAAAAATATATTTTATCGTAAGAATTGCGTGGATCCATTTACTTCACTTACTACACGCAAATGTTGCATAAATAGGCCTTTTCGATTGCCAAAAAATTTGAAAATACAAGCAATATGAATACATTTCTTTAAAGCCACATTTCATATAACATGTTTGTTTTGTCGGTTTTGTCATGGCGCTTAATAATTTTAGGACTTAAAGAATTGTTCATTTCCAACTAATGATAATCCAAAATCTTTGAGTGACTGCACATTGCTTTGCGAGAGCACGACTAAGGAAGAGTATGGTTCACGCTACTCTATTATCGAGCTGAAAGAAAAGGAAGACTCCACTTACGCTAATGTTAGCTCTTCAGATATATGCCGAAACACTGTGAGTTGACGTTCAATCAATCAAATATGCCAGCATTTATTTTGATACTAGGGTACTTGTAAGTTTCAAAAGTGGACAGTTAGATGTTTGAGAAAACTAGCATAGTATTGTATTTGCGTGAACATGTGTACTGCGTTTGGATTTACCCCCCATTGACCTGTAATCTGATCTAATATAGTGACTACTTAGCGCCATTACCTTGTCGCTGAAGCATCAAACGATGGTTGCAGTACAATACTGCACACATAGCTGAACTTTAGGCAGCTTTCAACAGTGATGAAAGGTATACCTTACCTTTTTTTAGTATAATAGTACATTGCCTTTTAACCTTTCTTTTTCCTTCTTGCACTATTTAAGATATGTTCAATATCCGACGTCTTCTCGAGTCCTAAGTAACTTTCTGCACTTTTATATGCAAGGGATTAATCTCATCAAAGACTCAAGTTACGGTTCTGCATGCTACCGATCTCTTGCGCAAGAGTTCGTGGGATGCAATTCGCCTGATGTCATTGTACGACGTCGTTAGCATCCTTACATCACAAACGAACGAAGTTCCAGTAATGGTGGTATCCAGGTATAATCAGATAAAACTCTGAACCATACTTTCAAGTAAATATGAGCTGACCTGCTTGTCATCTTGAAGTCACAAACATTATCTTCCAGTGTTCTTTGGCCTTTGTATACGTACAATTACGTGTAGTTTTCTGGGTAATTTATGGTCTTCAAGTATTTGTGCAACTTGTGCTTATGAAAAGTTAGTTCACCGAAAGTTCAGTCTACCATATGTACTGCGCAATTTTTATGCTGGAATAACTAATCACAGTTTTTGGCAGCGTTTTGTAGGCCTACTTGTGAAATGTCAAAACCCATTGAATATGCAATTATGTTATTTAGTAAAATCCCCAAAATAATATTAGAACCTCAAATGCATCTTTGGATTGTACAGATGTTACAATTAGCCTCGGGTAATAATTTTAAGCAAACTTAATATCGTACAAAGCAAAGTTACATATACGCTTCTATTAAAAGTACTATCTATTTCCTCCGCACGCATTATCAAAGTCGTTGTTTTGATATTAAAAAGTGACTGTCCGTTGAGTGGATTCTGTTTGGCTGCGTTCAATGCATTCGAGATGATGACACAAGAAGAAAATATTGACCTCTACCAAATTGTACTCAACATCAGGAAATCAAAAACAGAGCTTTTCAACTCAATGGTAAGTCGACCTCATAATTCAGGGTAGACTATACGTGTTTTTCACAAGAATATTTTTTGTTTGCACGTATTTTTACTTCAAACTATAATACCATCATTTGTATAGACAACATTTTTATTGTTTCATTAATTTACGCACTTACGGTAAGATAAGGCAAGATAGTGTTAGGTAAGTTAGAGTAAGGTAATCACACCTTCATCAAATCTGTATCAGTATTAGCTATAACAGGTGTGACCTTGAGAGTTGAAGAAAACGATAACGGTGATTCAACAACCGAACAATATCTCATGAATGGCTGCATACCTTGACAAGTTAAATCCGTACTCACTGTAAATGTCAGTCTGATTTAGCAACAAACGAAAATATCTATCTAAGAAATTGTAAATTGTTTAATGAGGCACCGAAATTTGAACCCATATCGCAGAAGTGAAGGCAGGCACATTTCCATGACACCACCGTGTCAAGCCAGCGGATCAAAAAAATTAGTCCTATCGAACCTGTCTTTAAATTTGTAAAAGTTACGAATAACAGGAGAAGAATCCTTAAGAAAGAAATACACAAATGTTTCGTTCTATGAAGGAAAATCATTTTATGAAGGAAAACTAATCATTAACTACCACCTTTTTTAAATCAGGAAGGTATGTAGACTCCTGAAGAAAGACATTTATGAAGTAATCTCAAATTCGCAAACCATCTCCAAGAAATGGACATTGATATATCTTTTTCATGTAGTAACACGCTTTGTTTTGTTTTATTTTTATTTTTTGACAAAACTTGCTACGATTATAACCTTTGTTTTCAGTCATCTTACATCGATTTGCACAAAGTGGTTGAAAGATACATTGTGAGGTCGACTAACGCATTCTGAAGCAATATTTCTGCGATTCTATTACCGTACCAGTTTCTCATGAAGACTTTTTCGTTATACTTGATCGATTGAGGATCGTCTTATTTTGTGTTTTTTCTCTCTCGATAAAATGTCTTTATGTAAAATACGCATGTGTGTTTTATACCCCAGATTTGCCTACCGCTCTTCCTCCTCGACTTATTTGAACGCATATGCAGAAATTATTCACTCAGGAAGTTTTTAAATGTACAAATTCGCAAAACTTGGCGGCTAATGTATTCCAGAATACTGACAAAGTTTTGAAACAGGCGTAATCTTCTATGTTTAATTCTGTTGTTGCGAAAGTGCCACAGTCGTACATTAATGTCATATATTTATGCCCAAATAGTCAATCGAACTTTAAGCTGGTTAGATACCTTTGAACTTCGTGACGATCACCCAACTACGTCCTCTGCCATATTACCCATAGACCTATCATTAAAGAATGAACAGTTCAGCTGGATCGTATTGTGACGGAAATAGGTTTCCGTGTGTGGCGAACTTTCGGGTGTTTCGTTGGCCGAAATAGGCCTTGAAGAACTATGTATGTACGCCTAGGCATTGGCGAACTTTTGTGTGTTCTACAGGACAATTGGCCGTTGTGGCGAACGTTACAATTTCGCCACGCCGTTTCCGGCGTACTTGTATACTATTTTTGCCTATGTTTAGATAGATAACTCTTAGATTTGTTCGCCTTTAGGGTTCGCCTGTTGGTGGCGAACTTTGCTTGTTCGCTTGGCTTGGTCTATGTTCGCCAATAGGTAGTTGTTCGCCTGAAAACGCTATATAAGGACCTTGTATAGAGTAAGCGTGTTCTGTTCTTCGTGTGTCCGCTTTCTCGTCGCTCGTCGTTCTGTTCTTCGTGTGTTCGCTCGTGGATTTTCGTTTGGATCGTTATCGTAGCTCTTCGTGGATTTTACAAGTTATCAAGCGCTAGTTTGATATACTATTTGAGATACAGTGTCGAATAAAGAAGAATTTCGGTCGTTGTGAAATAAAAGAGTTTAACTTTACAGCGAAATACGGTCTTTTCTTATTTTAAATCTTCAGCCAAAAAGCTGAAGTCGAACTCAACGGATATCAGCGACGGTCGTGAGGCATCCTGGGTCGCGACACGAGCCGTCTGCTGCCTTATCGGAAATACCTTACAGAAGTCCGGTCACCTGGGAGTAGTAGTTACGCGACAAATTTATGCCCAAATAGTCAATCGAACTTTAAGCTGGTTAGATACCTTTGAACTTCGTGACGATCACCCAACTACGTCCTCTGCCATATTACCCATAGACCTATCATTAAAGAATGAACAGTTCAGCTGGATCGTATGCCTTTGTTTTTCATGGACGAACAGTCGACCACCCATCGAAATGCTAATGGGACTCAACATATTGTGCTTTCAAGCGTCTCATGCTCAGCTTCATGATTTACTGTGCATCTGCTTTAATTAACCACATCCATTTTGATTGACGATTAACAAATGATTAATAAAATGAAAACCATAGTCTGCGAATTATGGGTTGTCACTTTAAATAACAATAATTGTTTTAGAAAAATTGAGACACTACTTTTTTCGTTCCTATCAATTTTACGTGTATATGTTTATTCCAAAGAGAAAGTCTTAATAGGCCATGCTATGATTCAATCAAATGGGTAATAAAAAATTGTAACAAGTGTTGCGTTTTGCTTTTAAACTAATACTTATCCTGAATGGATGAACACTGTGTAATAAAGCAGCGTCCCTTCTAGACATCTATTTAGACGTTCCCCCACCCATTTGAGAGATTAGGGGTCATCCATATATTACGTACACAAAAATCCGGGAAAATTGGACCCCCTCCCCCTGTTCGCAAGCGTATTTTCTTCCACGACCCCCCTGCGTACGTACGCTTGACGCACACCCCCCACCGAAGACCAGCTGCAGAAAGTATCTCGGCAGCGACTGTCTGCACTTTAGGCCAGATTATTGAAGGGCCAATATAGACAAATTATAGGTGTCTCGTTCACAGCACAGAATAACTGCACATGGCTTTTATATAATGTAATAAAATGCCATCGGACGACTATAGGACAATACAGAGTTATAAATAGGCTAATGTGGACGTCATAATTAGAAATTTATTTTGTGTACGTACACATTTCCCCCCCCCTCCCCCCGTTCGCACCCGTACGCAAAATCGCCAAAATCCGACCCCCTCCCTCCCCCTAATTGCGTACGTAATATGTGTATGGCCCCTTATAGGAAAGTTTTAAGTGTAGATTAATATTGTGCACATGTGTAAATTATACGATCGTCGAAGAATAAGGATCCATCGGATGGTGGTTCAGACTCAGGCATTACCAGTACATGCAAATCCGATGTTGCACTTTTAATATGCATTCGAGTAGCAGATTGTTACACGTAACAACTGGAGATCATCGCGCCTTCTCCTGTTTTGAAGTCTCCAAAACAGTCGTCCATTGCATAAAGATACTTTTTCAGTCGACTTTGTGTAACATAATACAATTATTTCGCATACCTTCGAATGCACTCATTTAGATCTGTTAAATAGCCATACGTGCAGCGGTTTTGACAGGTACTTAAAAATTTGCTAAATAATTGGGTATTTTAATGCAAACATAAATCCATATACAGTTATCTTGACAATGATAACGACAGCCATAGCATTACAAATTAATTTCTTGTGTCATCGTTTAAAATTTGCAGTTGAATTTATCTAAAAATTAATAATAATTTAAGCGACAGCGCATTCTCTTTAGTCGGGAGTATTTGGAGTAATTCCTTCATTACTAATCTACGCCTGACATTGTAAAAACAAATAAGAAAATATCTCGGCCATGGGTTACGAAAGGCAGATCCAAAAGGACTAAGGCTCGCTTAACTATTGATTACTGCTTTAAAATCGGTAGGTAGGGCCTATGCTTTCTTTTAGAAAGCGTAGACTGGACGGGCAGCAAAGGCACATCATGAGGCAGAGTGTTCCACATGAACGATCTGTACATTTACTAGCAAATTTACAGGTATTTGCTCGGGTGGATCTTTGGTAGTAATCATCTTCAGATCTATTGAAATGTATAGCCTATGGCGTTCAGAATAAATTGGAAAATAACCACTGAAAGAACTTATATGTGGTTTGTGCTCAAAATGTTACATGTGTTCAGAAATTTATAACATTAATATGATTAATATTCTGAATCTTCAGTTAAGGATAAGAGATACAATTTTATAATGGACGCGCTTAGGGACTTTCAGTCAATGAAGTGATCTGAGAACTACTGTTATGTGGTCGCTTCTGAGAGTTTTTATGACTGCGCGGACAACAGCGTTCTGGTTTGTTTGTAGAAATTTGATTTGAAATGATTCGAAGATGTAGAGAAGAGAGTAATAAAGTCGACCAAAGTCACGAAAATGCATGCAGAAGCTGAGAGGTATTTGAGTGATGTGATTGGAAAATGTCGAAGTTGATCTTAAGATTGCGAACCGTAAAGCTGTAAGGCACAAGTGAAGTAGGCTATAGTTCGTTGGAGCAAGGTCAGAAAAAAAATAGTTTGTTTAGTTTGCTTGATTACGAAAAATTATGTTGCTTTATAAGAGTTTAGGCATAGTATTTTGGCAGTCACATGAAAATTTCCATCACCAAGATATCAGCCTGGATGGCTGATATCTTGGTGATGGAAATTTGTAGATGATTTCGTTCATCTGAAAGAGAATGAGGGAAGAAAGTTGTAAAGAGTTTTGTGCGATCAACTGAATGTAATGATCAACAGAGGATGAGGATAAACGTTTTCTGAGAGAGGGGAAAAATAAAGTATGAACAGCGGGGACCGAGAACAGCATTTGAAGGAATTCCAGGTGATAACGTGAGGATTAAGAGAGTGTTCAACAGCATTAAGAGTGAATTATCACAAGGAAAGATATGAATTTATCAGAGATAGAACAGTCCCAGATATTCCAAATACAGTGGAAAGTCGTTTTTAATTAGGATATCATGATCTGTGGTATCAAAGGCAGCAGATAATTTTTATATACAAAAGATGCAGACAAAATACTAAGTGACCGCCTATTACAGGTTAGATTGCCAGTGGGACGATATAGGACAACCAATTTGGAAAGTTTTTATAGGAATAGTGGATTTGCCCGTCATTATGATGGAAGAGGTAGGCGAGGGAGGGAGGGAGGGAGGGAGGGAGGGAGGGAGGGAGGGAGGGAGGGAGGGAGGGAGGGAGGGAGGGAGGGAGGGAGGGAGGGAGGGAGGGATAGACAGGCTTACTAACTAATGTTTGTCTGTGTGTCAATCCGTCTATCTGTCTGACCGTCCGTCCGTCTGTCTTTCTGACTGCGTATGTACGTCTATCTCCCTAGTGCCGAGTTCGTTTGCGGGGCGAATTTTGGGCGTCCGTGTTATATTGCATCGGCTATAATCAGTCTTCGCGTCGTCCTCCTCCTCCTCAAGAGAGACAGAGGTAGGGCGGGAGAAACTGAGGGAGGGAGAGAGGCACAGACATTATAACCGCTGTTTGTCTGTGTGTCTGTCTGTGTGACCGTCCGTCCGCTGTTTTTCTGGCTTTGCGTGTGTACGTCTATCTCCGTAGTGCCCAGTGTTCATGGGCAAGGCCAATTTCTGGCGCTTGTGGAGCGTTTATCGACACACAGAACTGGGGGAAAATATTAATTAATGGATTATGCATTCTGTGTGGTTTAGGCAGATTGATTTGTGCTCAAGAAGCTGTTGGAAGTAGACTGATAATTGGTCAGAGTCTATAAAGGTAATTTTGATGTCAGCCCGATCGGCGAGCGAGGACAGCCCATTATAGGAGAGTTTAAATGGGAATGATATTTGCAATTTCAAAAAGGTAAAACACATTTCACTGTAAGTTTCAACAAAATTGCCATAATTTACCTTTAAAAATAATTAATTTTAGTTGTCCAGTTTATTTATATACACAGTATACAAAGTATCGTGTGATTTCGGTATTGTACACGGCCATAAAGTCACCCTATCTAATATAGCAGCTACGTGATTCATACAGCACAAACCTTGCTTCTGTTCACAACACGAAGAAAAACATTATGCTATAGGCATACTGTTCCTATATGCATTGGGCTGAACACGAATGACCTGCTACACACCAATAAACTCCTTCATATTACTAGAGTTTATCTTTAGACATGTAATTCCATATCGAGGGTATACAAAACAATAATGGAATATTGACTGTGTTACAAAACTTGCACCCTAGAAATATCCAGGCGAGGTTAGGGCCTACGCTAGACAGAGTTTAAACTGGATATTTGGCCTCCGTGTAGGGCCTATTGATTGCCATGTAAAATGTAGCGTCTATTCACAATTTGGAGCCGTAAGTAAGAGCACAGCTAAGATTCTGTTGGGTATTCCATTAAAATGTAACACAAGAAGTTAAGAGGAGTAGGAGAGAAAAGAGGATGAGGTTGCGCATATGCCTCACTGACAGGATTAATCGCAGTCAGCCATGTTGCCAGCAGCTGTGATGGGGAAAACCGACGCGACGCAGATTCTCATCCTCGTCTCTTTAAGCTTCGTAGATGGATTAGAGAAGATAATTGACAACTTCCTGAGTGACGAACAACATCACGCGAATTGTTAACCAAGTTAGTCACAATCAGAAGACCACTTCTTTTTTTGTTACGTAGTTCAGGATTATTTGCTCATAAAACAGAGCTCAGTATTAGGGATACAGCTAAATCTCTCCCTTAACTAAGACCGGACATTTGCGCTTTTTACGGCTGAATGTCAAAGTTGGGAAATGTATCAACTAATTGGAATCAAACATGAACCCTTGAGGATATAGAAACAACTAGCTTAATCCTCCTTGTAATTAATAGCAGTCAGACAGACAGGAATAATAACTCGTAGCTCTAGCAGCCTCTGTAAGGCCTACTAATTACATCAGGCTTCAATTAAAAAGTTAATCTATGTCTAAGAACTAGAGACACTAATGTCATCCTCTTGCGCAGAATAGATTATGATTCGCAACTAGCTGTGATAACCATTGCAATTCTCGCTACTATCGGACTTAACATAACATAACATAACATAAGTTTAACATAACATAACATAAGTTTATTGTTCCCAATAATGACAACGACAACATCATGATTATGCAACCACACAATAGTACACGCCGTACACACAAAGAAGTAACCAAGCTGAAGCTAGTTAAACTGACTATGTAAAGAGAACATATTATCTCTACAACATTTAATACAAGGGCAGCATGCACCTGTGGGCTCGAGATTTGTCGGGAACAACAGGCACCCAGAAGGGAATAATCCCGCTGAAAGGGTGCCTATATGTATTTGCAAATAATAGTTGACGGTTAAACAATTATTCCAAATACGATATGGGAACTTCCGCTAATCTATCACTAACCTTTAGGTATAAACATGAAATGTTACTTAACTATAAACTACAACACGTGCTCCCGTGTGTGTGCACGCAATAGATGTTTAAATTGCATGAAGCAGGGAAGGGGGCGGATGAGCTGAGGCAAGCTATTCCATAGCAGAGGGCCCTGATACTTTATAGAGAATTTCCGAGTATTCGTTCTGGCATAAATACATCTGTAGTCCTCATTTCTTCTTGTAATAGTATTGCGCTGAGTAGGACAGAAGAAGGAAGTGAAGGAGGGAGGCAATAAATTATTATGATACTTAAACATAAATTCACAGGTCTGGATAAATCTGATTTGAGTAATCGTTAATAATGACAGTTGAGAGAATAACGGACGAGTATGTGCGTTAATAGGAGATTTAGTTATAACCCTTATGGCTTTTTTCTGTGCTAATTTTAGTACATTTAAGTGTGTGCCGTATGTGGAGGTCCAGATGACATTGCCGTATGTTAAGTAAGGATATATAAGTGTGTAGTATAAGGTAGACAGTATGTGTAGTGGAAGTATGTAGGAAATACGTTTAATTATGCCAATGTTTTTGGAAATTTTTTTATTTATTTCTTCAATGTGTGTTTTCCATTTCAGATGCTGATCTATGTGGATTCCAAGAAATTTAGAAGTGGCAACTTGGGGAATGACTGTACCATCAATAACAATTTCATTTACATTAGGGGGCACTTGTTTTCTACTGGACCTGAACAGTATAAAACTGGTCTTAGAAACATTTAGAGAGAGCTTATTAGCTTTAAACCAATCACTTGTGGATTTTAATTCCTCATTTGCTATTTTGAACAGCTGGTCATACGAAGAATGAGACAGGAAGACATTTGTGTCATCTGCAAACAATATGTAGTGCAATAAGGTAGACGAGTTCGGAAGATCATTGATGAAGATTAAGAAAAGAAGAGGACCGAGTATGGAGCCTTGAGGTACACCATATTTAATGGACAGGAATTGAGATAAGGTTCCATTGCACGAAACTTGTTGCTGACGACCATGCAAGTAGCTTTTAAACCATAGCAAGGATTTACCTCTTATTCCATAGTGTTCCAATTTAACCAGAAGTATATTGTGATCGACCGTGTCAAAGGCCTTAGCAAGGTCTAGGAAGATCCCTAAGGAGTATTCATTATCATCCATAGCTTTAGATATTTTATCCTGTATATCTAGTAAAGACATAGTTGTTGAATGAGCCAGCTGGAATCCATGTTGGAGAGGATATAGAATGCTCTTCTGTTTTACATAAGAGTAAAGACGATCATACATCACTCTCTCATATAGTTTGGAGAAGAAGGGTAATATAGAAATCGGTCTATAGTTAGATATGTCACTTTTCGTTCCTTGTTTATAGATTGGTAGAACTCTTGCTATTTTTATTTCTGCAGGTACATCCCCATTTCTTAGAGAACAGTTAATTAATTCTGCTAAAGTAGGAGCTAGTGATTCTATAATTTGAGTTGTTATACAAGGATCAATGTTATCAAATCCTGAGCTATGCGTAATTTTCAGAGTTTTATTGATAGAGATTAATTCCTGTGGAGTAGTAGGCAGAAGAGCAAAAGAGCTTAGGGAAGAAGGAGGCATGAACTCACTAAACCTTTTCCCTGTTGTGGGGATTTTATCCGATAATTTTTGCGCTAATCCAGTAAAGTATGAATTAAACTTTTCAGCCATTATCACAGGATCATTTGTTAAATTACCATCAATGTTTAATTCTTTTATCAATGTGTCTCTATTGCTAGTCTTTACTATGTGCCTAATTATTTGCCAAGTTTTTTTAATATCCATGCTACACTTTATGAACTCATTAGTATAATAGAGTTGTTCGGCTTTTATTCTTGTTGCCTTATATTTATTCCTATAGCAAGTAAACTTTGCTTTATTCTCGGCTGTGGGCTTCTTAATAAATTGTTTATATAATTTTTCCTTTTTTTTAGTTGCTCTCAACAAGCCTTGGGTCATCCATGGTTGATGCAATGTATTCTTTTTTGATAGGTTTTGAGGTCTCAAGGGGAAAGCAATATTATATTCATTCAAGAATATTTCCGCAAACAAGTTGTAGGACTGATTGGGCTTCTCATCCTTACACAAGTCCAATACCGGTTTCCAATTTACATCTAGCAATGAATTTTTTAGGTGGGAGATAGCATCATTTGACATAGTTCTTATCATTTTTGTTCCCCCCTCATTCATTCGTTTATTCGGCGTAATGTCAATATATGTTATTACTGGCAAGTGATCCGATATATCAGAAATAAGTATAGCAGAAGCTGTTACACAGTCTCTAGAGTTCGTGAAAATATTGTCTATAAGAGTTGCTGATGAAACTGTTATTCTAGTAGGCCTTAGGATCAGTGGTAGATAGTGATGTGTGAACACTGAACATGCAGTCAATGAAGTCGTTGGTTGGCTGGTGGACTTGAGAGGCTAGTAGATCAATGTTAAAATCCCCAGTTATGAAAGTTTTTTTGTTAGTACCTTTTGCTACTGACAGGGTAGTCAAGAGGACATCAATCTCAGTAGTAAATATATTCGGGCATGATCCTGGTGCTCTGTAAATCACACCAACTATCACATCCGCACACTTATGACATGATACACTTATAAACATGCCTTCGTAGGAGCTTGGAGTTGATCCGCCTGGTAGTTCAAATATGTGAAATCCAACCTCTTCCCTAATGAAGAAACCAACTCCCCCCTCTTTCATCCTCTCTATTCTTATATATGAAAGTATATCCTGGAATATTGATTGCTTCCGCCGTTGCGTCATTAAGCCATGTTTCAGTCACAGCCAGGACCGTGACCGGTAACAAGCTTACAAGAAGTTGTATATCATTAAGTTTCGAAGTTATGCTTCTACAGTTTATATGAAGAATCTGGAAGGTATGACTGGTATTACCAATTTTGTGAGACATTTCAGAGGGACCATAGTAGTTCGAATCATACTCAGTTTCTGGATAATAATTACTGTCCGGGTCCAGATCCTTATTGTTGATAAGGGGTTTATGCAAACCCTCCTTCCTAAAGAGTTCAAGTTTAAGAGTTGTAGGAACATCACTATCGGACATACCATATACACCCGGCGCTGTTGGGCCAGTTGAACAAGTCGTAATTAAAGTGTCTTCAGACTGTAATAGCGCTGAGCATTTGTAACAGCGCCAGTAGTTACCTAGTTGGGCCAAAGTCATCTCTAAGCTACACCGGAAATGATCGTTAATATCATATAGTGAACCAGATAATAGCTCATCCGCCACCTCCATCCCCGCCCCGCACACACAACAGGCCATAGGCTCATCCGACTGCTGAGCAATGGTCTCAGATAGCAGATAATAGCACCCTGCCGAGTACCACTAAACCATTAATCCCTAATTATTGTTAGGTACAACAACTGAGGTAAGAACAGTAATAAAAGAAAAAAAGAAAAAAAGTAAAGTAAAAAACTAAAGAAGATAAAGAGTCATCTTAATACTGAAGTTCCACTTATATAGGCTCTGACTAGTTAAGCCCCTGAAACATCTAGATGCACATACGGAGGTTCTTTTGCCACCTGTACAGGTAAATAAGGGATGGGGCATTGCCTCCGCATCATCAATAATGTAATAATGGTACTAAAATGCCATTCAAAGAGACACAAGCAAAATAACAGACCATATTGGCAAACAAATAGCATAACATACCATGCAATGCAGTGTAATACCTAACATAAAATCTGCATCAATCCAGAAAACAGAATAATAATAGTGGCTCCTCTGCCACCTGTACAGACGATCAATAAATGGGGCACTGAATCAGTACCTTCATCAACACAAAACAGACACAAGATGCCATGCAAAGGCATAATCCTAACAGAACGGCCGTTCTTAGTAGTCCAAAATAACAAATGCATAGACCATCATACAGTGCATCCAGCCCAACATAGTCAGCCTGGGACTACAATAACCAAGTGCCGGCACAAAGTTGGCAACACAATCAACCCACTGTTGAGTCCTCAATAAACAACAGTAACTCAAGATCTCCTAGTTCTCTCCTAATAAGCCGAGTCCATCCCAGATCTGCACTAGGACTGTTCAACCCAAATCTACTCACACAAAAGCCTACTAGATTGACAGGGAATTGTTGATGCACAGAATTAGTATGTCAGGGTTAACCAACTCATATGATGATGCCCCCATTCATTGCAAATGCACAACTAACAAATCTATATATTACAATTGAATTGAATGGCACAGCTCAGATCACATAACACGGACACAATATGGTTAACAAGTGTAGGAAAAATTCATGAGAAGTCACATAATAACCCGTTGACACATGTACAACAGATTCATGTTGATTATATTTAAAGAAGTAGTGGTGCACAGCAATTTATTAGGCCAAGTAATTTGCCAAGTTAAACTAAATAGGTGGATGAGGTTACATAGGGAATCAGCTGCAATCAGCAGCTTGCTAGGTCAAGTAATTTACCAATCTAATTAACAGTTTTAACAGATAGATGTGTACATTAGCAATCATATAATAGATGTACAACAGTTTCATGTTGATTATATTTAAAGAAGTAGTGGTGCACAGCAATTTATTAGGCCAAGTAATTTGCCATGTTAAACTAAATAGGTGGATGAAATTACCTAGGGAATCAGCTGCAGTCGGTAACTTACTAGGTCAAGTAATTTACCAAACTAATTAACAGTTATAACGGATAGATGTATACATTAGAGTCATACTGGGCTAAATATGAGGTTGGTAGCCTACATTATAGGCAGGTCATAAGTTAGGGAGAAACCTGTGAGAACTAACACCTACATACAAATTAAGTCTTCACTGAGTAGCTCAAAAAGTATTTACACTCACAATGATGCCAGAAGATCAAGGGTATGAAATCCGAAGCCTCAACCAGAGACAGCAGTGATCAAAGAGCTGCGATGGCTGTGCAAACGTATAAGCAGTAATGTGGGGAGGATGTAGTATGCGTACACCAGTAGATCCAAAAGTTAGGGGTGGGCTGCCAGAGTATCCACGGACTTATCCAGGTCAACCATTGATGTGATCTTCTGCGGATTACTTTCTGCTGAAGTTGAAGCTCGGACATAGACACGTCCTTCATACGTCCAAGCAGAAACAAGAGTTTTGTCTTTCACTTTCTTCCTTGCCTCAGCGAATAGATGGGCCGCATGAGGAGTCAAGTGTTCATTGATGTAAACACGCATTTTTGGCTGATGTTGCAGTGATGAGTAGGCTGGAGATCCACCCAGCAACTTTCTGGCCCGGTAGACATCATTCCTTGCACGTCTGGTTGCAAAGCTCACGATGATCGGGCTGTAGTCTTTGCTACCACCGCTCCTCAGCCGATGGGCTGTAGAGATATCCGAGGGCAAAAGGTCAATCTGAAGCCGGTCCTTGCATAGTTGGATAATTTTGGCAGTTATGGAATGATCTGTTTCACTCTGAGAACCACTAGTAGAAGTGGCTGTATCCGTAGGAAGCGAGACAGGAACCCCGTGTATGACAAGGTTAGAAAGTCTCGAGTGACGTTCAAGATCCTCCAGCTTGTGCTGTAGAGTCCTGTGCTTTTCCTCAATTGGCTGGATTCTCGCATTGACAAGATCTTTGGTTCTCTCAATCGTTTCAAGGTTCTGCACTTCCATTTGTTTCGTTAGCGCTGCTGTCAACGAAGCTGTCAATGAGGCCGTCAGTGAAATTGTGAGTTCAGCAACCATCGTTTTGAGAAGGTCTGTCATGATTGGGGTCATAATGGTGGTAAGGTGAGGAACCAAGACGTTAACAACACGTTCATCGCACACCAGGTCAACCATCTCGTCAATCTTCTTTTTTGACATGACGTTCCGTTGCTGTTCTATGAATAGGATGTGTGTTAAGGAACCGAACTGTCAGTACCGCCTGAGTCTCTCAGCCTGCACCGCAACGTAGAGTGACCAAACCACTGAGTCTGGCAAATCCAGTTCAAAACGCACAATATGCACAACGACTCTAACGCGTACAGAGTATATTCTTCGTACAAACCATATTCGACTCAATAATGTTTCTTATGCCAAGCAGTTCAGGTGACGAACACGGTTTAAATGCTCCGACATTAGTGTCCCAGTCACGCCTCTAGTGCCCACGCGGCGCCAGTAATAAGCAAACTCAGACAGTTACTCATCCTTAGAGACTTAATTTCACAGTACGTTCAGACCATCGTTTTGACTTGAACTCCGCTAAATTGATTCGTTCCTCTATTTTAACCTATTAGAGTAGAATTTTGTTCTTTCATCGGTTTTTCGGCAGCAGAGCGAAAATCAACCAACCGCCATCTTAGCTGGTCACGTGATAATCCTTACTGTGGTCATATAGGCCTACTATCGTATGGATTATGGAGGTATATGCACGTTAAGAAGACAATGACAATAAAAGCTAAAGGAACATTCGTGCCCTATTCGTGGACAGGACAGAACGGTGATAGATCTGACCACCAGTCTGTTACTTTTAAAATTTTCTAGTTGACTCGACAAAATGTTGCTGTTATGAAATCGGTTGGGACTATAGAAAATGAATCAAAGAAAATTTGCATTAGAAAAAAGCAACTTCCTCACATTTGAACCCCAGCGTAATCGGACAGAACATGGTTGAGTCATTTATTACACCAAACTAAACAAACCTAAACTGAATAACAGCAGAGCAATCAAATTTTTATCATCTGTTGATATGATATGCTCTACAAGAAGAATGTTGATCGTGGCTGACAAACTGCTTTTTTCATCTGACTCCACTGACGTTTAGTCAATCCTATTAAACCTGGTCTTCGACGTACACAATGTTATGCTGGGTCTAGCTTAGAGATATAGGGCCTAATGCATAAAGAAATGCATAGAGTGGCGTGTATTGACCCACTTTAAAATTACTCATTCGATAAAGGCATCACGTGAACTGTCTACTCTAATCTAGTATAGTATGGTCTAGTCTAATGACTTATGTAGCACCGTGTCAGAATAATACACAAATCAATCATTCAACCGACGACCTCTGCAAGTGCCATCAGAGAAGTCAAGTGGAAATCTGATATAAAAATTAACAACCCATTAACCTTCGCAGGACGGAAAGGGGTAAATAATTACCCCAGGGGTGTTTTTTTTATTTTTATTCTGGATATTTCTATAGCGCCTCTCGAAGTCCACTACTACTCAGAGGCGCTCCCGACTACAGCTTTTGA
The DNA here is from genome assembly GCA_963556255.1 of Allolobophora icterica. Taxonomy (NCBI): domain Eukaryota; kingdom Metazoa; phylum Annelida; class Clitellata; order Crassiclitellata; family Lumbricidae; genus Allolobophora; species Allolobophora icterica. The sequence continues at coordinate 87,591,397 of OY744602.1, forward strand.
TACTGTGCCGGAATTTTCACGCCGAAGCGCCACGAGCAATTGCGAGTGAAGGACTTGCCCAGGGTCCGTACGCAGCGGCTAGAGTGGGATTCGAACCTGTAACCCTCCGGTCACAAGGCGCCGACCTTACCACTGAGCCACCACGCCCACGTTTGGATGTTGATTGCGGAGCAACTGTAGGTAGGTATCATTTGTCGTTCCACATGTTTACAAGTTACTACCAATGACATATTCTGACTGCATACCCACCACATTGCCATGTGGTGGGAAAAAGATTTTTCAATCCAAAGTGTCCTGGGGTAAAAATTTACCCCTCTTCGTCCTCGACGTCGTTATTTTTTCGTTCATAGGGCAGGTATGTTTTTTAAAGATATGAGCTCATAAGTGACTTCCAATCATAAATCAAGTGTGGAATCTACCATGGAACTGAGTGTTAATAGTTTCATAATTGTGGAGAGTTTATTTTCTAAGATGGCGGCCAATATGGCGGCCAAAACCAAAATATGCATGTCTTAGCTCATAGGTAACCTAAAATGACAAATGAAGTGTCAATTGTAATATTTCCAAGGTCAAGGAATCGATTTATCGCAGTGGTAATAGTGTGTGAATACTACTGTCCAAGATCACAAAAATGTGCATATCTCGGCTTGTAGGTAAGATACAATGACAAAGGAAGTGTCAATTGTAGCATTTCCAAGGTCAAGGAATTCATTTATCGTAGTGACAATAGCGTGGGAATACTATTATCCAAGATGGCGGCCAATATGGCCGACAAAACACAAAAATAGGAATTATCAATCAGCTGACTGATCGGTCACCATTGCCACTGCGATAAATCGATTCCCTGACCTTGGAAATGTTACAATTGACACTTCATTTGTCATTGGAGCTTACCTACAACCTGAGATATACATATTTTTGTGTTTTGGCGGCCATGTTGGCCGCCATCTTGGAAATTTGTATTCCCACACGATTGCCACTACGATAAATCGATTCCTTGACCTTAGAAATGTTACAATTGATACCTCATTTGTCATTGTAGCCTACCTATGTGCTGAGATATATGTTTTTTTGTGTTTTCGCGGCCATATTGGCCGCCATCTTGGAAAGTATTATTCCTACACTATTGCCACTACGATAAATCGATTCCTTGACCTTGAATATGTTACAATTGACACTTCATTTGCAATTGTAGCGTACCTATGAGCTGAGAAATACGTATTGTTGTGTCTGGCGGACATATTGGCCGCCATCTTGGAAAATAGTATTTCCACACTATTGCCACTACGATAAATCGATTCCTTGACCCTGGGAATGTTACAATGGACACTTCATTTGTCATTGTAGTTTACCTATGAGCTGAGATATACATATTGTTATATTTTGGCGGCCATGTTGGCCGCCATCTTGGACAATAGTATTTGCACACTATTGCCACTATGATAAATCGATTTCTTGACCTTGAAAATGTTGCAATTGACACTTCATTTGTCATTGTAGGTTACCTACGCGCTGAGATATACATTTTTTTGTGTTTTGGCGGCCATATTGACCGCCATCTTGAAAAGTAGTATTTGCACACTATTGCCACTATGATAAATCGATTCCTTGACCTTGGAAAGTTACAATTGACACTTCATTTGTCATCGTAGCTTACCTGTGAGCTGAAATATTATATATTGTTTTGGGGTAAAAAATTACCCCTTTCCGTCCTCCGTGTATCGTAAAATGTTTCCGTCCTGCGAAGGTTAAAAATATAATGACATATATTGATGCACATATTTAGATATATCAAAAACCCATCAAACATAATTCTATTGTTTCCTATTACAATAGGGCCTAATAGTTATAGTTGTATTGTCGAGCTACATCTGTGCGTTTATGCGATGGGTATCTGTAGTGTCACATAATTTTATAACAAAGCAAATCGCAAAAACTATTTGTATATAATGACAAGATGGAGCGTCGATGATTAAGTTGGTCCCTCTATGTCGCGATCGAGGGTGTCCGTCGTGTGATTGTTGTGTGGTGATGTCGACCCTCGACTCGCTTGTTCTTTTACTTGCAGTTTTAACCAAAGCTGCCTAACTTTTCTAAAGAAGACTCGCGACGAACTTTGTTTGATTAATAAAAGAATTTAATTAATAAACAAATATATACAATAACTTTCACGGAAACTTCCACGTAGCATTAACTCGTTTAGATATAACTTAGGACTATCTCAAGTACTGCCTCGCAAGGCTTAACTACAGATCGTTCTTCTCGTCAGTCTCTGAATCTGACGGACTTTACTCTGTTGCCGTCGCTGTTCGTCGCCCTTCGATGTTGATCTCTCGACCGCCGTCCACACGTCGCGCAAGCCAGTAGTAGAAGTCCCGTAGTAACATTTACCCTCCCTTATGTAGGTCCTTCGCAACGTCCATCGTTCGGCCCTCCCCACGCCTCATTAGTGTCATTCTCGTCTCGGGTTACTCCCTTGAGATCGGGGGTCGCCGATCGTCGCTACGCCGTTAGCCGTCGGGGACCTGCCTCCCCCCGGCATCTCCCCCGTCTCTCGTCGCTTCGCCCGACCGAACCGCCCAGATGCGGTTCTGCCTCGTCTCGGGTTTCGCCAGCGGCCCGAGCGGAGTCATGTTACAGCTCAGTCGAGCGGTGTTTTGTTACCTCCCGGCCTGGCTGACTCTGTCGTTGTTCAGGCGTGGACTGGCTTATGTCCGTCATCACTCCATCTCGACCGCCAACGACGGCTATATCATGATGATGAAGCCCTTTCGTCGTTGGCGTCGACTTCCTCACGCGACACTCTATCAAAGATTTTATCTGGCGTGGAGAAACTTATACGATCTACTTTAGATTAAATTACCTGTCGATAATCAGCGTCTCATGCAGTCACAGATTCACTCACTCAATCATTCACTTATTTACTCATTCGTGTACCTAAATCCCGCCCAAGCCCACCCATCCAATCAATGAATCAATCAGTCAGTCAACCAACCAGTCGGTCAGTCTGTCAATCAATCAAACACTCAATCAACTAGTCAACAAATAGCCAACCAACCATTCAGTCAACCCACCAATGATCAATCAATCATCACTCAGTAATATTTCTGCGGGTTTTCGAGATAGGCCTATATAGTATGCGTTTGCACCAAACAGACGACAAACAGACAAAACGAATAATAACTTTGAAATAGAAGCTTCAGTTGATGAACAACAAGTGAAAATTGAGAAGCAAGCCCGCTTTATGCCTATGATTTTTGAAGGCGTGGTATATTGCCCTTACACCCGTATAATAATTACATAACAATTTCGTGACTCGTGACACGGAGCCTTCGTGCTCTGCGTAATAAAACGAATTAGCATAACATACGGATACAATCTCCAGGTTAATATAGGCCCCTTGACTGTCTATAGTTAACGGTTTATGTCTGTCTCGTTTGACGAAATAGCATTTGAGCACGAAAGCCTCAAGACAGTGTCGAAATATATTGTTTTAGTCACATCTGTAGGCCTACATTGTCTTTGCCAGGTAAAACAGGTTACGCTGTAGTGTTTAATACATGTATATTATTATATATAAAGTTGCGTTTTGTGGTTTTGAAAAAAATGCAGTAAGCTGTATTTTATGGCACAATTGCAAAGTAGGCTAGCAATGCAGTTGCCATTCACTTCCGATTACTGAGATTATGTATATTCGTTTATTATAAATCAACGAAGGATGACACACCGCATCACAGCCTAAAACAGTTATTATTGTATTTTGTTATAAGATTATTGTATGTTGTTGTAAAAGTCTTCTTGTGGTTCGTTGCTATTGTCATATTTGCGTTAAATGATCCTCAAACAACACAGGATACCAATACTGCAATTAATGAGCTTGCAGCTCGTTGCATTATTGCATTCTAATCAAGGCAAACAACTGACGATACTGTATTTTGATCCAGGAAGCATCTATGAGTTAATCGATGAACGCTATATAAATTGGCAAATTAAATGCGATGCCATCCAATATGACATTGTCCATGATCTACTTTATTATGAACTATGCATTGTTTTGTTTAACGCGTGTCAAACGTGTACTGGGATTTTCGGCCAAATAAAGTCAATTAAGACTTTTCAGGGCCTATGTGGAGGTCTTTATATAATTAGCAGTAGCTCTACGCGTTCCTTTGAATAATAGCTCACATTCTGCATTGATATTCTACAGTTTTAATATGGCAACTGCATGTTACCCGAAGAAAGCAGTAATAGTAGGCCTACTGCATGGATAATTTCGTGATTCAAATTATTTTCTGAAACTGTCGAACAAACCAAGAACTATGGAGACAAAAAGTCGAATACTTACGCCAATACTTCAAGTTGCCTTTTATTTGAACTTCCTAATAACATACTCCGAAGGTTAGTGACCAGCATCACTTTGAAGTCTTTCATTCTTCATATAGCTCAGATACTCAACTCATTATGATAGACTCTGTAATAATTGGATACTTTATATACGCTTCTAATGTTCATCATAATTTGTGTGAATACTAATTTACAAAATTGTAAAGGCATTAAGCTTATATGTCAATATACGGCTTCTTGCGACTTAAAACCGACAAAATGTTACCTAGGTCAAGTCTTACCTAGGTCAAATGTTACCCAGTCAAGTAATGAGTTACGCACCCGAGCATGCTTTAATCCGCCGTTGTCTCTTAAATTAAATTGTATCAACTTAGCACATTCTGAATCTGAGTTGAGGTAGATAAGCGAAGTATTGTAAATCTTGTTGTTTAGAGTTGCAACAACAGGCAATATTTAATCAAAGTAAAACAATAGTGTGGCATGTCCATTCCGTAGACATTTGAGACAGGTGTATAATAGGGAAACTTTTCTGTGCAATAGGCCTATACTTACAGTTGTGGAAATTGTCTATGTAGGCCTACAACACTTTTTATATGTCAATGAAAATCAGATTTTTATATCACATTATTAATTCCCATCATCTCGAGAATTTTGCTGCCCAAATTGATCGCGGGGCGGTTCTGGCTCCTCGAAAACGTTTTTTTTAATAATAATTGCATGTTGCTACGGCTCACATGTTTGATGCTAAATTTAAAAAAACAGTTCCAGTATACTGCCTGAAATTAAAAGCTTTTCAATCTAATCATGTATCCTTTATCCTCTAATCATCCATCTTTCCAATGTTGTTAGTCCACGCCTCTTCCATATTTCTTCGTGGTTCAGTTCCGTTTGACTCCAAATCATTGTTGACAGTTCTAATCTGCACTTTCTATAATAGTTTCATGTTATGTTTTAGATATGGATTAAATATCTCAATTATATCCTCGCCATTGATTAAATTTTATGCAACCTAATACCTGCCTCTACTGAATATTGCCCTCTTGGTGAAACAAGGTTGATTTACCATTTGTTATTGCTTAAGTAGGCTACATAGCCTCGAAGGTTTTGCACTCTTGCATGATCATTACCCCAAATATAAGAATCGTAGGAGAGCGATTGTCACAGATATTTATGGAAATATCTTCATCACCCACAGTGACTTCTCTCATTTTAGTTCAACTCTTTCTTTCTTCTTCTCCGCTAATATGTACACCTCGTTTAATCAATCATCTCCTTTCTGACTTTGGAAGTCAGTGTTCTCCTGTGCTAAATGTTGTATTCCGTTTGAGGAGGTTTCGAAATCATATATCAATAATTTCTTGGTTTGCTTTGTATTAAATTTTAGTTACTGCTTTTGTATTTTATGGCTTTTGCAGCTATGTTAGTATGAACTATGTTCTAACGTGCCGTTAGAACATAGTCCATACTAATAGTTAATCTGAGAGAGGCGTTTTATACATTTCTAGATACATTACTAGACACGAAACTAATGTACGATGAGAGACTAACCGCACAAAGGCAGAGAAACTAATAGAATCTAGACTCAAAGTTGTGGGCTCTTTACCATCATGGGCCTATGACATTAAGCCGTCTAGCAGTATGAGCAAATTACTGAATTAAGCAGAAAATGAATTTCAGAGCCGGATTTCAATGTCATTTAGTTCCACTGAAGCTTTATGGGTCTAATGCAAATTTTCTTTGATTCATTTTCTATAGTCCCAACCGATTTCATAACATAACTAAATTTGAGTCTAGTAGTAGGATTCCAGTGAGTAACGACATCTTGTGGCTTACTTAACCTGTTTCTTCGTAAATTTCAAAGGTCCATAATGTAACTCTGAAGCTAAGTGCAGGGTACCAGCATATACATTAGCGTTTGCGAATTGAAAAAACAACCTACTTGTTTACAGTTAGGAACTTCATATCAGCAGTCTTCCACTCTGTCGAACTCAATCTTAGCATTTTTGCACTTAAAAATGATTCATCCAAAGCCTCACAAGTCAAGTAGGCAGAACCTGTTAAACCGGCACAGTAGTAAATATGACCAGTGATTTCCCTAATCTCACTGTTTAAACTAATAATTTCTTAAATGAATGTTCCACTGTCAATGCGCTGAAGCCAGCTACTGTCTGACTTTAATTATTATGTGACGCAGACCGAACGCTGACACGGAAACAGAGTCCTACAGCGCAGTGTTTAATCTAGTTCCCCTCTTCCGGTAGGGGAAACAAGGTTTCTGGTGGGAGCAAAGAATTTACACAAGATTTTTTCTTCCATCTTCAAAAGGTTTATGACTTTTCAAAATTTAGTCATTCGCCAGATTTTGTGAACTTTTTCTACAGCAACTACTCACTCAAAAAAGTTGATGACCTTTTTTTCATCTCTCTGGGGGGGGGGAACCATGGATCCACATGTATCCTGGGGGGATTTTCCTCCCCTAAAGGTCTCTACATTGTAATATTGCTGGCCTCTGGGGGAAACATCAATCCTGGGGGGAACTTCCCCCTCCAAAGACGTCTAGATTACTCACTGCCTACAGTTTATATGGTGTTTCGAAAACGGGCTTCGATTTTGACACGTGCAGCAGCTGACGTCAGTACAACGATGATGAATTAACTATCCTGAAAGTAGAATCTTACGTATTGAATTTATTTCCAGATGTACATATCCCACTTATATTAGAACCAAAGGGCAGTATAGTTAATTCTAATCTTGCCACAAGCAATGGGTTTCTGCACTAACCCACAAGACCGAGACGAGACGCCGGCCAATCTATCCGAAACGAGGCCGAGAGAGATGTCAGGCACGTCTCGTTTCTGCCTCGAAGCCAATATGTCGGAACGCGACCACAACCCTGCGTATATACAGGGCCGGTTTAACCACTAGGCGAACTAGGCGGCCGCCTAGGGCGGCACATTTCTGGGGGCGGCAGAGAAGCTACACAAAGAAATATTTTTTAAATCATTGCCGCCGTTTTGCCAGTCCAGGGGCGTAGCCATGCAAGGCGCTTAAGGTGCGTACGCACCTCCTGTCACATTCTGCATTAGGGCCCTATAGTCTTTCACTTTTCTCCAAGCGCGCAAATTTTAAATTTGGTTAACTGTTCCATCTAATGATATATTTAGCCGCTGCCTACGGTGTTCAAAAAGCCCGCGTACTGCGGTTATGTCTCGGCCTATCTGCAGTCTGATCTACAGTCGGTATGATGACGCATGAATCATGATATCTGATAACAGACATATTGTGTGGTATTTGTCTATACATGTACTATAGGTTACCCTGATGTGTCGGAGTAATTGACCTTGTTCGACCCCCCAAGCTGCACATGAGCCAGATTCTCCCTTTTAGATGTACAACCACGGCATAGGCCTACAGCCCTACACTCTAACGGTATAATCTCTCAGCTCAGCGCTAACATATGCATGAAATAGTATCTGCCTTGTTCGTGTCTTTTGCGCTCGCTCGCTCGCTCTCTCTCTCTCGCTCTCTCTCTCTCTCTCTCTCTCTCTCTCTCTCTCTCTCTCTCTCTCTCTCTCTCTCTCTCTCTCTCTCTCTTGTTTTCTCTCGCTCTGTCTCTGTCGCAGTCTGTCTCTCTCAATGTCTCTCTACAAGCCTTGTGGGGCCTGTACACTCTACATTGCCTACAATGACTCTACACACGATTGCAGTATTCAAAAGAAAAAAGAAACTAAGACTCAACTGATGGTAAGGAACTTCTAAATTTAGAGTAGCAGTTCTTGTTGCTATAATTTTTTAAGTAGTACATACGTAATCTGCTTCACTTCATGAAACATTACTAAAATAGGCGTAGCTACATTGAGGCAAGAGGAGGCATTTGCCTCCTCTTGGTTTTGTAGATTTAAAAATGTTCCTTGGGTTATAGCCCTGCATCCTCAAATACACCCGATTAGGGTGTACACCCCATGGATGTTGCCTCCTCTTGTGCGTTTAGCCCCGAGAAAAAGTCATCAAGTCATCGAATGTATTAATTTAATGACTAAAAAAGGTCATCAACTTTTTCGTAACATAAATTTAAGAAAACATGCCGAAATTCTGAAATTCTCAGAGCGAAATTCTCAAATTCTCAGAGGTTTTTTAGACCACCCTTCGGACGCTGAAAAATGTCCCCCTCACCTCTCAAACAAGATCGCCGCCACTGCATCAAAGTTTGCCTCCTCTTGAATTGAAGTCTGGCTACGCCCCTGATTACTAATGCCTTTTACTTAAACCTAACGTTACGCTGTGAATCTGTTAAAATAAGAAAGTATAGTGTCGAAAGTTCATTCCGTGATCGTTTTATTTAGAAGTAATAATGATTCTTAGATGATTACAATGGGGTCAATGAACGACGATACTAAATTAAAGATGCAGCATTCGGCTGCATTCCTGTGTGAAGGTTATATTAACTTGATCAATTTAATATTAATTAGGCCCAGTGGCGGCGCCACGATCTGAAAAGTGGTACGGCAAATTAGAGGGTCTGGGTAAAAATGTACGGTAAAATTATGTTTTTTCCGTAAAACCTTAAAAAGTGGTACGGCAAAAGACGTACAACAAACATAGGCGCCGCCGCCACTGATTAGGCCTATTATCGCACTCAAAGTGTATAGAAGGCCTTCTATACACTTTGTATCGCACTTGCCAGGGGCGCAGTGCGACAGGTTCGCCTAGGGCGCCAAATACTCTGGCGCCGGCCCTGCGTATATATGACTTTTTTAATTAAAAAAATTAGGATTTTCCTTTTGCGGACGTTATAATATATTTACTCACGTTTTACATCCTCTGCAGGTATCCTTCAAAGCCAATATATTGGCTGTTATTATGACACATCGAGCCGAGCCAATTGGACTGTGCGTGATCGGAATAGCAGCAAAATGACTATAGAATCTTGCATACAGACATGCATGGAGACTAATACAACTTACTCCATACTTCAGGTACGCCAATAGGCCAACTGCATAATTTATGCATATTAGATCGCATTTTGGTAGTTATTATACCAACCATAGGCGTAGACTCTGGGGGGAGCCGGGACACGTGCCCCCCAATAAATGAGATTTACTGTACATCCAATGCAACACGTGTAGGATAAATAACCAAATGCATCCCTCCCCCTCAATATTTTGGACAAGTTTACGCCAGTGATACCAACTGTAAATTTGTCATCTTAAAACAACCTTAGTTAGAAATGAACATATCTTTATTAAACGAAACGATGCTACTATCAAACGAAATTATTTTCTGAAACTGTGAAGTTCGGATCATCAGTGATGGTCTTAGGATTCTGACTCTGACAGAGATGAACTTGCTGCGGGTATACCGCAATCGAGTTAATGAAAACTGACTATAACCTAATCGAAACGGGTTTAGGGTTTAAGACATTTCCCCCGGACAATTCCCCGTCATACCTCCCCCCCCGGACATTTCCCCCGTAGGATAATTTACCCCCCCCCCCGCGGACTTTTCCTCCCGTCGAGACTTCAAGTTTATTACAGGATAGTTGGAGACCCGATCGCGTTTAAAGTAAAATCGTTTTTGAAGATCTGCAGGAGTCCATTACAGACGATGACGTGCAGTTGGTCTTGGACTACTTCGAAGATAATTACATGAATCGATTACTTACGAGGCATAGCTTTTAATTTGCAGCTGTGAAGCTATGAACTATTACGGATTTATTACTTAGCTGCTATACACATTTTCATTATTTTAATTTGAACAACATTATTTTTCTTTATTCTTCGATTACTCGCGAGGTATAGCTTTTGATTTTATTCTACTACGTGTATTTCACGCGATCGGGTTCTCGTCTTCAACTATGCTGTAATGAACTCCAAGTCTCAACTGGGGGAAAAATCCGGGGAGGGGGAATTTTCCTACGGGGGAATTGTCCGGGGGAAATGTCCCGTGGGAAATGTCCGGATACCATCGAGAACATATACTTCCACAATAGTCAAATAAAATCGCTCATTGCTTCAATAATTGAATTTGAATTTAGTTAAATGCTCGTTTTTAAAACATTCAGACTAGCAGAACTTGAAAGAAATTTTCGCCGATTAGTATGCATCGCCAATTCGTTTGCAATGTTAGTGTATATGTCATTTTGTCACAAAGAGGATGTTCAAAATTTAGCCTAACATGGTTAAAGCTCACTGAAGGATAGGCTACTATGTTTGACAAATTACTGGCTTTTCTCAGTTTATCAGTGACAATGTCTTCGACCGATATTTAGGTTAATTTATTTTTAGCTTTAGCTTTGTTGATTTTTAGCTCAACACTTTAACGACGAGCTGTATTTGTTTCCCAGTCGCTTTAGGTACACGCTCGTTGTTAAAGTATTAAAATTTAAAACGATTTTCTGCAATTCTGTGTATTCAGTAACATGTTGAATTGGATGATGAACAAGCTAGGCCTAGCCTACTATTTAATAATGAAAGTTTGTCAAATCGCAGTTTAATTGTTTTGTTTTCATTGTTATTGTGTCTAATCAAGGTGTTATAGCACTTTCTGCTCAGATTTAAAGCTGCAGAACCAAGTGCTTACCAGAATATAAATATATGACTTTCTCTTTTATAGCTTTGCCTTTCGTTCTTTCTAGTAATAGGCCTAATAATAATAAATCCTGTAGTACATACAATTCCGTTGTACGTGTAGGGTGGAAGGAACTGTCTTTGTGGAGATGTTTTAAATGCAACCGCTCCAAGTAACACATGTCAAATACCTTGCTCTGGAAATAGTTCTGAAGTGTGTGACGGATCAAACGGAACGATGCTCTTTAGTGTGATTTACACAGGCTAGTTTTTATTAATTTGCTTCTGACATAATTATTACAGTATGTGTTTAGCTATGAAAACGTGCAGAACATCGTCTAAATACTTTGCCATTCAGGTTTGCCTGTCAAATGTTTCTCGGAATCACCCCTCACCCCTTATAAAATCGTCACTAAGTTTCTTACAGTAATTGAAAAGGAACACTTATTTCTTAACCTGCATTTTTCAAAATCTATCACACGTGACTATGCGAGTAGGCCTATCATGTTCCTGAACAGCCGAATCCGTTACAATAAGAATTCATCTGACGCCTAATCATGCCGTAATTTATCATAGTTTATAACCTGAGGTTATTTCTTGTTATCTCGCCGCATCTTTTCCAATTCCAACCATGCTGTTTCACCCTACTCAACCCGTCAATATACGGCTTCTTTGACTGTAGGCCTATATAAACATTTAGGAACGTTAATTGGCTGGTTTTGAATAGAAGTATGTCTAGAGTTATTTGATAATAGTCTAAGCGTGGCAGAGGATTATTTTTCCAGCATTAAATAGTACAGAAGATCTGTTTCTACTAGACTTGAGTGGATGTTCAAAACAATATCCTGTCGCATTTCGTTTCTTTTTTTCATATACTTGGTATGATTAATTTTGCCGAGATTAGCTTAAATTTCCATACCAATATTTTATTACCAAGTGTCTTCGTTATTAATCTTTGGATTTATATATTGCAATATGTATCCATAACCTGTATGACTTATCTTGTATATGCCGTTTAATTTCTAAGCTGACTTTTAACAGTATGTCCTGTTGGTTATTACGGTGTTGGATGCGATCAAGTGTGTCACTGCAAGCAATACTTTCCATGTTTTCGGTTCAGTGGAAAGTGCCCGAATGGTTGCGAGAGTGGCTGGACTGGAGACAATTGTAACAAAGGTATTCCCCCACGCTATACATATATACGGTAGCTCGAAACTTTAGAAATCCGAATAGTCAGTAATAACAGTCTAAGTTCTTACACTGCAGTGTGGAGAAGCTAGTAACAAAGGTAATTATCATGCCATACATATATTGCTCGAGACTGTGGCAATTCTAGTAATCAGTGATAAAAGTCTGAGTTCTTACATGATAGCCTGTACACACACACACACACACACACACACACACACACACACACACACACACACACACACACACACACACACACACACACACACACACACACACACACACACACACACACACACACACACACACACACACACACACACACACACACACACACACACACACACACACACACACACACACACACACACACACACACACACACACACACACACACACACACACACACACACACACACACACACACACACACACACACACATATATATATATTTGTGTGTGTATATAGCTACACTGTGTTGACATAATTATAGTGCGATAGTCTAAGCATAATACAATGAAACTTAGGCTGAACACGTTTAATGCCAATGGTGAAAAGGCTTCAAAGTTGCATAAAAATATTGCTTTTATGACTAAAATTTGTAAGACATCTTCTTTTAAATTTAGAATTGAACGTTTCCGACAGATACATTGGATGCTATGGTGATCATAATATATCTAATAGAGCAATGACCGACTACGGCAAATATGAAGGAGTAAACACAATAGAATACTGTTCAGCAAAATGCGCTTCCAACTGTTTCACGTATGCTGGATTGCAAGTAAGACAGCGTGTAGCAAATTTTTTACGGTGATTATAGTCAAATGTCGATATTATTTACTCTTTGGTTCAGACAATATTTACTTGCTTTTTTTCTTTGGCTGCCTATACGACGAGTCTGGCGGTGTAAGAATATGAAGAAGAGAGAGGCTCATAAAAAATTTCGCTATGTGAAAAAAATACTTTCCATAGGTACTGAAGTTCCTGGCACACAGAGTAGCTTTTCAAGCACTGGATTTAAATGTACAAATCGTGAGCCTTTTCGAAATCCTCCCATGGTTTATCTGGCTCAGAAAAACCTCAGCAGTGCCTCCAGACACAGCATAACTTAGTTGCTGCTGCCGATGGGTTTTCCTGTCCAACAAGACTTGTGTCCGTCCGTAGGTATTTGTCGTAGGCTATGATGCAAACAGCCTTGATAAATTTTGTAATTCTTGAGTTTAGTTAAATGACTGTTCATATTGACAGCCGGTCTTGGTCTTGGTCTCAAGACCAAGAAAAAGACTTTGAACTACAAGACCAAGAAAAAGACTTTGAACTTCAAGACCAAGACCAAGATTTTTGGTCTCAAGACCAAGACCAAGACCAAAACTTTTAAAACGAACTCGAGTGCACTCGAGACCAAGACCTTGAGGGCATATGACTTCCTCGCCCCTTTTGATGTGAGTGCGGCCTTCGACACTGTTGACCGCGGCATTCTATTAGAGTGCCTTCAGTGTTTCCTATTTTTGAGCTCTCTCTTGGTTGTCAGGGCGAACGCAGCCTGTTGTTTTTTTTGTTCAACACGGTCTGACTGGTTCATGGTTCCACTTGGTCTCCAACGAGGTCTATCTCAGGACCCCTCCTGCATTCTCTACACCGACCACTTGAGCAGTTCCGTTATTCTTTGGGAGTTACGGCTCATCAGTATGCATATGACACCCAGGCACTTGTTCACTTACCATTCCACAGAGGCTATATCCTTGGTGGAGAAAATGCTGCAGACATCGGAGGAGCTCTGTGCTTTGGTGTCGTTCAACCGCCTCTTGCTGAACCCCGAGAAAACGCAGTACATCTGGCGTTGTAGCTGTGGGCATGTAATGTAAAATCGATCAGCCTAGTAAGTATGCAGCATCGTTTTCCTTGGATTTCCTTTTATATTACTGTGTTGTTATTCGGGTGTTACCTTGGACCAGGAATTGACCTTTTCAAAGCATGTGGGAAGAGTGTGTCGAACATGCTTTTATCACCTGCGCCAGAGACACACGATACGCCGCTCACTTACGACAGAAGCTGCCACGACCATCACGCATTCATTCATTTGCACAAGGGTTGGTTATGGAAACGCTGTATTTGCAGAGCTAAGTCTTTTCCGCATATCTCCAGCTTCTTGTGGTTGGAATTGTACTGACTGACGATATACATACGCAGTGAGTATAAGATCCTAATGCTTATGCGTAATTGTCTTGTGGGTGTGTCCTCCGTCTTATCTAAGGAAGTTGAGTGTCTCTGTCGCATCCATTCCAGGCGGGATTTCTTCGCTCGGCTGCGCAGCGTGATCTGGTTGTTCCCTCAACCAGAACAGCGCAGAAGCTTTGCTATGATCGGTCCAACTTTCTGGAATAGCAGCATGAGCTTTTGGGTCTTTCTGTATCTCTATGCCATAAGTGCTTGAACACCAGTTTGTTCGATCTTGGTTTTCCGTCGTTAGGTCGAGAGCTCCTCTGATGAATTTCTCTGGAAGAGGCGCTATATAAATCGGTTATTACATTACATTATATTTGTTCAGGCAAATCTAATTTTACTATATGATGCCTTGGGTTTCATGTGTGTGTCCAATCTTTTCACCAGTAACAGGAAAATCGAAAGGCTCATTGCTCATGATTTGAGTGCATGGACAATGTTGGACATTTAGGTCTCTGCACTTGCTCATTAGTATGACTACATAATAATAGTGGCCTATTATAGGCCTATATTCAGTATATATTATGAATATAAATATATTATATCGTGTGTACTAGATTTATGCCAATTGTAGGCTTATTGGAGAATGTTTCTTTGAAACAAAGACGTTTGCTATATCCTTGAATTGTGTTCAGTATTCTATTCAGTGTCATTGCGGAGAAAGTTACTACAGATATGGTACAAGAACGAATTGCAATATGCCATGTTCAGGCAATTCCAACCAAATCTGTGGCGGTCCTTATGCAAACAGTGTATATACTGGTGAGTAATATAAAAGCCTTTATGGTAACCGTAGCATATAATAAAGAACAGGTTACTACACTAATAGTGCATTCTCATGTCAGTGAACAGAATGTTTCCACCTACAATTAATATTTTAAATGTATACTTGGTGTGACGATTTGTCGTTCACTACTTTGGCAGTAGAGTCTTGATTAGTCTAGTTCAGACTATAGATCTACAAGGCTTTGAGAACCTGTTTGCTGTTCAGTGTGATATTAATCGTCCGCGTGTCGCTTAGATATACGGGTCATTATCCGAAAAGTGCAGAATTGATGTCCCATGCTGGTTTTTTGAATTTTTTCGATATTTTCTTCAAATGTTTTTTGCCTATCCTTCAAAGAATGACCAAATTAACATTTTCCATAACTGTTGTAGCTGCTAGATTTTGGAAATTTAGAAAAAAATTACTAAATGTATACAAAATATCATTACCATCCTCTGTCCGAGACGGTATACAATGCATTAAATTCAACTTTTACGCAAATATATTCCATTACAACCTGTAATAAAGGTATATTATTTTTATTAATTAGCAGCTAGCAAAATGCAACAATTAAACATTTAGACTCATTTTCGTAATATTTCTTTCTTTTTTGGCCTATTTATACTTGTGCATAGAAATAAGCATTATAGCCATCTCAATTTTTGGGAAACCTATAACTTTTAGAGAACGTGCTTACTTACTAAAAGAAAAACATCGGGAACAAGATATTGTCAACTATTAATGGAATCAGACAGGTTTGTGTTGAAATTCATAATGTTTTATTTTTAAGTTAAGTTTGTGTTTTCCATATTACAAAAAAAGTAAATTTCTGTTTCATTACCATCTAGTGTTGTATTTCCTGGCTTAGGTAGACTACAACATTGATAACTTATTTTATTTGCCGCTTTAGTTGAACTGATTGAAACTGATGGAGTAATTCATGTGAAAATGTTTGAACCCCGTTTTAAATTTCATCATTTTGTCATTACCATCCATGGTTGTTTTTCATCATTACCATCCGTATGCATCAGATTTTTGCTATTTTCTCATGACAGTTCCATCTTGCCTCGGATGGTAATGACGCATTGCTAAGAGTGAATTACATGTATTTTTTGTGAATTATTTGATATAAAAATAAATTGCAAGTAATTAGAATTTACTAGCAACTCTTAAAATGTTGTTCAGCTTGTATCTATAATTGCATATAACATACAGTTATAGCTAATGCTTCACATGTTTTTTTCTGTAGCTAAAAATAATATTTCTTTTTTAAAATAATTTCGAAAAATGTCTTAATTTCTTGAAACCAGACTAATATATTATGTGAAGGAAAGGCCTGTTGTATTCCTACTTAATGCTGGTATCATCTACTTTTAAGAAATTGCCATTTTGTAAGCACCAAAGGAATATTTAAGGCCCCTGTGATTAAATATGATTACACAAAAAGGGTGGAATTTAGTGAAAAAAGAGGAGTTTTGACTTTATAAATTCAGAAAAAAATTAACTTATGATTAAAAATACAGTGGATTTCTTTCAAATTAGTTAAATTTAACTATGTACATGACTAAAGAAAACACTTTCAACCAATTTTGTGGGGAAAATGTTTTGTTTTTCGGAGACGAAATTTGTAACATTTCGGATAATGACCCATACATATACATAGGTATGCACGTCTCGATGGTTGCATTTGATGTAAAAGAGGACTATTGGGCCCTTTTGCATCATTACTGTGTTTAAGGTGCACGCCGTTCAGATGTTGTACTATTTCGTATGCGTGAATATAGGCCATTAGTAAATGAATGATGATGTTCGGAAAGGGCAAGGTGTGTTCTTTGACGGAATGAGACAAGTCGGTGTTAATCTCTTGGTCACAGTCTTGACGAACAGTAAATATAGAGCGGTCTAAGGAACTCTTAGAGCCTATCCTTGTTGAACAAAAAATAACCTGAAATTAGTCTATTAGCCAAGGAAACCATTGGAAACGGGTCAGGGTCTAAAATAGTTGAGTAATAGCAAGCTGGGAGAGGGCTAGAACATTAGGCCTAATATATAGCCATTGTATTCTGTACTAGGCTGAAAACAAGGCCGCACCTAGCCTACTTTGCTATTAATGTTAATACGTAGATACTAAACTCATGACAAGTAACGCTGAGTGTTGTATCATTCTATTTACACCGCGAATACATTGACACGTAACAGGATTGTTTAAAAAAAATCACGAGTTTCCAAGTGTTAGAGTCTTAGAGATATCGTATTCGATGTAATTTCTTTTTATTTCAGTTAATGCCCTTGAAGTTTTGTGCATATGTCACGGTTATCAGTTGATTTTCTGTTCAAACATTTTGTATTGCATCACCATTCAACGACTAAAGAATAAGTGGTCACTATGTAATCAGCTTGTTATTTTTTGGGCTATTTTACCTCTTTCGCTGGCATGCAGGATTTGGCTTGTGGTTCCTGTAGGCCCTACAGGCAATTTGTTGTCATACGGATAGACAGTCTCGACGTTTTCCGTCATTAATCGTATAACAAAAGAAATCCAAGTGCAGCCGTGTGACTCTTGAAAAAGATCGTCTAATAATAATAATAATAATATTTATTCTTTAATTAAGCGCCTGCAAACGCACTGCGCTGTACAAGTACATGTTATGCGACAAATCTTAACCACTAACAGAACAGACAGCCTGCAATACACGGCGCAAATTGCAGCCTACAAAGCATGTCCGCCTATGGGACTCGATCTCTGTACCTCTCGCACTCTACGCCAGATGTTATCCAATGCGCTATCGGGCCCCCCTGCTCCGAACTAAACGACCAAGCGCCAACCGCTAATTCAAATTTCTTCAACTGAGTCATCGTTGTACATGTTGCACATAGCACATATATCATGCCTTACAATTCTGACCTAGAATTAAAAGCTGGTCATTCTAAAGTTATAACCGAGCATATATAGGCCTACCTTAAACACTAACCCAGCATCATAAAACATAATTGAAGGGCTTGCAGCAATAAGCAGGTATGTCGGATTTTTTGAGTTTTGGGAAAATGGCTTCAAAGATTTGACACTTCAAACTGTTGTATCTAAGCCATTTTACGAGATATCGACAAGCTGTTTGAAACACCGTCTGAGTTGTTATTTTCTTTCACGAAATTGTTACATAATGCAATGCAAAAGATAACTTTAATGTTTTTTTCACGACATTTTCCTTCATACCTGGTTATTGACACTCAATAACCCAACATCGCCTGCTGTTAGTCGACATATCTTATTCTTGCACCAAATGGTGACTATCACACAGTACAACTTAATCGTGCAATAAAAAGGTAAGTCATCATAGCTACTTTACAGTAAGGAAAAAATAACGCAAAATCAGTGAATTGTAGAGTAAGTAACAGTCAATAACCGGGTATGTCAAATAACCTGATTATTGCACCGGTTTTAATACAAAGATTACTAGAAAAAACGACAATTTTTGTTATCATACCGGGTTATTGCACTGGAGTAATGCTGCCGGCTGCTAAAAACCATATGTCGACAAACTTGTTTATCCAAAAGCCAATTCAAAAATAATCGGATTTGCACCAAATTTGCAGGGTATATAGAATACAATATTCCAAGCACGCTGGCGTACTTTTTCACATAAACCAGGTATGTCGACATACCTGGTTATTGAGGCAAGCCCTTCAATTATATAATCAAGCTCACATTTATCGAAGATGAATGCGAACAAATTATGGAGGATCACTACAGCCATATTAAATTGTTCAATTTTTTTCTATAATTTCAGTCTGTCCGAAAGGAAGTTACGGTAAAGATTGCGTTGCTCAATGCAACTGCAATAACACAGGCATATGCCCTTATTCAACAGGTACATGCACCTCTGGATGTAACCCTGGATGGTCTGGTAGAAGTTGCAGTGACAGAGGTATGTTGAATCCAAGTGTTTTGAAAGCTATGATGTAACTGATTATATGAAGATCGAGTCATAATTAGACATTTTAGATGGAGCCGTAGGGTTTTATATGGGTTTCGTATTAGAGTATAGGTCCTATAATAATATTAGTTGGCTCCATGTGGGCATGTGGAAAGCGACAAGAACTTATTAACAGGAAAACTTTTCAAACGCCTCGGATGTGTGCACTGTGCAGTAGAAAAAGACAAAAGACAAGTTGGTGTAAATTATTACAAACATCTCCAGAGATAGACTTATACAATGGGGTCTTGGAGATAGCTTAGAGCAATTTGCGCGTTATTTGGTACTATTATATGTGAAGACTAATTAATAACTATTTTAGGATGTGTATCAAAGCAATAGGCCTATGTATTCATGCCGTTGCCTGACTTGAGTGATCTTCACTGATTTTCAATGCCTCGGTTATTTGAAGCACATTTCCATTCACTGCAAAAGCATGCCCAAATCTTTTATAAAACAGAATCTCATTAAATGTTTTGAATGAACGAACGGAAGAAGCACGCGCATAGCATAGGGCCAAAAAGTTGCATCAATTATACCATACAATTTGACTGGATTATGTTTCCTGCGTAAAAAATATGTGAAAAATAGTTCAACTCACATGCGTTCTAGATTGTTCTAGTCAGAATGGTGCCTGCTCAGCAAATGAAACGTGCGTCACAACCAACCTGAGGTCTACTTTTGTTAGTCGATGTCAGTGCTCACCAGGATATCAAAGAACCAGAATATGGGATAACTGCATAGGTGAGAGATCAATGCATTCGACAATAGGTTACGCCATTATGAATGAAATCTCGTAGTAAATCGATCCAAAACCATGGATTGAGACTCAACCAAATGATAAGCCAGGCCTTGGATCAAGTAAAGCGTCCTATATAAGTCTCGGCCTATAAGATCAGCCCTGGACTGAAAAAATATCTGATCATCGGGTAGTGTTGAATTGCGATGACACTGTTTGCAGAAGAAAAGTTGATTGGCCCATAGTTTAGTAGACAATAAACTGGGAATTTTACTGACACTTCTTTGGGGTATGCCAGTCTCACGCCTGGGGAAAAGAGACGTGACGCTAATCTTATTTGCACAACACATACTCGTTAAAAAGAAAGTACCGTTTCACTATTCACTGGATAATTTTGTTCTCAATTATCGCAAAGTGATTGTTCTATAGGCCTACTATTCGGTCTCCCAATTATGGTTCAATGATGAATCGCAGTCTAAGAAAGATTGTCTGTGAATTTTCTGAGTGCCAATGCCTGAAGAACTATTTAGTGCAAACGCCACAAAATTGTTAAATGGTTGATCATGTTTCTTAAGGTTATAATTATATCTTGACAATGAATTGACATTTTAACATTACACACCAAAAATTAACTCCGAATGTAGAGTTTACAGCCAAGCGATTAAGCAGTCTAACGTTGCGTATTTCGATATCACGTCGATCTGCAAAAGCGTTCGTCTTAAAGTTTACTATACTACATGTACACTATTATATTATAAATATATGAATAATATTGTCATTGCAGATATAGATGAGTGTAAACTCGGTATTTGTGACGAGCATACGACAACTTGTATAAACACTGCGGGCAGTTTTGTCTGCAATTGTCAAAATGGATATAAACCTGGAAAAAGTACATTTTGCAAAGGTTGATATCCTTTGTTTTTGTCAAGAATCGATCTGCTTTTCTCCAAAAAAACTTTCAAAAATTACGGCTTATTATTAATTAGATGCGACTGTTTAAGGCTTAGGCCCTACAAATTATTCAACTGATTTACCCAAATTAAGCGGTGTAGGAAATATTCCAAGTTTAAAGAAATAAATAATATTAGACTAATAAATTTTAGCACAAGTGTTTCATACTAATTGAAGACGATGAAGTTAGGTTCAGTTGTCAACATGAAGGAGACACAGCTGGTTTGGTTCTACGTGTGGCGATTTTGTAGCGATTCAAACGTTACTTTGCCTACCGATGATCTTGCTTGCTTATTTAATTTCACCTCAGGCTGATTAGGAATACTTTAGACAGGTAGTAACAGGCGACATAAGCAATAAGTATATAAAATATTAGGTAGGCCAATATACACATATAAAATAATTTGTTGATATTACACAGTACAGTGTACATACATTTGCGAGATTGGTGTATTGAAAATTGGGCGTTAATTTGATATGGCCTATGTAGGCCCTACAGCAGTTGACTTCAGTACAACGATGATGAATTAACTATTCTGAAAGTTGCATCGTACGTAGCAAGCTTATATCCGTATGTACATGTATATTCTACATATGGTATCACCAATGGGCAGTGTAGTGATTTATTTCAATTTGTAATATGGATTTGGTTTCGGGACATGCAGACAAGACTGCAGCTGGGAGACCGAGGCGAGGCCATAGACGCCAGCCAATCTGTCAAAGACGAGACCCAGAGAGACGTCAGCTACGCCTTGTGTCCATCCTGAAACCGATTCGTCGAGACTACATCCCTGCTTATATCTGATTTTCGTATTAATAAAAATATGATTTTTTCCTTGCGAACGATGTCTGTCGTTAGTCTCCTTTTACTTCCATTTCAGGTAGGCCTACTCTTCAAAGCCAATATATTGGCTGTTATGACGACACCTCTAGCCAAGCCAATTGGATAGTGCGTGTTCGGAATAGCAGCGAAATGACTGTATATTCCTGCATACAGAAATGCAAAGAAACTAGCAAAACTTTTGCGATACTTCAGGTATTCTTATATTGTATATTTAGTCACATTAGATCGCATTTTCGATGTTGCTATCAAACAAAATTATTTTCTGAATCTGTTGTTCTTTCAAGAAAGTAGTCTTGATACTTTGTGGCTCAAATCATCGTGTGATTATGCTTCTGACAGAGCTTATTTGTTGCATATTATAGAACAGTCGAACTAATTAAACCAAAACTATAATCGGAATAGAAGTACCCACAAAAGTAAAAACAAATAGATCACTGCTTGAATAATTGAAGTTGAACTTAGGTAAATGCCATTATATTTGTAACAATCAGATTACTACATCATGAAAGAAATGTTGACCAATAAAAGACACAATGAATAATAATATGCCATGCCAACTCGTTTGAAATAGAAAGTAAACGGATATTTTTTACTTTACATTTTTTTAGCTTATTTTAAAACGATCTTCTGCATTTCTGTGTATTCACTAACATACTGGCTACTATTTAATAATTTATTAGTAAAAGTTTGTCAAATTGCAGTTTAATTGTTTTCATTGTTATTGTGTCCAGTCGAGATGTTATAATACTTTCTGCTCAGATTTAATCAAGTATTTACCAGAAAATAAATATCTAACTTTCTCTTTATAGCGTTGCCTTTCGTTTTTTTTTCAGTAATACTAATGAATCATGTAGTACATACAACTGCATTGTTCATGTAGGACGGAAGGAACTGTTTGTGTGGACATGTTTTAAACACTAGTGTCCCGAGTAACACATGTCAAATACCTTGCTCTGGAAATAGGAATGAGGTGTGTGGCGGATCTAAAGGAATGATGCTCTTTAATGTGATTTACACAGGCTAGTACATATTAATTTCCTTCTAAATATTACAGCATATCTTTAGCTCTGAAAACCTATTAAACATCGTTTAAGCAATATGTCATTAATTTGAGCCTGTGAAATGTTATTCAGAAACATGGGCCTAATAAATCGTCACTAAGTTGTTTTATTGCAGCAGCTGAAAAAGGTAAACTTGTAAAATTCATCAAATGCGACCACGCGAGTTTCAGTTACTTATACGATGTGCATAAAAAGTTCATACGACTTCAAGTTATGTCTTAATTCAATCATAATTTACGATCTGTAATACTTTTGTCTGATCTCGCCGTACCTTGTATAATTCCATCCACCTCTACCCCGTCAATATATGGACTTCTTTGACGATGTATGATCATTAAGGGGTGTTTTCTTACTAGTTATGACTAGAAATATGTCTGCAGTCAGGTTATACGAGTCTGAACGTGGTATAAAATCATTTCTCTGTACTAAATATAACAAAAGACCTGTTTTAACCAGACTTGAGTTCAAATTTGTAGGACTAGCCTATCATGCCCCATCTTTGCAATGTTTACCTTGATTTATCTTAACTTCCCGCATTTTAAATCCCATATTTTATTACCTATTATAGTATTCTTTTTGATAGTGCAAATAATAGATTTCATTAGTTGTTCATAAGCAGTAGGCCTAAGTAATCTTGCATATGCATTATGAAGTTTAAATTCAGAACTAACGCTTTGACAGTATGTCCTGTTGGTTACTACGGTGCTGGATGTGATCAAGTGTGTCACTGCAAGCATTACTTTCCATGTTACCGGGTCAGTGGAAAGTGCCCAAATGGATGCGAGAGTAGCTGGACTGCAGACAACTGTAACGAAGGTACAGGCTATACATATATAGCTTAAAACATTGGTATACATGTTAATCGGCGACAATATCCGTTATAGCAATCTATGTATGTGTATATTACATATGCAGACTAATCGAGGGTGTTTTAGGCATCATAAATATTCGACTATGTACACACACATATTAGTTATATAAATAAGTACACTGTAATTACATTATCTAGAACTGGTTAGTGCGATAGCGAAAGTAAAACTGAAATGCGACTTGGCTTCTCTAATGGATTGACTTCGACTAAGGTTCAATCTGAAGCAGCCATCGATTGATGTCTTGTGCATAGCGATAACTGCGCTATAGAAGTAATTATTTTAGATTAGAATGGCTTAAAAAATTTAACTCCCATTACTTACATCAATTTAAAATTGAATACTAACATATATATTGCGTGACAGTTTGTAAGATGCTTTTTCTCTGAATTTAGAATTGAACGTTTCCAACAGATACATTGGATGCTATGGCGACAGTGCTCCTCCTAATAGAGCTCTGCCCTACCACTGCAGCAAACATGAACGAGCAAACACAATAGAAAACTGTTCAGCTAAATGCGCTTCAAACAGTTCCACGTATGTAGGATTGCAGGTAAGACAGCGTGCAATGAAATTTTACGGTGATCGGCTAGTCAAAGGTCAATGCTCAAAATATTAATCTAGGGCCTTACTAATTTTCATAACTTTTCACATCTTATGCCCTCTTGTGCAGAGTGAAGACAACTCACCTTTCTAGGATAGTAGTTTCAGCAGGACCTTTAGTTTCAGCTACACTTCTATTTCTACCAAGTCCTTCCTTTCTAAACAGAAATAGAATATCATCTCCATGCCATGAGTATGCCCAATTCTAAATATTTTTGACGCTTATGTCGTCAGAAATATTATCAACGTATAGACTCCGCATCCACATACGTGATATAAATGACACATTTATTGTGGTTTTACACGTCTTAGTTTTCTGGTTGCACTAGCCTTGATTATTCTTCAATATTCGACCGTTCTCTGTCTAATCCCTATAGTCTTTAATCTGCCCAACCTTCACTGTTCGTGAATTCAGAATCATGTTCGACCTGAACCTCATAAAATCCCAAACTGTTGCGAGATGTTTTCAAACATGCTTATTTCAACATTATAAGTCTTCGCTTTACTCTTGACTCAGTTTGAGAATAATCATTGCGCAGATCTTAATTCTGACTAGGTTATATTTCGATCTTGGCTATTTCCATTTCATGCTATATGGTTTATCAGTATGTTGATTACACTCCACAGCCCAGCTATATAGGATATCTCCTTTATGAAGAAACTGATCTAGGCATTGGAGGCGCTTGGTAGTTGGTACCTGGATCCAACTGTGTCCGTCTGAACTCTGGGAAAATCCTATTCATCTGGCTTGGCAGCCACGGGCAGATTTCCAAATTTCACTTGCCTAGTCTGCAGCATTGATTTTCGGGTATCTACTTTCAACTACTCCGCGCGATCTAGAGGTGACCTTGGACCAGAGAATGACTTTCTCAGTGAGTGAAGAATGTATTTTACCATCTGCGTCCGATCCGTGCAATACCTAGTTCACTTACACATCAAGCCGCAAGAATCCTGATGCATGCATACATGTGTTCCATGGTTGACTTCGCTAATGTCATATATGCAAGCCTCACTCTTGCCTGCATATAATATCGGCTCTTGTCAAGCTTGAATGTTTCAGTTCGGCTGATCGGCGACATATCTAAGATTGGTCATGTTATATCCAGGTTCATGTGGTAGGATATGCACTTGTTACTTATGCAAAAGTCTCGTTTGAAGTGGCATTAGGCAAATTTCAAATTCAATTACAATAATATTTCACTTGATCTTTGCATTTTCCGCCTCTACGACGACTCTGACGGTGCAAGAGAGATTCGCAAGCCAGCTGCTCTACCATTAGCACAGGTAGTGCCCCTCGATTAGTATAACCGTATGTTGCGAGCGTTTATCTCGGCTGTTGCCAAGGCTTGTCTTCAGTGCAGCGTGGATTTCAATCTCTGAACCTATTATCAGTGACTCACAGACGAGACTCCGTTGGTGTGATTGTACGTGTGCTGAATACCCTGTCAACGTGTCTGTTTTTTTTTGTTTTATTTTCCAATACACTAACTTCTCGCTATGTGCAATGCACCTTGTAAACCATACTAGAACAGTTCGTTTATAATAGCTTTATGCTAATAATAGCCTTTTAGCAGCAATATATTTAAGCGAAGGCGTATTACTAAATTCTTAACATGTGTTCAGCATTCAGATCACTGTTTCTGCGGAGAAAGTTACGACAGATATGGTACAAGAGCAACTTGCGATCACCAATGTTCTGGGAATCGCAACCAAACCTGTGGCGGCGGATATGCAAACAGTGTATACACTGGTTAGTCATATACAACACTTTTGAAGACTACACAAATTCGTAGAACTCAACATCAGTTTCTCAAGATCAACATGACAAAATAGATTAGATCAATATTGCTCTAAGTTTCCCTCACCTGAAAAATTTACTCAGCAATTATCCGGTTCGAGACCGTACGATCGCTATAGAAAACACGTTCACACGTACATGTAGCTAAAATCAATGCCATATGCCGTAAAATGAGTGTATCTAAAGTGCAGCGTAAAATTATTTTAATACTCTAATAGGGGCCTACCTAAAATATTATATATCGATGAGCACTAATTGTTTTCAACTTAGACTTGACATGTAAAATGTGTACTTGGTGTGACGATCTGCTGTTCATTAAATGCTTTAAGTTGTCGAGCCTCATGGCCAGTAACAAATAAGAAAATCCTCTAATTTATTCTTTCAAATAAAATCGACTTATACATAACCTCCTTTTTAATTTTCTCTCTGCAATGCTGCGTAAACGTGTTTTCAAAAACTTATATGACTACCGTTAGTGAGCCAACAAATGACCCTTTGTTGCATTTTGTTGCCAATTGGTAACACTCACAAAATCAAGATTCACAGCTAAGTAAAGCTCTTTGCACTATGATGCGGTGTTCAATGGCTATCTATAATGTTTTCCCTATGCAACGAACTACACAAGAGCGTGGTCTATGCGATGAAAAACAAAAAATTCTTCCTAAAGTCATATGTTAAAAAAGACGAAAATCGTCTTTTTCACAGTGCAAGCGTGACTATTAATGCATAATTTCAATAGGTGAAAAAATCATACCGATGGCTTAATCAATTTTTAATAAAAGTCCGTTTTAATCAACAGCTAAGACAGTTTAATATAAGAAATTTCCACACGTTTATAGGACCGACCGTTTGGTCACTACGTGCAACTGTGGGTTTTTAAAAACACTACCAATCTAGTTGCATTGGCAACCGGTTACCTCTGTGGCGATTGCAAGCAGCTACCAATTGGTTAAAGTTATTCTTTCTTCAAATATACATAATTATTCTGTGAATAATTTAGACCTCGAATCAGTGCCAATTGGTTACAAAATGCATTTGCTAGCACATGTATTTTTTCAGTGGAAGAAAATCCTATGCAATAAAGGGATGAGCTGCAATTAGCGTACGAGACGATGGAAACATTAGAGTCGGGTCAATGTACGCCACGAGTGCTAGCAATTTCGGATTAGCAAACAAGAACATTTGCTGTAATAGTAGTTTATAATGAGCCGAGACTGCTATGGCTACCAGCCATCCACACAGAGCGGCACTCTTCTACTGTTGAAATTTACTAATTATTAACCTTATTACTAATCATCACTCTTTATATGTAGTTAGGCATTAAATCCAAGACAAGCGAAGCTCAATGTGATGTGATCCTGTAGACACGGCATACACATTGAAGCGAAACATTGGATTGATTCGCACACATCGCGGTTGTTCCAACTTTTGAGACTTATATTTTTTATTATTTTTTAAATTATTTTCTTTCTGACATAATTAAAAACAGTGTTTATAAACATATTAACTTCAAATCTTATGCCAGATTCTATTGATCGATTCCATCATTCTATGATTTCAGTGTGTCCGAAAGGAAGCTATGGTGAAGATTGCGTTGCTCAATGCAATTGCAATAATACCGACGTATGCCCTTATTCAACAGGTATGTGCACTTCGGGATGCAACCCTGGATGGTCTGGTAGCAGCTGCAGCGACAGAGGTATGTTGAATCCAAGTGCTTTAGAGCAGGGGTTCCCAACCAGGGGTGCCCGCACCCCCAGGGGGTGCGAGATGGCATTTCAGGGGGTGCGAGAAAGAGTGGGTTAACTTTTTTATCGGCTGATAGAAAATCCGTCATGTTTGTACAAATGTCACGAAATTAACTCGTTACAAATAAAATTGCATTGAAGGTGTCATGAGGTCACATTTATTTTATTATAACAGAACTTGATATTAATAAATGTAATAATTGTGTGTGCATGTGTGTATACTTACTGAGCAGTATTTGTATCGTAGTGCAACCGGTGTCTTGCAGTGTGCCGGCATTTATAGGTCATTATTTTTGTTTTGATTGCAATGTCATATTGACATTATATTTTGAAAGAAGCAATGAGCATGGAAAATTTGTCAAAACGGGCTTAATGAACAGGTAAAGTAGCTCATAATTTTCTCTTGCTGATTCGCAGATTAACCCTTCATTTTCAACATGTCAAAAAGAAGGATATGTGATGAGTATGTGCGCTTTGGTTTCACCTGCACAACAGGAAATGATGACTTGCAAAAACCCCAGTGCATTCTTTGTAGCGTTATGAATTTACATGTGCATTTTATGCACTGAGTTGAAAGCTCATTTTTAGTTCAGTTTGTTCACCCACAGTACTGTATGAGTGTATGTGGTTCAGCCTGTGGTTCAAAAAATAGAAATGTGACTTAGTCGTCTTCAATTGTGATATGACTTTTGTAGGGGGTGCGGGCGGTAATAAAATATTTCCAAGGGTTGCGAGGCATAGAAAAGGTTGGGAACCCCTGCTTTAGAGCAATATTTTAAATTTTATAGGGGAAATAGAAGTCAGAAGTCGCAGGCGAACACACATGTTCATGGGAATTTGTTGGGTTCTATAATAGAATATTGGTCCTATATATGGCTGTATGTGGACATAGTGCAAGGGAACAGATCGAAGGCCTATATATTGGCAGGACACATTTTCAACTGCATAGCTTGTGCACAATACCAAGCAATCAGCGTCAAAAAGAAATGGGCATACATTATTACAAATATCTTCAGATGTAGGCTTATATAATGGAGTCTTGGGGATAGTTTAGAGAAATTTGCACGCTATTTGGTACCAGACTATATAAAGGCTCGTTAATTACTACTTGTATATGTGCAGTATTATCAGTATGAATCCATGCTGTAGCCTGTGTACTTTAATGCCCCAGCGTTAGCAGTTGTTAACAGCGCATTTCCATTCACGTGCAAAAGCATATCCATAGTTTTGTTACAAACACAATCTCATTAAATGTTATGAACCAAAGAACGAACGAAGTACACACAGCTTAGCTCTGAAAACATAGAACCTACAAGTTACTCCTACAAGACCCTAAAATTTTATTTGATTGTGTTTCCCGCGCAAAAATATCATGTGAACGTTAGTTCAACCAACATTATTTCTAGACTGTTCTAGTCAGAATGGCGCCTGCTCAGCAAATGAAACGTGCATCACAACCAACCTGAGGCTTGCTTCTGTTAGCCGATGTCAGTGCTCACCTGGATATCAAAGAACCAGCTTATGGCATAACTGCACAGGTGAGGGAACCATGCATTCGATAATGAAGGACGGGTAGATATTATAGATGAAATCTCGCAGTGAATTGATTTTAGATCACGGATTTGAGCCACAACCAAATAATAGACTATGCCCTGTATAAAATTAATCCACAGCCTAATATCAGTCCTGGATTGAAAACGGGTTTGGATATCGAGTTATATTTGCATGCAATGATTGCAAGATGAATAGCAGTCTAAGAAAAATTGCCGGTTAATTTTCTGATTGCCTATTATCTCAAGAGCTACAGTGGGTACCATTCCTAAGCCTGCCTAATAGAGGAGGAGACGCTAATTCGTTACGACACAAAGAACTGCTGTAGTCGGGAGCGCCTCTGAGTAGTAGTAGACTTGCGGAGGCGCTATAGAAATATCCGAAATAAATAATTAATAAATACACGAATATACCTGCATATGCACAAGACTAGTGTAGCTGTAAATGACATTGTAGGCCTACTGTAATCGGAATTTGATATAGCGCCGCTCACAGAGCAAAACAAATCAGAGACGCTCTCTGATGATGTTAAATGCCATTTAGACCTAGATTCCAACACCAATTAGCAAAACAATGCACAGAAAACTAGAAGAGTTAACTGTGGCGGCCACGCACACGTGTGGGTCAACCAACGGGTTCCGTCGAATATTGACTGATGGCATGGATGCTCAGAGTCTCTGGACTAAGTTACGCCGATAAGGTGGAAAGAGGACAGGTTGCAAAGTTCGCAGCACACGACGACGCTGCCGCTATGCAGTCCCTCATCGGTAGAAGGTAACGCACGTCCGACTAATTCACTTGTTCGTGGAATCGGTATTCGTCGCATGTCGGTCGGTAGATTAAAGCGCCACTAGGTCACTCCAATAACCCGCATCAGCCTTCCTCCTCCGAGACGGAAACACACGGCTAAAGGCGGCGTTAGCGAACCATATAATTATAGGCCTATATTAAAGACTCAGTCACACATCAGAAATGTGCCTATTGCATTTACATAACTCAAGGCGATTTCCGAACTAAATGTGACTTGCTCTGGCAAAAGGAGGTGGAAGTTGCAAATGATAAAACAGGAGAAATTAGCCAAAACACCAATCAGGTGTATATTTTTCAATTATCGTTTTTTGCATATATCAATAAATAAGATCTTTTATCATATGGGAAAAAATTGATTTAATGAAATTTCACATATTTCATGACAAATTTAATAAATTTGTGTGATTGATAAAAATTATCAGAGAATTAAAAATTTTGGGGGACCAGTTTCAATAGTATTTTATGGCCTTTCAAACTGTTAGGAATACCATATGTAATACCTCATTGGAAAGTTCATGCATTCAGCTTGCTAAAAATAGCCTCTTTTGGTGGGTTTCCTATAGCAATTTCCATAAGTTTAAGGTTAAAAACACTTAAACTTTGCAATTTATGTTGAGTTTGTATTAAGATAATAAACTTTGCATGTGTTTTTCTCAAAATTATACTTCCGAGTAGCAAAACATTCTAAAATTCATATCTCTGGAACCAATAAAGATAGAAAAATAATTTGTTCAACATTTTAAACAGAAATTATTGTTTATCATTTTAAGCCCAAAATATACAAAACAAAACTTTTGGACAACAGCCTCCTTTTGCCAGAGCAAGTCACAAATACCATCTAAACGTACAAAATCCTTGACAAAACACGACGAAGTAGTCCGGAACACAAACTTAACGTTAGTGAACTAAAAGCAAACTAGCGCCAGTTAAATATTTATGCGTGTAGGCCTACCTATAATACAGGCACATGTATCGTCACATACTTATTAACCTAATGACTTCAATAGCACCGTAATCTTATGATATTATCATGTTATCTTAACACCTAAGACATCAATCAATTTTTGCAATATCAATCGTAACTCAGAATAAGTTGCTGAAGCACGAATGTGGATGCGTACCGGTACCATAGGCCTACAACATACGCAGATAAATGCGTATTATGTATAACCGTACATGTACATGTACGTGTAGAATTTTAATTACACACATACAGGTGGAATACAATCCATTGAGTATAATATTATTTTTATATTTTCACATACATGTATTTTGGCAGCAATATCTGACAAATGGAATATCGCATCATTTGCTCGACCTGTTATTGGTTCAGCTCTTGGATTCGCTGTGATTGTTGCCATCGGGTTTCTAGTGGTTTGTCTTAACAGGTAATTATTTCCATTTATCATGAGCTTCTTGAATAGCAAGATCGGTGTGTTGTACTACTCATTTTATATGAGTAGTGGATACATTTCGTCTCACACGGGCAGTATATCCTAACATCCGGAGCCCTCCTGTAGGATTGACCCCAGATTGACTTTCATCATGTACTTGTAGACCTAAATGTAAATTCAATTTCTGCACTGGTGATATATCCACTTACAGGGATCTCTTAGGATGTTTTCTGCTTTCCAGCTTCGGTTACCTGCCCACAATATGCAGGAAAAATCGCCTTGAGTCTAATCAACGTTGATTTGTCAGATCACATTTTAATTTGTAATGCTGAAGTTTGTACAAGCAGCGACTTTTCAATTTGAATTGCTAATTATATAAAACAATTAATTTAACTTAGCCCTGTAATTCTGTAGCGAAATTGGTTATATATTTTTCAATTGAATTGGCTTGATGACACTCTGTTTACAGAAGAAGACGACCTGAAAAGTTAGTTAACCATAATCACGAATTGGAAGCGTTACCCAGCTCAACGCAAGGTAATTCTTTAACTTCAGTCAATGCATAACAAACTGGCAGATCAGTTCTTTAAAATTTAGATCACGTCTCAGAGAACAGTTTAGTCGCGACGTACAACCTGTTACAAGTCGCTGCTACTAAAATTAAAAGACAGTATTCAAAATTATATATATAGAATTTAATAACAGCTAGTAGTTCAGAAACATAAGCGACTTATTCCTATTTTTCAGCATTTCAATGCTGAAATGGCTTTAGACACTATTTATGTAGTGCCTGTTACTATATCGCTATCAAAGCTTCCCCAATGTGTAGTAGATCCGATTCCTCACTATTGGCATCAGAATCTCGTGGCAAGTGAGCGTCAAAATCTAATTTATTAATAAAGAGCATGCAATATTTTTTCTAAGTTCTGCTAACTTAAATACTAAGAAAAATATACGGATAGGCTTCCATGACCCATTTAGATCTTTTGAGCGAAATCTCCGAGTTTCAAGCAATGGTACGATTTCGACTCCAAACCTTTGAAATTAATTGATCAGTCATACCAGATTTTAAAGAAATGACGTCAAATAATTATGTTAAATTTGATATCAAATAGATACTAATTTAAGGGTATGTGTTGTATGGAATTGCCTGAAATTTGGAAACAATAGATTGTTAGATTACCGGTACCGTCAAGTGTAATTTGACGCTAAAATAAAACTTATAAGTTTCACGGTATGCCTTGTTTGTAGTAATAGACATTCGTGCATTTTAAAGACTAGCTGTGAATATAAAGGCCTTCTGTGCTCTGTATTTCTGCTTAGAACCAGGTAGAGGGATGACGCAACAAAGTTCTAAGAAAATATCCGATCAGCATGAAATCAATTACGATGAGATACCAAACCGTGTTGGCGAGAACAGCGTCTACGAACAGATAATCCCGAAGCAACACCGAATAGTACTAAATCCAAGTTCTGAATATGCAGAGCTTAGGCAGGGTGACTATTTGAATGTAGAGTCTTCCATCTGAATATGCTGCAATTATTATAGAACATTTGAAATATTACTTTATTTATTTATTCCGGATGTTTCTATAGCGCCTCTCGAAGTCTACTACTACTCAGAGGCGCTCCCGACTACAGCATTGGTATACTTGTGTCGGAATTTTCACGCCGAAGCGCCACGAGCAATTGCGAGTGAAGGACTTGCCCAAGGTCCGTACGCAGCGGCTAGAGTGGGATTCGAACCTGCAACCCTCCGGTCACAAGGCGCCGAACTTACCACTGAGCCACCACGCCCCACTTTAATCGTAATGTCACCATGCGTACGCAGAAGTAGGCCCTATTTAGAATTTTGTTTAGTTTAAATATATTTACCCAGATGTTTGAGACTTAAATCTGGTGAATATTCAACGCATTTTAATCAAGGAAAGTTATAGGGCCTATTACGATTTTACTATCTTCCACTTCTAAACTGTAATGTGCATTAAGTTTGTAATACATTTACTTGAAAGCTATATGCCATATCATAATGTTCAAAGTGCTCCCCAATAATCTTCTCTCTGTTTATATCTAGATCAACTTTAGTGAGCGATTTCTGGTCTTGCCTCGCTTAATTTAATTACTTAATTGACTAATTACTTAATGCGTCGGGGTCGCGGTGGTGAAGCCGTATTTCTGGGCCTTGTAACCAGAGGGTCGCAGGTTCGAATCTATCTCAAACCACTGCTTAGCCATCGATGTTCTGTCGCATGGTCGTGTACACTTCTGAACTTCGGAAGTAGGGCAATATCAAATACAGTTGCATTAATGAATATGATCCCGGCAGAGCGTCTATACTATAGGAACATACGTCTACCGCAGTGGATGTCTGCTGTGGATGTGCTATTTGGTTAGAACTACATATGCATTGCGTAGTTAAGACCGACTATATAAGTGAAACATAGTCTATGTATCATTTTCAAATAGTGTGTAGATTTTTTGGTTGCAGGCTGTGAGCTCTTTCCAAAAACAATACAAATTGTGAACCTGTTCTATGTTAATCGGAGAGTATTTGCGCATCATAGATTTCCTAGGATTACGTCAATGATTTTCAGTTGCTTGCGTGTCATTATGGGTTAATATTTTTGTTTACCACAGTCGACTACTGTTTAATATTATTGCATTCCATATAAGACTTATAACTTCAACTCTAAAAGTTTGTTATTATTGGCATTATTGAACAATTTCTCGTTCATGCTTCAGAATTAGATTGAGGACGGAGCCTCATGGATGTATTATTCTAGAGCCTTGGGTAATGTTTTAATTAATGACTGTGTCTTATGCAAATAATAACTGACTTTCATATTTTAGCTTGTAGTCGAAAGGTGTTTGTTCTATAAAACTCTATTGTTAGTTATTTTATTATATATACACGGTTTAATTTGGAGTTCACAGATTTATATGTTAACCGCAAGGTTGGGTAGATCTTTAGGTAACATTCAACATTCCTCGTCATTCATGTTTTTTTTAAATATTCGTTAATTAATTCAAACTGACAAGTATGCAGTAAGATTACATGAGATAGTACTAACAGATGATTACAAGTTTAACGGCGTCGAATGTAACTGCATGGCAGGCTGGAATGCGCTCACCTGTCCTACTGCTATTTGCAGTTGCCCTCTAAGAAAGGAAGGCTGGGTCAACCTTATGGGATTAGCGGGTATTGAACCCGCGTCCTCTGATCTTTGTGCCGCCGTGTTACCATTTAACCATCTCCCCGCCCTGTGTTAGTTAATTTGAACAATCTAGTAGCGGGGCAATCCATAAGGTTATCTATTGATCGTTGCTTCAAAATGAATCTGCATTCTACAATGTTAATCAGTCATACAATTCCATGACTTATTTTTGTTGTCAACAGTGTATTTAAATACTTAAAAAAAGCGTAAATGCATAGTTCAGTTAATCACATACAATACTGTATGTAAACTATATAAACGACGTCAAAATCGTACTTGAGGGGCATGGATTTTACATATGACTGTAATAAGAATGGAGATAATTTATTCCAACCAATTTAAGACAAATGGCTGACTTTATGGACTGACGAAGATGATTACAACGACGACGAAGAATTTGTTTCTTAGTTGTCGTTGTTGATGATAATGATGAGGATGATGCGATCATGAGAATGATGATGATAATGATATTGAGGTTGATGCTGATGCTATGGCTGCTGCTGCCGCTGATGTTGATTATGAGATAGAATATTAGAAGTTCGTAGGCAATCTAATTTGACCCATTCATTAAATAATAGAAGTTCCACATTTCCATGTTTACTTCTAACTTATGTTTTTTATTTCATGCTCTACATTCGGCTGAAACAAGTTTTCTGGTAAATACTAGCATCTTGTGTGTCACCAGCTGGCGCTAAGCCTACATAAGTTGGTGTATTGCTAGTATTATGTTGACAAGATTTCACGGAATGTTAACTACCATTCTAGTTTTAATAATGGCTCTATAACTGAATTTACAACATTGATGAATCGTAGCCAAGGGCGTCAGCTGAGTAGAAGAAAAAGGGCAATCCCTCAAGTTAGTTCTGGGGCAGCCATGGGTATGAAAGTTTAGCTACTTCATTTTTATTAGCGTCGGTATATGAAAGCTGATGTTGCGACAATCCAAGTATCTATTTCATTCCAATGACTTACTTAGCGCCGTTATCATAATGCACAAGACATTAGTCGATGGTCGCTTTGGGGGAAATTTACATCACAAATGAAACCAGTATGCTATAACATCAGATTCCGCTAAACATTAGGCTGAAACCGAAAGGTTTACTATACACCAATAAACTCTTTAATATTACTACAGTTTATTTTTAGAACATGGAATTCTATATCGAGAGTATATAAACTTGCTGAGTGACGAACCACACCAGGCGAATTTCTAACTAATTTAGTCACAATCTGAAGACCACTTCTTTTCGTTACGTAGTTTGGGATTCGTTGGTCATCAGAGTTCGGTATAAGGGAGGCAGCTAAAACTATCCCATGACTAAGACTGGGCATCTACGCTTATTAGGGCTCAATGTCAAAGTTGGAAAATGTATCAACCAATTTGAATTCACCATGTACCCTTCAGACTATAGAAATTATTAGCTTAATCCTCCTTGTAATTAACAGCAGTCAGTCAAACAGGAACAATGACTCGTAGGCCTAGCTGTAGCAGAATCTCTGAGGCCTACTAAAATTATTAACGTCAAGCTTCAATGAAAAAAAACTAGTCTATGTCTAATAACTAGAGACACTAACGTCATCTTGTTAGGCAGAATAGATAATGATTCGTAACTAGCTGTAATGATAATTGTAGGCCTAACTCTCTCTCTCTACCATCGACTTACCGTGCTCCTATACTCTCGTATGGATTCTGGAGGAATAGGCACGTTAAAGAAAACAATTTAATAAAAGCTAAAGAAACACTCGTGTCCTATTCATGGTCCACTTGGTGTCATACTAAGC
Organism: Allolobophora icterica; assembly: GCA_963556255.1. Classification (NCBI taxonomy): domain Eukaryota; kingdom Metazoa; phylum Annelida; class Clitellata; order Crassiclitellata; family Lumbricidae; genus Allolobophora; species Allolobophora icterica. The sequence goes on from OY744602.1 coordinate 87,627,827, forward strand.
AGACAGGACAGCACTGTAATATTTCTTATCACCAGTCTGTTATTTTCCAGTTTTCTATTTTTCTCCAGTAAATGTTGCTGTTATGAAATCGATTGGGACTATAGTAAGTGAACCTAAGAAAGTTTGCATTAGTAAAAACGCAACTCCTTCACATTTGATCCTCAGCGTCATCGAAAGAACGTGGTTGAGTCATTTATTACACCAAACAAAAAACAAACATGAACTGAATAACAGTAGAGCAATCAAATTTTATCATCTGTTGATATGATATGCTCTACAAGAAGAATTGTTGATTTTGACTTGAAGGCAGCTGACAAAAGGCTTTCTTCATCTGACTTAACTGACTTTCAGTCTTTGAAGTCGCATGAAGGTAGCAGTTCGTAGGCAATCAAGCAATGTTATTAAGCCTGGTCGTCGACGTGCACATGCTGGATCTAGTTTAGTGATGTAATATAAATGCATTAAGTGGAATGTATTGACCCACTTTAAAATTACTCATTCGATAAAGGCTTCACGTGAAATGTAATATAGTCTAATATATATACGTCGTGTCAGTATTAAACACAAATCAATCCATCAACGAATGACCGCTCCAAGTGAAATCAAGGTAATCCATTAGAGAAGTCAAATGGAAATCTGATATCAAAATTATCAGCTCATTAAAAATATTATGAGTTTATGACCTATATTAATCCACATATTTAGATATATCAGAGTCCATCAAACATAGGTTTATTATTTCCAATTTCAAAAATCGTTATAATTGTATTGATGGGCTACATCTGTGTGTGTATGCGATGGCTGGAGTGTGACCTATTACAAAGCAAATTGCAAAAACTGACAATTGTATAGACTTACAAGATGGAGCGTCGATGACTAAGTTGATGCAAAAGCACAATAAAGCACAACTCTGTCAAAGATTTTATCTGGCAATGAGAAACGGTTAAGATCTACGATAGAATAAATTATCAGTCGATAAATCAGCGACTCAGGCAGTCACAGATTCACTCCCTAAATCAGTCACTCACTCCCTCACTCGCTCGCTCAATCACTCAATTATATACTCACTCGTCAATCTAAATCCCACCCAAACCCACCCATACAATCAATGAATCAATCAGACAGTCAAACAATGGAACACTCAATCAACTAGTCAACAAATAACCAACCAACCAACCAACCTTCTTTCTTCTTTAAGTTCTCTGCCCTTCGGCAGGTTTCCACTTCCAATGACGCCATTCTATATATATATATATATATATTGTGCTTTTGCATCAAACAGACGACAAACCGAAGAAATCAAAAATAAATTTGAAATAGAAGCTTCAGAAGATGAACAACAAATGAAAATTGAGAGGCAAGCCAGTTTTTTCTGCCTAAGATTTTTGAAGGCTGCGTATATTGTAGTCACACCCGTATACTAACAGTTACTAATTACATAACAATTATCGTGACTCGTGACACGTAGTCTTCGTGGCTTGCGCAACACAGCGAATTAACATAACAGACGGATACAATATCTAGCTTAATATATTGACTGTGTATTATAGTTAACGGTTTATGTCTGTCGTCCCTTTTGACGAAATAGCATTTGAGCACGCAAGCCTCGAGTGTCGAAATTTATTGTTTTAGTCACATCTGTACATTTTCTTTGCAAGTCTAAAACCGTTTACGCTGAAGTGTGTATATATACATGTCTATCAGTGTTTAATCTATACGTCTTTGGGGGGAAATTTCCCCCCAGGATTCATGTTTCCCCCCCCCCAGAAAAGAAGGGAATAAAAAATTTTTCGAGAGGAATTCCTTTAAAAAAGGTAATTAATCGGTAAATCGGTAATCACAGCGTTGTGAGGACGAATTCGCAAAAAGTCATGACAGTGTTGTGAGACTCTAAAAAGTTGTAAAAGAGGTTCATGACTAAAAAAAGGTCATCAACTTTTTTTCCAGATGAAATTCCAAATTTTCGAGATGAAATTCCTGAACTCCTTAAATTTTTCGGACGTTAGAACACGGACGAAATTTCTCCCAAAAAGGTCGCCGTTGTTGGTCCCCCGACAAACCTTGTTTCCCCCCTCAGAAGAGGGGGACTAGATTAAACACTTCATGTCTATACTGTTACGTTTTGTGGTATTACTAAAAATAGCAGTAAGCTGTATTTTTGACACAACTGCAAAGTACCAAACGCAATTTTCTTTCACTTTCAAATACTGCGATTATTATATGTTGTAGTGAAATTCGCCTCGTGGTTCGTTGCTATTGTCATATTTGCATTAAAATAATCCCAAGCAACACAGGATAGCAATACTGCAGTAAATGAACATGTAGGACGTTGCATTATTTCATTCTTATCAAGGCAGACAGCTGACGAAACTGTATTTTGATCCCGGAAGTAACCGTGAATAATTCAATAGACGCTAAAAAAATTGACAAATGCAACACGATACAATACATCGCATCCATGATCTACTTTAATATGAACCATACATCGTTTTGTTTAACGTGTGTCAAACTTTTACTAATCAGTTGAGATTTTCTGCCAAATTAAGTCAAATAAAGACTTTTCAGAGCATATGGCGCTTTACATAAGCACAAGCTTCAAATTTTTACTAATGTCTTCATTGACTTAGTTCCTGTTTAAGTGTTTCACAGAACTTCAGATTTTTACTTGTGTCGTCATTGCCTTAGTTCCTGTTTAACAAATGTGTGTAGGTCTTGGCTGCATGATCAGCATGTTTCTCTGTGCGCCTCTTTGCCCTCTGGGTTTCTTTTTCATACTCCGGGTTCGCGATTTGCTGTCGTAGAGACATGCGAGTGCTTGCACATTAATCATTCAACCATTTGAATACAATCACTTAGTCCCTGCTCTAGTGTTTCACTTACGAGTGTAGGTCTTAATATATTTAGCAGTAGCTCTGTGCGTTTCTTTGCATTGATATTCGACAGTTGTAATGAAGCAAAATTCTGCATATTATCCGAAGAGAGCAATAATAGTACTGCATAGATAATTTCGTGATTCAAATCATTTTCTAAAACTGTGCCAAACAAACCAAGAACTATGATGAAAAGAAGTCGATTACTTGCGATAATACTTCAACTTCCCATTTATTTGAGCTTTCTTAAAGCATACTCCGAAGGTTAGTGACCTGCATTGTTTTAAAGATATTTATTGTTCACATAGCTCAGTTGTTAAAATCATCATGATAGACCTTGTAGTAATTCGATACTTTACATACACGTCTAATGCCCTCATTTTCGTGAAAATTAATTTACAAAATTTTAAAAACATTATGTATCATTATATGGCTTCTTGATATTTAAAACCGTCAAAATGTTATCTAGGTTCTAGTATAGTCAAGTAAATGAGTGACGCACCTGAGAATGCTCTTATCCGCCTTTGTTTTTTAAATAAAATGGTATCAACATCGAAGATATGTGTATAATAGCAGAACTTTTCTATGCTGTATACTTACAGTTGTTGAGAATTTCTCTTGTACAGGATTGTATATAAGTCAATGAAAATCAAATTTTGATATAACATTGTTAAAACTCGTCATCCAGAAAGTCTTGCGTGCCCAATTTGCTCGCGGGGTGTGCTGACTCCTAGAAACAGTTCTTCTTAGGCTCAGGTGTTTGATGATAATTCAAAGAACCAGTTCGAGCATACTGCTTCCTTTCAAATGAAGAGCTATTGGACTTTTATCACGTATCCTCTATCCTCTATCCATCCATCTTTACAATGTAATTAGTCCACGCCTTTTCAACATCTTCGTGGTTTAGTTCCGTGTACCTCCAAATCATTGTTGACTGTTGTAATCTGCACTTTCTATAGTTTTTATGTTATATTATAGATGTGGATTGGACACCTGAATGCATTAGCTCAACAATATCCTCGTCATTGATTTATGTAATCCAATCCTTGCCTTTGCTGAGTGATGCCCTCTTTGTCAAGAAGGGTTGATTTACTATTTTTTACTGCTTAAGTACATTGCACTGAAGATTTTGCATTCTTGTATAATCAGTCCCCAAAGCCTAGGAAACGGAGGAGAGGGTTTGTCACAGATATTTATGAAAGTATCTTCGTCACTCACAATCACTTCTCTAATTCTAGTACTACTATTTTTATTCTCCGCAAATGTTTACACTCTTTTATTTATTTTATCAATAATCTCCTTCCTGACTTTTTAAACTTGTCTCAAGGTCTCATCCACTGCCACATCTTTGAATACTGAGCTCTAGTAAGGCTATCTTCATCTTTCCTGACTAACTCATAGTGGGCGTTAAAGCAGTTGGTCCTGCTCTCATAAGCTTCGACTACACGATTACGCTTCATTACTAAGTGCTATCTGCTCACCTAATACTCACTGGTGCTATGTATAGTGCTCTCCTGTGGTTAAATGTTGTCTTCCATTTGAGAAGGTTCGAAATCATATATCAATAATTTTTGTTTTTGTTTTATTTACTGCTTTTGTATTTCATGGCTGCTGCAGCTATGTCAGTCTTGTAAAGTAGGCACGTTAGAACATAGTCCATACCAGTGCTCGAAATGGAAAATTTTACGAAACGGAACGCTAGTCGAAGATATGGGAGCATTCACGTTAATTTCATTGTATTTTTCACAATAATTCATTTGACGAATCGGAACGGAACGCTAATTCATTTGACGAACCGGAACGGCGTTCCGGTGCGTTCCGGTCCATTTCGAGCACTGGTCCATACTAATAGTTAGTCTGCGAGAGGCGCTTTATAAATTTCTAGATACATTACTAGATACAATACTAATGTACAATGAGAGACTTATGCACAAAGGCAGAAAAACTGATAGAAACTAGACACAAAGTTGTGAGCTCTTTACCATCATGGGCCCATGACATTGAGCCGTCCAAAAGTAAGATCAAATTACCGAATTAAGAAGAAAATGAATTTCAGAGCCAGATTTCAATGTCACTTGTTCTACTAAAGCTCTATAGGTCGACATGCAGGCCTAATTAAAATTGAGTCTAATAGCAGGTTTCCAGAGTGTAACGACATCTTTTGGCTACCGGCGTTCTGTTTTGACATCTTTTGGCTGTCGTTGACGTCGAACTTACCTAACTTAATTCTTCGTATTTGCATTTGTAAACGTAAATTTCAAAGCTCTAAAGTGCAACGCTGAAGCTAAGCGCAGGGCACATATAGTAAGCGCTTGAGAATTGAGGGAACAACCTACTTTTTTACACAAGGAACTTAATATCAGCAGTCTTGCACTCCGTCGAATTCAGTCATTTGCATTTCTGCACATAAAAATTATTGATCCTAGCCTCACACGTCAAGTAGGCAGAGCCTGTTAAACATGACCTCTGATGTGCTTAATCTCACTGTTTACACTAGTTATTTGCGAATGACTGTAACACTGCCAGTGCGCTGAAGCTAGCTACTATCTGAATTTTATTACTTTTTGACGTAGCCCGAACGCTGGCACGGAAACAGAGTCCTATATGGTGTTTCGAAAACGGCGTTCTGTTTTGACAAGCACAGAAGCTGACTTAAGTACAACGATGATTAATTAACTACCCTGAAAGTGGGGTCTTACTATTTAATTTATTTCCAGCTGTATATATTCCACTTATGGTACCACCAATGGATAGCATAGTTATTTTCAAACCTGCCACAAGTATTGGGTTTCTGCACTAACCTACGAGACTGAGACGAGACCCGAGACGCCGGCCAATCTGTCAGAGATGAGACCGAAAAAGACGACAGGTACGTCTCCTGTCCGTCTCAAAATCGATGCGTCGAGAATGCGAGTAGGCCTACGTCTCTGTTAATATGATTTTTGTATTAATTAAAATAATATGATTTTCCCTCTTGAAAGTTGTCTGTCGTTAGTCACGTTTTACTTCAACTGCAGGTAAACTTCAAAGCCAATATGTCGGCTGTTATTACGACAACTCGAGCCAAGCTAATTGGACTTTACGTATCCGGAATGGCAGCGAAATGACTATAGAATCCTGCATACAGAGATGCAAAGAGACTAATACAACCTTTGCAATACTTCGGGTACTCTTATAGTGCATATTTGTGCATGTTAGATCGAATTTTGGTAGTTATTATATCATACCAACTGTAAATTTGTCGTCTTAGCAAAACCTTAGTTAGAAATGAACATATCTTTTTAAACGACACAATGCTACTATCAAACAAAATTATTTTCTGAAACTGTCGTTCTTTTAAGAAAGTATAGTCTTGAAACTGTGAGTCTCAGTTCATCAGTGATGGTCTTAAAACTATATGAATTTGCTGCGGATATAGGCCTACCGCAATCGAGTAAATTAAAACAGACTATAATCGAGAACAGTTGCTTCCACAACAGTCAAATAAAATCGCTCACTGCTTCAATAGTTGAATTTCAAACTTAGTTAAATGCTCGTTTTTGCAATAGTCAGATTAGTAGAACATGAAAGAAATTTTCGCCGATTAGCATGCATCGCCAACTCGTTTGCAGTGTAAGTGGATAGGCCTATGCCAGAAAGATGATGCTCAAAATTTAGGCCAATATGGTTGAAGCTCAATGAATAATACTAACTAATGACTTTCTCAGTTTATCAGTGACAAAATCATCCACAAATATTTACACTCATTTATTTTTAGCTTAAATTTAGCTCAACACTTTAACGGCGAGCTGTATTGGTTTTCCAGTCGCTTTAGGTACACGCTTGTCTTTAAAGTGTAACAATTTAAAACGATTTTCTGCAATTCTGTGTATGCAGTAACAAATTGAATTAGATCGTGAACAATCTAGGACTAGTAGGACTACTATTTAATAGTGAAAGTTTGTCAAATCGCAGCTTGTTTTAATTGTTATTGTGTCCGAATCAAGTATTTTCCAGATTATAAATTTGTGACTTTCTTTTTTTATAACTTTGCCTTTCGTTCCTGCTCTAGTAGTAGTAGTAATAATAATAATAATAATAATAATAATAATAATAATAATAATAATAATAATAATAATAATAATAATAATAAATCCTGTAGTACATACAATTGCATTTTTGCGTGTAGAGTGGAAGAGACTGTCTGTGCGGAGATACTTTAAACACAAGGATCCCGAGTAACATGTGTGAAATACCTTGCTCTGGAAATAGGAATGAAGCGTGTGGCGGATCTAAGGGAATGATGCTCTTTAACGTGATTTACACAGGCTAGTACTTAGTAATTTGCTTCTGACATATTACTGCATACGTTTAGTTATGAAAATGTGAAGAACATCGTCTAAATAATTTGTCATTTATTTTGTCTGTAAAATGTTAATCAGAAACATCCCCGTAATAAATCGTCACTAAGTTTATTACAGTAGGCCTAATTGAAAAGGAACACTTATTTCTAAACATGCATTTTTTAAATCTGTCAAATGCGAGTACAAGTTTTCACCTATACAGCCTAACCTTTTCAATAACATTTCATTGGACGCGTAATCATGCCGTAATTTATCATATTTTTTACCCTGAGATTACTTCGTCTCATTTTGCCGCATCTGGGCCAATCCAACCCATCCTATTTCACCCTACTCAAACCCGTCTTCCTATGGGTTTCTTTGACGATAGGCCCATAGTAAACATAAAGCGACGTTTATTGACTAGTTTTGAATTAAATACAACAGAAGAACTGTTTCTACCAGACTTGAGTGCATTTTCAAAACAATATCCTATCGTATTTCGTTTCTTTCAATCGTATACCTGGTTTGATTAACTGTGCCTATTGTATCTTAACTTCAAATTATTTTTCATTCCATTATTTTCTTACAAATTGGCATCGTTTATTGATCATTGGATTGACGTATTTCAATATGTGTCTATAACCTCTATGATTTATCTTTTATATGCAGTTTAAATTCTAAACACTTTTTAAACAGTGTGTCCGTTTGGTTACTACGGTGCTGGATGCAATCAAGTGTGTCACTGCAAGCACTACTTTCCATGTCACCGGTTCAGTGGAAAGTGCCCAAATGGATGCGAGAGTAGCTGGACTGGAGACACTTGTAACAGAGGTATTCCCCAGGAAACTTGGAAACTTTGACAATCCAAATTGTCAGTAATAAAAGTATAGCGTAAACTGGGGCTACTTTGAACAGGGGTAACTTTGAACACTATTCCAGAAAATGTTTAAGTAATTCATAAAGTCTTTGTAACTATTAAATTTCTGTCATTTTAACTTTCTTTGGTAGGCACAACCAATGTCAACCATAGTCTTCATTGTTTATTCAAAATATATTAGCTTTTCGTTACTTACTTATTTCTCAGACGGAATTGAATTGTTGTGTTATTGTGAACGCGGTTTTAAAACTTGGCAAACTTTTGTTTGTTCACGTTTAACTAAACTAGGCCTACATACTTTTGATTTCCTGCATTTTATTCAACCTATGACTGTACTACATGACGGCACTTTAACGATTTTGTGTGTGCTAAGCTGTTTTGAAGTAAAATTAGTTGATTATAAACTTGTACATATACCATAAATTTTACGTTTTATGTTTTGATACTGTGGCGGAAAGCCGGTCGAAAACCTCGGTGGTGCTGCAGGCGCACTGATGATTTTTTATGTTTGTCCGGGGTCCGCCCCTCGCGGTCAGCGGGGGACTTACGGGCCACAGATCAACTGAACCTCTCCGGAAGATCGACGAACACAGACGAAGACCAGCAACATAAATACAGTGCACAGATCCAATTCAACAGAAAAGATGAAACACCCTCTCATGTAATAAACTCACAGCGTAAATCCACAATATAGATCCAATTAAACAGAATCGACGGTAACACTTCTTTCTTACTCGATAGATCCACGAATTAAATCCAACGTGAAACCTACGACCTTATTCTACGAGAACAGCTCTACTGTGTATCTACCGCTGACTACGCGCGTACGTCTCGTATCCTGCTTGTGAACGAAAAGACTAACTACACGCGTACATATCCCGTGTGCGAACAAAAAAAGAGAAAATGCAGCCCACATGAGGCACGGGTGCCCTGGTGAGGCATGGGCGCCCTGGTGAGGCACAGGTGCCCTAGTGAGGCATGGGTGCCCTGGTGAGGTAGGCTACAGGGGTTTAGTACACTCCGTGACCCAGTCTATTTTTAGGATTAAATTTACAGCCATTCTACGCCCTAACTATCATGACATCACAATTGAAACCTGGCGAATTTCGCCACAAAACACAACTGGTACCGGTACGCTACCAGGTTCTTGCCTAATTGTTTCGCACTTTCTTGCAAACTGTTCCAACTTAAGTTCTGTGTCATATTGAATTTACTAACATCGCCTTTTAGCTGCACCGATAGACAAAAATTAGACCTGCTAGCCGATATGCGTGGTATCAATGAAGATGTTGAACCAAGGCGGCGCCTAAAGAAAATAAATGTTGCGTCATGTAAAAGCATTGCTGTGGAGGATTTGAATGAACCTACCGGTATCTATGGTACTAGTACCGGTATAAGTACGGCTTCAATTAATGCCTGGACCGGTTTTCAGTACCAGTAATCTAACTATAGATGGTAATGCTGATGCAAGCGAAATTGATGATAATTCTGATGCTGATGGAGACGGTGACGAATCGGATGATGACCACTTTGTAACAAGGTCCAACAGAAAATGAAGCCAGCAGTTGGAAAAATTTACATTGTACTGTACAGTCTGAGAATGGCAATCAAGGCGCAAATTGCAAATCCAAGTTTTATGTTGGATAGATTCTTCATATTGATAATAAGGACCATGAATGTGAGATGACATTTGCACGACGAACCCAACGAACTTCACTTCTCTTTCATGGCCAGCCGTTGTTGATAAATCCTTTGTCAAACTTCAACAGCTGCTGAAATGTGAACTGATTATTCAGAAAGAGGACTGAAGGGCCAGGCTTGTTATCCCTTCATGTGAATTGCAACCATACAAGAACAATCTGCAGAATATAGCTGATAGCTTTTCCTAAAACTACTTTAGCTGTTAACTTAAACTGTTTGCTTTCTAGACATTTTTCACTGTTTTTCACTTACTGGTTGTTCTACATAATTTTTATGTAGGTGACTGTTGGAAATTTTTTAAAACATAAAATGTGTTCAAACTAGCCCGATGAATGTGTCTGTTATGAACAAACAATGACACAACATTGCTGTTCAAAGTAACCCCAGACCTGGGTCCACTTTGAACACCTCATTTTTTAAAAAGGGAATAAAATGACTCATTAATTTTCTTTTAAATTACTGGATCATTAGATTCTTAAATGCCCCTAGGCTAAAAATTAAATAATAACGAATTTCAATAAGACATGTTTGTGGTTCTTGTTTAAACGTAAATATCGTTAAAGTAGCCCCAGCTTTCGGTGTTTTACACGACATTCTGTATATATATATATATATACATATATATATATATGCATATATAGGCCTACTTATGCATATATATATGTATATGTATATAACTAAACTGTTATGACATTAGTTAGAACTTAAGCGCGATAGTCTAAGAAATATACAGTGAACCTTAGGTTAAACAAGTTTAATTGCAATTTTTTGCAAGGATTAAAGTTGCGTATAAAATTTTCCTTTTATGACAAAAAATTACAAGATGTCTTCTTTTTAAATTTAGAATTCAACATTTCCAGCAGATACGTTGGATGCTATGGCGATAGTGCTCATCCTAACAGAGCGATGATCTACCATGTCTACGGCGAATATAACAGAAACACAATAGAATACTGTTCAGCAAAGTGCGCTTCAAACAGTTCCACGTATGTAGGATTGCAGGTAAGAACGCATGTAACAAATTTTTTACGGTGATTGTAGTAAAATTTCGAAACAATCTACAACGTCTGCGTATTTTACTCTCTCGCTCAGGTTCTATTTCACTTCTGTTTCCATCAGTTGCCTATCCGTCGAGTCTGACGATGCCATAGAGATTCGCATGGCAGATGTTCTACTACCATCAGCACAGGGAGTTTCCGTCGATTAGTGTAACCATGTACTGGGAACGCTTGCCTCGGCCGTTGCCAATTCCTATCTTCACTGCAACGTGGTCTTAAATCTCTGAATCTATTATCAACGAGTAACAGACGAGAATCCGTTCGTGTGGTTCGACGTGTGCGTGATACCTTGTCGCCATGTACGATGCAGGGAACATGAGTTTATTTATCTCTAACAGAACAATCGATACTTGAATGAGAACCACTGTTCAACTAATTTTCGAGCATTTCACTGTTTTTATACAAGGCAGGGATCTGCCACATTTTTATTGTAGCCGAAACCCCCTGAGGCTTTTGACAGACCCTCCGAGAGTTTACTCTGCTCTTAGACCACTGTCCGCGATTTCTTTATCTTCTAGTACCAGGATGTCGTGTGGGTGCTGTGGCCAAGAGTAGCTAGTCATAAATGTTCTGGGGTCGGCCCTTGTGATATTCAAGGGTGCTTAATCGAGTTCTGATCCCTGTTATTCTAGGAAAGAGAAGTACAACGCCGTCCAGTTTTAAACTTCTTGTGTAGTAAATCGGCAATTGATCGCCCTCAATTCAACGGAAAGTACAATCAATTTCATATACAAGCTAACGACTACTCGTCGATATAATCTAACCAAGAATATCACTGCACACAGTACCTTTCAGTTGGAAGCTGCTGAACTGAAGTAGTCGCCCGTCTGACTTGACGAAGCCTCACAATTATATTGTCCTTAAGCAATCGTAATTATCGACCGAGCCTCTTAACGAACTAAAACGACATGCTTCTTAGCAAGCGAAAACGACACACAGTTGAAGAAGAAACAGCAGAATCAATCTAATCATTAATCATAATTTGCGAGGCCTTATAAGGTTTCTAGGTCATGACCTGTGTGGTCATGGCCTGTACGGTCAGGACCTGTGCGGTCAGGACCTGTGTGGTCAGGACCTCTCCTGCCGGTTACTATGGTAACATATGCGCTAGCGTGCACGCAACGACAATTGAGTTCATTGAGTTCAGTGTGCTTACGCGAAACAGCAAAATTGCAGCGTGGGTGCGCATCAGCCAGCACTATGTAAAAACACGCTTAATACAAGCAAACAGAAATACAATTTCTCTACATTATTATGATTACGTCAAATATTTACTTTTGTGAAGTCGCCATATTAGTTTTCTGTGGTGAATGTTCAGAAAATTGAACCATATAACTCTACTGAACATGTTATAAATTTTAATAAAGTATTCAAATGTAGGTATTCAAAATTTAGAGTTCTTCCCCGCCGACCTTCCCTTCAACGAACTGTAGAATGTCGCTACTGGAGTCTATCTCTATTTAAGACTTTTGCCGGTTGCTCATTTCGTCGACATGGAAGTTGTGTGAACTCCGTTCTCTACCATCATTTCTGATTAAGGACGTTGTGAATGAACTTTATGCAGTATTTACATTTCACTGTGTAATACTTCCTTGGGTGATGGGTCGATTCCCGCTATTCAGACACGGGTTGTTGTTTTTTGGCTTACCCTAAGGCTTAGGCACTGGGGCCTTGATGTCAATGATATGGCCAATTACACGTAATTATCACTACCAATATTGTCGAGAAACATGTGTCGATCCTGCTCATATGTTATCTTGAGTGAAACTCCCTTCTACCTAAACAGCAGTCGGGCTTCAGAAAGTTTCATTACACTGAATTCCTTAATACACATTCTGGCTGACATTTTTGGGACTGTTGATCGAGGGCATGTGACCCTCCTTGTCCTTTTTGATGTGAGTGCGGCCTTGGACTCTATTGACCACGGCATTCTGTGAGAGCGCCTTGTAAAGTCGTTCGGTGTTTGTTGGGTTGTGCTCTCTCTTGGTTGCGTTCATACCTCTCTGGGCGCACGCAAGCTGTTGTTTTTGGTTCAGCATGGTCCATGGTTCCACTTGGTCTCCCGCAGGGTTCCATTTTGGGGACTTTCCTGTATTTTCTACACCGTCTACTCTACTTAAGTCAGTTCCTCTCTTCTTTGGGAGTTACTGCTCGTCATTATGCATACGACATCCAGGCACATGTTCACGTGCCGGCCGTAGAGGCTATCTCCTTGTTGGAGAAAATGCTTCAGGCATCGGAGGAGCTGAGTGTCTGGGTGTCATCCAACCGCTTTTTGCTGAAATCCGGGAAAACCCGATCCATCAGGCTCAGTAGCCGGGGGCATGTTATGTAAAATCTATCTGCCTAGTTTGCACCATCGTTTTCCCCGAATTTCCTTTTCTACTGCTGTGCGTGATTCGGGTATGCCCTTGAACCAGGATCTGACCTTTTCGGAGCAAGTGGGAAGAGTAATAATAATAATAATAATTATATTTATTCTTTAATTAAGCGCCTGCAAACGCACTGCGCTGTACATGTACATGTTAACGACGCTGTGTCATAACAGAGATGATTAGCGTCGCCCTCCCCCTTAATCCAGGCTTGGGACTGGCACTGCCAGAGTACGAACAGTGGCGGAGTTCAAGTGGGAAGAGTGTATCGAACGTCCTTTTATCAACTGCCGCAAACACGCACGATACGTCGTACGGTTGCAACTCAAGCTGACACGACCATGATGTATTCATTTGCTCAGGGGTTGATTATGGCAACGCCGTATTTGTCAACTCTTTCCCGCATTGACCAACAGCAATCTATCTTAAACGCTGCGGCCCGTCAGATAGGAAGCATACCTAGGTTTGGCTATATATATCCAGCGTCATGCGAGGAATTGCCGAAGTGCCGATACACAACCGCATTGAGTTGGAGATCCTAATTCTTATTCGCCACTGCCTTGTGGGCTGTGCTCCACGTTATCTTATATATAGGGCGTTGTGCGTCTCGGTCGCATCCTTACCTGACCTCAACAAGGACAGCCACGGTACAGCACAGAAACTTCGCTGTGGTCGGTCCAACTTTCTGGAATAGGTTGCGTAGAATCTCACGACATGAGCTTCTTAGTCTTCATTCACCTCTATGCCGTAATCGCTTTAAAAGTAATTTGTTCGAGCCTGGTCTCCGTCGTACGGTCGAGAGCGCCCCTGGTGAACCTCTCTGGAAGAGGAGCTATACAAATATTTGGTTACATTACATTTGTTCATTCAAGTCTTACTTTACTTTTTAAGGCTTATCGTGGGACTTGAGTTTCATGTTTGTGTTCAACCTTTCCATTATTGTGGATCGTAGCTACAAAAGTAGTCATGGACACCAGTAACAGGAATATCGAAATGATAATGAGTGCATGGACATTTTGGTCTAGACCTATGCACTTGCTCATTAATTTACTACATATTTATAGTAGACTGTTATATATTCAGTGGATATAGTTAATATAGATATTTTATATCTTTTTGTACTAGATTTATGCGAATTGTGGACTTATTGGAGAATTATTATTTAAACGAATACGTATTACTAAATGCTTGAATTCTGTTAAGTATTCTAGAGAATGTTTCTGCGGAGAAAGTTACAACAAATATGGTACAACAACAAATTGTACTATGTCATGTTCTGGAAATCACAACCAAATCTGTGGCGGTTCTTATGCAAACAGTGTCTATACTGGTGAGTGATACTATACAAAATTAGAAGAATACACACATACGTAACCCTTTGTCAAGATCAATGTGAGTAAACTAAATAAGATTAAAACACAATTGGCTTAACTTTATTTCACCCCATAAATTCATTTTAACCCTTCGTCGGGCGTGGGGTCAAAAATGACCCCAGAGTGCATTTTCAAACCATGGTTCGATATTAAAAACTGAAATCGGTGCCGTGAATTTTCACGAGAATAATTGTAGAGGTTGTGTCTACGTATTCCAGTTGAGTATTCATGCGAATTTTAGATGGACAAAAAATTACAAGACATTTATACCACTCATTTTTGACCCCATTACTGATTATTGATGTTTCTTTCTCATTAGAGAGTCTTAAGTTACACAAAGCCCACAATTTTACTTCCTTATTTATTGTTCCTTTTAACACAACGCTCAAGGTACAATGATTCAAGGGCAGAGGCGTAACTTTGGTCTTAAAAGTGAGGGGTACCAGTTTTTTGCATACACGAAACAAGGCCGAGACTGCGATCTCTGGGAAGGTATTATGCAAAAATAACATATTGACTGATATTGTTCAAAAAGTGGGGTGTACGTTGCCCCTAGTACGGTGCCCCCAAATCTAAAAAGTGTGGGGTGGGGGGTACGTATCCCCTCGTACACCCCCCAACAAATTACGCATATATTCCAGGGTCATTCCTCACAATTGACGAAAGGCTCGCTCCATATCGAGGTCGGTGCAAATTCGTACAATATATGCCGTCAAAGCCAGCAAAATACGGCATAAAGTTATGGATGTGCTGCGATGCTGAAACGAAGTACGTGTGCAATGTCAGCATATAGGCCCTATTGCAGCAAAGAGAGCCCTGATGCAGCTTCAACCAAAGATCTGGGAGGAAACATTGAACGTCAGCTCATATACCTTCTTGAATGTGGAGGTCGCAACATTACCACTGATAACGGTTTCACCTCGCTGGCCCTAGCTACAGATGTTCTGAAGATTAAGAAATCTACTCCCGTTGGAACTATTCGTACTAATCGAGTAGAGTTGCCCAAAAAATTTGTTTCTCCCAGAGGACGCGAGATTGTACTCATCCTTTGTCGGGTTCAATGAGACCGGCGACTCGTCATTGCTTTCTTACAACTGTAAGAAAGACTAAGTGGTCATCGTCTTCTTGACTATTCACATCTCCAATGGAACTTTTAGCAAAACACCAAGGAAACTTCAAGAGGTTATCAACTTCTACAACAAGACCAAAAATAGTTGATCATGCTGACCAGATGATAGAAACCTTCAGCACGAAGTTCTCAACAAGCCTTTGGCCGGTAGTGCCGTTCTGCAACCTGCTGGATATTGCAGCACTTCACGCTTACGTCCTTCATGAGAAATTGAAGTTGGACAAAGTGAGAAAGCGTCATCAAGAAACTGGGAAAAAACCTTTGCCAAGAGCTACAGGAACAGCGATGCAATTCATCATGGACTGATTACAGGATAACTGTTAGACGACACTCAGGAACCTCCAAAGAAACGAGGTCGCTGCCAAGTTTGTCCCAGACAGACAGACAAAAAACCACGGCTCTTTGCAAGGCATGTCATAAGAATGTATGCCCTGTCCACAGTCAAATCTTCTGTCAGACAATGTCATATCTCTCTGCTGATTGATGAAATACTTTCCTAGGCTCCTAGCGGTCTCCTGTGTTCATTCTAGCGTCATTTCATTGTATTGAGGGCACTATACATAAAGGTAAGAACAGTATTACAAGCCTTTGCTTGTATGTGGCGTCAAGTCATCATGATGTGACGTCATGTCATGACACCACGTCATGACGTCGCGTCATGACGTCATGTCATGAGGAAGCGTCATTATATTGTATTGAGGGTGCTTAACATTAGGGTAAGAACAGTGTTACAAGCCTATGTTTGTATGTGGCGTCAAGACATCATCATGTCATAACACCACGTCATGACAACACGTCAAGGCGTCACGTCATAACGTCATGTCATGAGGAAGCGTCATTATATTGTACCGAGGGCGCTAAACATTAGGGTAAGAACAGCGTTACAAGCCTATTGTTGTTTATGGCGTCATGACATCATGACGTAACATCATGCCATGACGTCATTTTATGACGTCTCGTCATGAGGAGGTTCAACAAATAATGACATTTCAGTGACTAATAATAATGATAATAACGACCTTCTCGTGCAATGTAAGTGCTTATTTTATTCGAATTACATGATAACTACTGTGGGGTCAAAATTGACCCCACGCCCTTAGTTGTATAGTTTTTTCCGCCCGACGAAGGGTTAAAATGAGCCAGGTCGAAGCCATAATATCGCCATTTAAAAACGTTCACACGTAGGCCTACATCTATAAATGATAGTGTATTGAAGCCGTGGCATATAATTAAATTATTGGATGCTACATTAATGATGAATTGTTTTAGGTCAATAAACACAACGGAGTCCAATTACAATTAATCTCTAAATGTATACTTAGTGTGACGAATTGTTGTTAAGTCTTGATTAGTCTAGTCCAGACTATAGCTCTACAAGTCTTTGAGAACCTGTTTGTTGTTAATTAAATTCGCATTTAATGGTCTTGGTTTGTGTAGTCCATAAATCTACAGGTCTTTAAAAACCTGTTTGGAGGATCACTAAAGTCATATTAAATTGTTGTTGTTTTTCTATGATTTCAGTCTGTCCGAAAAGAAGTTACGGTAAAGATTGCGTTGCTCAATGCAACTGCAAAAATACCGACATCTGCCTTTATACAACAGGGAATTGCACCTCTGGATGCAACCCTGGATGGTCCGGCATCAGCTGCAGCAACAGATGTATGTTGAATCCAAGCGTTTTGAAAGCTATAATGTAATTGATTATAAGAAAATAGAGTCGTACTTATGAGACGAACTTGCATGTCCACAGACATTTAAGACGGGACCCATGGCTCTATATGGGTTTCGTAAATGTGGGTCCTATAATAAAATAATTAATATTATTTGGCTCCATGTTGACATGCGGTAAGGAATAAGAACTTATATATTAGCAGGACCAATTTTCAAACGCCTCTGATGTGTGCAAAAGAAAGCCACCGGCGCCAAAAGAGTATTACAAACATCTACAGATGTAGACTTATATAATGGGGTCTTGGGATAGCTTAGGGCAATTTGGGCGCTCTTTGGTCCTATTACATGTAAAGGCTAATTAGTTACTACTTTCGGATATATAACAAAGCACTATGTATCCATGTCGTGGCCTGACTTCAGTGATCTTCAATGCCTCGGTTATTTAAAGCAAATTTCCATTCACGTGCAAAAGCATGTCCGTATTTATCTTAAAACATAATCTCATTAACCGTTTTGAATGAATGAACGGATGAAGCGCACGCAAAGCATAAAGCCGACAAGTTGCACCACTTAGACCCTACAATTTAATTGGATTATCTTTCCTGCGTAAAAAGTCATGTGAACATTAGTTCTACCCCAACAAACTTTCTAGACTGTTCAAGTCAGAATGGTGGCTGCTCAGCAAATGAAACGTGCGTCACAACCAACCTGACGTTTGCTTCTGTTGCTCGATGTCAGTGCTCACCTGGATATCAAAGAACCAGCTTATGGGATAACTGCACAGGTGAGAGAACAATGCGTTCGACAACGAAGGACTGGTTATGTCATAATAGATTAAATCTCGTGGTAAATTGATCTAGGACCATGGATTTGAGCCAAGACCAAATAATTAGCCAAGCCTTGGATCAAGTTAATCCTCCTATATTAGTCTCAGCCTAAGATCAGCCCTGGACTGAAAACAGATTTGATCATCGGGACGTGTTGAATTGCGATGACACTGTTGCAGAAGAAAAGTTGATTAGCCTACAGTTTAGTAGACAATAAACTGGGAAATTTACCTCCAAAGTCAGTCAAAGATAAGGTGACGTTGATCTTATTCGTATGACACATACTCATTAAAAAAGTACCGTTTCAAAATTCATTGGATAATTTTATTCTCGAATATCGCAAATTCATTGTTGTATAGTAAATAGTACAGACTGTTGTATAGATTGCCTGTGCATTTTCTAAGTACCGTAGTCTGAAGAACAATTTAGTGCAAACGCCACAGAATTGTCAAATCGTAGATCATTTTTCTTAAGGATATGTATCTTGACAATGAATTGACATTTCAGCACCACGCACCAAAAATTAGACACCGAATGTAGAGTTTACAGCCAAGCGATTAAGCAGTGTAACATTGCGTATTTGGATATCATATTGATCTGCAAAAAGCGTTCGTCTTAAAGTTTACTACTACAGTAGGCTATTCTATTATAAAAGTATGAATAATATTGTAATTGCAGATATAGACGAGTGCAACCTCGGTCTTTGTGACAAGCATACGACAACTTGTATAAACACTGTGGGCAGTTTTGTCTGCAATTGTCAAAATGGATATAAACCTGGAAACAGCAGTACATTTTGCAAAGGTTGATATGCATTGTTTTTCGTCAAGTATCGATCGGATTTTCTGTAAAAACTTTCAAAAATTATGGCGGATTATTAATAGATGCGATCTTTCTAAACGGGATACGAGGTATTCGACTGATTTACCCAAATCAAGCGATGTAGGAAATATTCCAAGTTTAAATAAATAAATAATATTAGACAAATAAATGTTAGCACAAGTGCTTTATGCAAATTGAAGACGATGACGTTAAGTGTCAGTTGTCAACATGAATGAGACACAGCTGGATTGGTTCTACGTGTGGGGATTTTGCAGCGATTCAAACGTTGCGTTGCATACTGATGATCTTGCTCTGCTTATTTAATTTCACATTTAGGCTTACTAGGAGTAGGCCTACTTTAGACAGGTACTAACAGGCGATATAGGCCTAAGTAATAATTACATAATATTACGTAGGCCTATATACACATATAAAATAATTTGTTTATATTACACTGTACGCGTACACACATTTGCGAGATTGGTGTATTGAAAACGGGGCGTTAATTTAATGTGTACAGAAGTTGAATTCAGTAGGCCCCTACAACGATGATGAATTAACTAACCTGAAAATAGTAAACTAATATCCCGCTGTAAATACTCTACATATGGTATCACCAATTAGCAGTGTTGTGACTTACTTCGATTTGTAATATGCATTTGGTTTCGGAACATACCTACAAGACTACAGCTGCATGGGAGACCGAGGCGAGACCAGAAACGCCGGCCAATCTGTCAAAGACGAGACCCAGAGAGACGTCAGCTACGCCTCGTGTCCGTCTTGAAACCGATACGTTGAGAACGCGACTACATCCCTGCTTATATCTGATTTTTGTATTAATAAAAATATGATTTCTTCCTTGTGAACAATGTCTGTTCGTTAGTCACCTTTAACTTCCATTTCAGGTACCGGTACCTTTCAAAGCCAATATATTGGATGTTATGATGACACCTCTAGCCAAGCCAATTGGACAGTATGTGTTCGCAATAGCAGCAAAATGACTGTATGTTCCTGCATACAGACATGCAAAGAAACTTGTAAAACTTTTGCGATACTTCAGGTAGGACTACTCATATATTTTATATTTAGTCACATTACATTGCATTTTCGATGTTACTATCCAAAGAAATTATTTTTTAAACTGCTGTTCTATCAAGAAACTAGTCTTGATATTTTGTGGCTCAAATCATCGTGTAACTATGCTTTTTTAGCTGAATTTGTCGCAGATATATGTCAGCCGAGCTAATTAAAACAAACTATAATCGGAACAGAAGTACCCACAAAAATCAAATAAAATTGCTCACTGCTTGAATAATTTAAGTTGAACTTAGCTAAATGTAAAATATTTGTAACAGTCAGACTAGTACAACATGAAAGAAATTTTGGCCAATTAAAGACACAATGAATAATAATATACGATGCAAACACGTTTGAAATAGAAAGTTAACGGATTTTTTTACTCTAAAAAAATCATTTAACCTTAATTTGAAACGACCTTTCGCATTTCTGTGTATTCATTAACATACTGGTTACTCTTTAATAATTTAATAGAAAACGTTTGTCAATCGCAGTTTAATTGTTTCATTGTTATTGTGTCCAGTCGAGATGTTATAATACGTTCTGCTCAGATTTAATCAAGTATTTGCCAGAATATAAATATTTGACTTTCTCTTTATAGCTTTACCTTTGGTTTTTTCTAGTAATAATAATAAATCATGTAGTACTTACAACTGCATTGTCCATGTAGGACGGAAGGAACTGTTTGTGTGGAGATGTTTTAAACACTACGATCCCGAGTAATACCTGTCAAATACATTGCTCTGGAAATAGGAATGAAGTGTGTGGCGGATCTAAAGGAATGATGCTCTTTAATGTGATTTACACAGGCTAGTATTTATTAATTTCCTTCTGAAATATTACAGCATATCTTTAGCTATGAAAACCTAATAAACATCGTTTAAGTAATATGTCATTAATTTGAGCATGTGAAACATCGCCTTAATAAATCGTCACTAAGTTGTTTTATTGCAGCAGCTGAAAAAGGTAAACTTGTAAAATTCATCAAATGTGACTTACGCGAGTTTTATGTGTTACTTATACGATGTTCTTTAACACCTTAGCTATTTGCCCAAAAAGTTCATACGACTTCAAGTTATGCCTTATTTTATTCATATTTCACGATCTGTAATACTTTTGTCTGATCTCGCCGTACCTTGTCTAATTCCACCCAGTTCAACCCCGTCAATGCATGGACTTATTTGACGATGCATTATCATTAAGGGATGTTTTCTTGCTGGTTGTGACTAGAAGTATATCTAGAGTACTTTTATACGAGTCTGAACGTGGTATAAAATTATTTCTCTGTATTAAATATAACAAAAGACCTGTTTTAACCGCGCTTGAGTTCAAGTTTGGAGGAGTAGCCTATCATATCCCATCTTTGGTTTGTTTAGCTTGATTTATCTTAACTTCCCGCATTTTAAATCCAGTATTTTATTACCAATTGTAGTCACCTTTTGTTAGTTCAAATTAGAGATTTCAGTAGGCTTTCACTGTTCATAAACAGTAGGCCTAAGTTACCTCGCATATGCATTATGCAGTTTAAATTCAGAACTGACGTTTTAACAGTATGTCCTGTTGGTTACTACGGTGCTGGATGCGATCAAGTGTGTCACTGCAAACAATACTTTGCATGTAACCGGTTCAGTGGAAAATGCCCAAATGGATGCGAGAGCAGTTGGACTGGAGAAACTTGTAACAAAGGTATTCCCCAGGCTGTGCATAACGAAAGTTAGGCATGTTAATCAATAACAATACCCGATATTGCAACCTGTATTTATAAAATGTACATATAGATATATCGCGTGTGGTTACTGCAGTTTAAGTAAATAGACTATGTATATATGTTATTTATATCAAATAGATAACTATTATGACATCAGCTAGGACTGGTTTTTGCTATTGCGAAAGTAAAACTAAAATATGACCTGGCTTCTCTAATGGATGGACTAATTTGACTTCGACTTCAGCTTCAGCTGAAGTGACTATCGTTTGATATCTTGTGCATAATGATAACGACGCTAAGAAGTCATTATGTTAGATTAGAATACAGCGTAGGATTAACAAATTTAATTCCCATTACTTACATCAATTTAAAATTGAGTAATAACATACATCTTGCATGACAGCTTATAAGATGTTTTCTCTTTGAATTTAGAATTGAACGTTTCCAACAGATACATTGGATGCTATGGCGATGATGCTCATCCTAACAGATCGATGACCTACCACTACCGCGAATATAACAGAAACACTATAGAAAACTGTTCAGCAAAATGCGCTTCAAACAATTCCACGTATATAGGATTGCAGGTAGGACAGCGTGCGAGGAAATTTTACGGTGATAGGCTAGTCAAAGGTCAATGGTCAAAACATTAATTTAGAGCCTTACTAATTTTCATAACTTTCCACTTCTTCTGTCTCTGCCCTCTTGTGAAGAGTGGACAACTCGCCTATCTAGGATAGTAGTCTCGGCAAGACCTTTAGCTTCAGCTACACTTCTATTTCCACCAAGTCCTTCCTTTCTCAACAGAAATCGAATATCATCTCCATACCATGAGTAGGCCTATGCTCAATTCTTTTTTGGCGCTGATGTCGTCAGAAATATTATCAACGTATAGACTCCGCTTCCGTATACGTGATATAAATGATACATTTATTGTGGTGTAACAAATCTTAGTTTCTCTGGTTGATTATTCTTCAATGTTCAACCGTTCCCTGTCTAATCCTATAGTCTTTAATCTGCCCAACCTCCACTGTTCGTGAATTCAGAATCATGTTCGACCTGAACCCCGTTAAATCCCAAATTATTGCGAGATGTTTTCAAACATGCTTATTTCAACACAGAATTCTTCGCTTTACTCTTGACTCAGTTTGAGAATAATCATTGGCGCAGAACTTAATTCTGACTAGGTTATATTTCGATCTTGGCTATTTCCATGTTATCTATATGATTTATCTCATTGCGCAAGGCTTCCACTGATTATTATCGTGCAATATTGATACATGTATATACGTAGTGTAATAATATACAACGACCGCGTCTTTTACTCTCTTCCCCAGGTTATATTTTATATACATGTTTTTAAAATGTTTCGATGCAGCTTATACAATATCTTGAGGCTAATTTCCTTCTACCCAAACATAAGTCAGACTTTAGAAAGTTCAAGTTCGCAGAGTCTGTCGTCACAAACATTTCTGTTCACACCTTTGCGGTTTTTTGATCGGGGCACGGAGCATTTCTTGCCCTATTCGACGTGAGTGCGGCCTTCGACACCGTTGACCATGGCATTCCATTAGATTATCTGGTATCTGTGGGTTGCCCGCTGTCGTGGCTGCATTCATTCCTTTCCGAGCGCACTCAGGCAGTGATATTTGGCTCCTCGTAGTCTGACTGTCTATGGTCAACCTCGGCATTCCTGAAGGTTCCATTTTAGTCGCTCTACTCTAAATACACTACACTGCTGACTTGAACCTCAATCTGTTTAATCTGTGATCTTTTCTGCCATGGAGGATGAAGCTGATCAGTATTTTGATTACACTCCATGGCGCAGCTACATAGGATATATCCTTTATGTAGAAACTGATCTAGGCATTGGAGACGCTTGGTACCTGGACGTCATCCGTCTGAACTCTGGGAAAACCTATTTATCTGGCTTGGCATCTTGGTACCAAACAGCAACTACAAAAGATTGATTTCAAAATTCCACTTGCCTAGTCTGCAGCATTGATTTCCTGGTATCTCCTTTCAACTACTGCGCGCGATCTATGGATGACCTTGGACCAGAGCTTGATTTTCTCATGTGAAGTATGTATGTCGAATGTGCTTTTACCACCTGCGTCCGATCCGCGCAATACGTAGTTCACTTACACCTCAAGCCGCAAGAATTCTGATGCATGCATAGTGCATACATGTGTTCCATGGTTGACTATGCCAATGTCACGTATTCAGGCCTCACTCTTGCCGGCATATATCGGCTCTTATCAATCTTGAATGTTTCAGTTAGGCTGATGACCCTGATCGGCGACATATCTAAGAGTGGTCATATTATATCCAGGTTCATGTGGGAAGATATGCACTTGTTACCTATGCAAAAGTCTCGTTTGAAGTGGCATTAGACAAATTTCAATCTCAATTACAATAATATTTCACTTGATCTTCGCATTGTCTGCCTATACGCCGAGTCCTACGGTGTAAGAGAGATTCGTACGCCAGCTGCTCTACCATCAGCACAGGTAGTGCCCTACGATTAGTATAACCGTGTGTTGCAAGCGTTTATCTCGGCTGTTGCCAATGCTTGTCTTCAGTGCAGCGTGGAGTTAAATCTCTGAACCTATTGTCTGTGAGTCACAGACGAGAATCCGTTGGTGTGCTTGTACGTGTGTTGAATACCCTGTCAACGTCGCCTGTTTTTCAAGTTTAATTTGCCAATAGGCCTACATTAACTTATCGCTATGTGCATTGTGCAATGCAGCTTGGAAACTGGCTCTAGGACGATCGCTCAAAGGGACGATCGCTCATAGGGACAATCGCTCATAAGACGGTCGCTCATAGAGACTATCGCTCATAGGGACGATCGCTCATAGGGACGATCGCTCATAGGGACTATCGCTCCTAGGACGATCGCTCACACAGACCATACATGCATTTAAGCATAACAGTCGGGGCGCGAGCAATTAAATTCCTATTAACTAGTAGAGTGTTTATAGTATAGGCTCATCAAAGTAGGGACATTTCATAACTATTTGTAAAGTCATTTGGAACATTTGATAAGTTTTAAACTGGCTAGCCAATTGGAATATCGCATCCTGAAAGATCGTGTTACGAGGACATTGGTAACATACGATCAAACTTATATTCTTACGTATTTACGTGCTGTTTCTTCCTTATCGTTCAAGTTGTGAAGAATCTTAAGGAGTGGCAAGTTACGATAACACTGACATTCTTACCTATTTAAGTGGTTTTCTTTCTTAACGTTTTCTTTCTTAGCGTAGTGAACAATCTCCTAGAGTTTTTCGTTCGCTCCATAAACTATGGTCTCAGTGTATTATCGATTACTATACTTTTTCTATGGTCATTCATATGAGCGATAGTCCCTATGAGCGGTAGTCCCTATGAGCGATGGTCCCTATGAGCGATCGTCCCTGTGAGCTATAGCCCTATGAGCGATCGTCCTATGAGCGATCGTCCTATGAGTGATGTCCATATACCTGGAAACTATACTAGAGCAATTCGTTTATAATAGCTTTATGCTTATAATAAAAAGTCTTATTGGAGCAATATATTTAAGCGAAGGCGTATTACCAAATTCTTAACATGTGTTCAGCATTCAGATCACTGTTTCTGCGGAGAAAGTTACAACAGATATGGTACAAAAGCAAATTGCATTATGCCTTGTTCTGGGAATCGCAACCAAACCTGTGGCGGCGGATATGCAAACAGTGTGTATACTGGTGAGTGATATACAACACTTTTGAAGACTACATGAAATACGTAGAACTCAACATCAGCTTCTCAAGTGCAATGTGACTAAAACATGTCAGATTAATAGGCCTATTGCCATAAGTTTCCCTCACCTGAAAAATTTACTCAACAATGATCCGGTCCGAGACCGTACGATCGCTATAGAAACACGTTCACACTTACATTTAGCTAAAATATTAATGCCACATGCCGTAAAATGCAGCGTTAAATTATGTTGATACAATTATAGGGCCTACCTAAAATATTTTATATCAATGAGCACTAATTGTTTTCAACTTAGACTTGACATGTAAAATGTGTACTTGGTGTGACGATCTTTTGTTCATTAAATTTTCAGTTAAGTTGTCTCAGTAGTCTAGTGTAGAGTTTAAACACACAGGTGTTTGAGATCTTGGCGCGTGGGTATGCCGCTTAAAATTAATTGTACGTTCGATGCGTTAATATTCTGACACAATAGGCATGCACGACTAAGTGTTAGACTGTAAATTGCATTTAAAGTAAATGACTACTTAATATAATTGCACTGATGAGTTATGCAATAGGACGAGAAAGTCAGTGCTGTTTTCTAGAAAAAAAGGCAACGGAACGGAACAATAGGTTCCGGAACTGAAATGTTATGGGCGGGCTAAAATCCCGAGAAAAACGGGATTGGGGGCTGGGAGGGGTCTCAATAAACACTGAAAGTTAAAACACTGAAATTAAATTAAAATAACTAAATTATTGTTTTAATATTAAAATAAAGAAATTATATTTTAGTAGCTGAAAAAAGGTGCCGGAACGCCGTTACGGCGCGTTCCGGCTGAAAAAAGCACTGAAAAAAGTAATCAATTGTATGCGATGTACGAGGAAGACTATATATGTTTTTGTGTGACTGAGACGAGTCAGTGTTTGCCTCCCTGTCACAGTAGCATGTTCTTGATAGACAGTAAATTAAGGGTACATTTTCTTGTAAAGATTAGAGAAAGTTCACGGAAGTGTTCCCGAGGAAGAGTTGGAAGTTGAGTTGAGAAGGTGGCGTCGGAAGATGGAAGGGGTGGAGATTAACTCAAAGAATGATAAAGCCCACGAAGATTAGTAGCAAAATTAGACTGCTTATAGTATACTCCTTTACACGTAAATTAAGAATTAAATTAAATAAATTAAATAAAATTAAGAACGACGAAAATGCTTTCAGTTGTCGAGCCTCATTCTGGCCAGTGACATATAAGAAAATCCTCACATTTGTTGTTTCAAATAAAATCGACCTATACATAACCTCTTTTTTGATTTCCTCTCTGCAGTGCTGCGTAAACCTGTTTTCAAAAGTTATATGGCTACCCTTAGTGAGCCAACAAATAAGCTGCAATTAGCATACGGAACGATGGAAAACATTAGGGTCAATGTCCGTCACGATTCTAGCAATTTCGGATCAGCGAACAAGAACATATGCTACAATAGTAGTCTATAATGGTGTCACAACAAATGGTTCACTGACAAATGGTTCATCGACACCTGGTTCACGACAAATGGTCCACGAACAATTGGTTCACGATCTTCCAGCTTTTAGTTTAGTTGTATATTCAACGATAATCCAGCTTCTAGCTGAGCCATATTTTCATCGCTTCTAGTGTGAGCTATTTGTTTAAATCGAAATTCAAGCATGGGTTAAAGCTTGAAGATCGATGAATAATAGCCTAAACTAGAAGCTGGATGAGAGATGAAAATAAATCTTCGTTTCGTTTATTATCTTCAAATTGACAATTACGCAGTATGATTACAAATCAGTATGAAGGGATGATCACAAGTTATTACAGGAGTCGAATTTAACTGTATACGACAGCCAGCCGTATACAGTTAAATAGTCCTACATCTCATTTTAACAACGCGCCATCTCGCGAATGAAAGGCTGAGTGGACCTTTGGGAGGGTTGCGGGAGGCGATCCCGCTACCTGCTGCACTTCACGCCAGTGATGTTATCACAACTCTATGGACTCCCATAATAATAGCTCAAACTAGAACTGGATTATCGCTGAATATATAGCTCAAACTAGAACTGGATTCTCGATGAAAACATAGCTCAAACTAGAAGTTGGAAGATCGTGAACCATTTGTCCGTGAACCATTTGTCAGTGAAACTTTTATCGTGAACCATTTGTCGTCGAACCATCTCTAATGAGCCGAGACTGCTATGGCTACCAGACATCCACACCGAGCGGCACTCTTCTGCTGTTGAAATTTACTAAATTTTATTAACCTTATTACTAATCACTACTAATTACTTAGGCAATAAACCCAAGACAAGCGAAACGCAATGTGATGTGATCCATACACATTGAAGCGAAACATTCGATTGATTCGCACACATCGCGATATTTCCAACTTTTGAGACTGATCATATTCTGTGTTATTTTTTAAATTATTTTCTTTCAAACATATAAACAGTGTTTATAAACATATTAACTTCAAATCTTGTGCCAGATTCTGTTAATCGATTCCAACATTCTATGATTTCAGTGTGTCCGAAAGGAAGTTATGGTAAAGATTGCGTTGCTCAATGCAATTGCAATAATACCGACATATGCACTTACACAACAGGTGGATGCAACTCCGGATGTATCCCAGGATGGTCTGGTAGCAGCTGCAGCGACAGAGGTATGTTCATACTAAGTGTTTTTTAAGCAATATTTTAAATTTTATAGGGGAAATTAAAGTCATAAGTTGCAGGCGAACACACATGTTCATGGGCATTTGATGGGTTCCATAATAGAAGTTGGTGCAATATATGACTCTACGTGGACATACTGCAACGGATAAGATCGAAGGCCTATATATTAGCAGGACACATTTTCAACTGCATAGTTTGTGCACAATACAAAGCAAGCGACGTCAAAAAGAACTTGGCATAAATTATTACAAATATCTCCAGATGTAGGCTTATATAATGGAGTCTTGGGGATAGTTTAGAGAAATGTGCCTATAACATCCGCCGTTGCGGACATTAGACCGAACAAAACCTCTTATTGGGTACCAGACTATTGGGTAACAGATTATTTAAAGACTAATTAATTACTACTTTAATATGTGTAGTATAACAGTATGTATCCATGTTGTGGCCTGTGTACTTTAATGCCACGGCGTTAGCAGTTGTTAACAGCGAATTTCCATTCACGTGCAAAAGCATATCCATATTTTTTTTCTAAAACACGATCTCATTAAATGTTTTAATGAAAGAACGAACCAAGTACACACAGCTTAGCTCTGAAAACATAGGACCTACAAGTTTCTCCCACAAGACCCTAACATTTTATTTGATTGTGTTTCCCACGTAAAAAAGTCTTGTGAACTTCAGTTCAACTCACATGCTTTCTAGATTGTTCTAGTCAGAATGGTGCCTGCTCAGCAAATGAAATATGCGTCACAACCAACCTGAGGTCTACTTTTGTCAGTCGATGTCAATGCTCACCCGGATATCAGAGAACCAGCTTATGGGATGACTGCGCAGGTGAGAACACAATGCAATGCAATCGATAATGAAGGACTGTTTACTCCTTATGGGAGTAAAATTGTCTCGGCCTAGATATTTTATCCACGCTCAACTAATGGGTACAGTCTTGCCCCAAGTTAATCCACAGTTTAAGATCAGCTTTTGGATAAAAACAGATTTGATTATGGAATTGTGTTAGAGTGCAATGACGCTGATTTACCGATAGGCCTACTAAACACCGCACATGTGATACAGAGGCCGCGTTCTGTTAGGCAGCACAATAGGCTAACGGTGTGCACACGTGTGTTTGCAAAAGAAAAACCTTGGTTACAGGTTTTTCAACAATTTACTGGAAAATTTACTGGAACTTCGTCACTGCCATGTTGACGGTGGTACCATTACTAAGCCTGGCTAATAGAGGAGGCGGCGCTAATCTGATTTGTTACGACACGTGGCCTTTTAACAGAACTACTTTACCCGATTTTGCTGGAAGATTATTTTTTCGATCTCAACTAGGCCTACTGACTGTGGTGTAGCATTCGGTCTCGCAATAATGGTTTCGTTATAAACAGCAGTATGAGACTGAATTTGCTCAGAAACCACATGAATCAAACTCCATAAAATTTTTAAATTGTTCATATTTTCTTACAATGGTTGTGTACTGTCTGCGTTGGTCGCCTGAGATTCGGATTCCGACCAACGGAAGATGATGAAGACTCGGGTTGTTGACGAGTGGTTTAATCAGCAGCACGACCTCCGACCAGCGACTCCGACCGACTTAGCGATTTTACAGTCTTAACGTTGCTCTTAAATGCCCTTCCGGTCGGCGTCGCTTGGTCTACATATTCTGTACATGCACGAATACCAGCATCCTATGTGGCTTGACCATAGGTGTCATTCCCCTATCTAGTCTAGATACTAGTGCATTCCAGCCACGTCTACGCATAGCACAGCTCTCTGCCTCTCTCATTCCTCTCTGTCTCCCCGTGTCTGCGTCTGTCTATCAGCCTATCCGTCTCTCTGTCTGTCTTCCCATCTCTGTGTCTGTCTATCTGTCTGTCCGTCTATCTAACAGCACGACATCCGACCAGCAACTCCGACGGAGCACGACCGACAGACTGAGCGACTTTACAGTATTAACGTTGCTCTTAAATACCCTTCTGTCTGTCTCCCTTTCACTCTGTCTCTCTGTCTCTATCTCTCAAATGCCTGCGTGTGTCCTATGCACCCCTACAGTTACAACCCCTTCGGAAAAAAGAATAGCACCTGCGATTTCAGTAAGGCAACACCAAGAAAACATGCAAAAATTCAACACTTGAAAGAAGATTGAACGCATTCGCGCATGCTACAAAATTTAAACACAGAAGCGTAACAAAATTATGGCGTGAAATGACGATGACGTTCGTCATGCAGGGATTTTTCGCTACATAGCTGGTTTTGGAAATATGCCTTCCTAATGTCCATTACGGATTGGCGCAACGGTTCATATATTTGGCGTAATTTACCCGACAGAGGGTGGCGTGGCACAGGACTAATTAGGTCCATGGTGAGGGCGCCTGTATTCGAACTCTGGTCTCGTTGGTAGACATTTCAGTTGCAGAAGGCACTGACTTCGGACTGACTTAGATTGTAATATACATTCTCGCAGTGACATGGATAAAGGCATACTCTGAACGTCTGAATAAAGTTATGGTAAGTACACCTATATAGAAACTAAATATTTTAAACTATATACTGTAACTAAATAAAATATTACAACAGTTGCAAATGTAAAGCAAAAACCCATCAGTACCGGTTAGTTAAGACACAGAGTGCGCAACGGTACAGCAAACCATGCTTGCAAAGTGAACATTTCTATCGCACAAATGTAATGATATACTTAGGTGATCATGCGTTGGTAAGGATGCGGCGGAACGACTTAATATTCGTACATGGTATACAATTATACATGATAGTGGCTACTAATCAAAAGATGCGAGTAGCCTACATGGGGTCGTTAATTCTGTTGATGCCTACGGTTTTGCGTAACATTTGCTGTGCAAATTAGGCCTAAGCATAAACTTGTAGACGTGTATAAGGTAACCATACAATGCACATTGCACAATATACAATAGACGTTAACGAGTAATCACTAAGCTACACTGCATATCGTTTAACGCCACTGAATGTCGAAATTGGTAATTACAAAAATCACATGCACGATAAACATGATCTTAATGAGTATATAAATGCTATACAAGAAATGTCTGCGGTTGCTTGTAGGCATCAAAAATCATCATCACTATCATTCAACTGAGGAGACGTCATATACCGGGTGGCCCATTAAAAACGTTCCCAAATTTTGTTAACGTGGCAATTAAACAATTTTAAAGTAAATTGAATCATATTACATCGAACTAATCATAATTCATATTTGTACAACACAGCCAAAATTTAGCGCAAAATATTCAACAGTTTGAGAGATATTGTTGTTAGAACTGTATGACCCATGGTCAAAATTTTGCACAGTTGTTTTATGATGACGTTTTACGCGAACAAATGTTTAATTGAACCTCCGCCTTCTCTTGTAACAACCCTTAAACGCTGTTTCCACTGTCCTGTTGACCTCTGTATTTGTGTGTCCTCTAATAGAGACCATTTTGCATCGAAACTCCAGCAGATGCCATTAATTTTTTAGAGAAACGACTAATCTCACGATAAAGTCTTTCTGGCCCAATTGAAGACTTTCGTTCATTGCTATAGAGCCGTAGGCCTAAACGCGGCTATTCTGTCTGTTAAGAGGTATTTAGAGTGTGAAATCCTTCTCATCTGTAAAGACTATGTTCTTAATATAAGATTTTGAAAATCGAGTATACAGCGCACGACATCTACTGTAACATTGCGTTTCTTTTTAACGTCAGTTGTCAATCTTGTTGTTGGCATTCGTTTGTATGCCTTCAACTGCTTCTTATAAGAATTCTTTGTACTGAGCTACGTGAAATGTCCAGAGTGCTGGCCATTTTGCGTTGAGATTGATGTGTGCCAGGTGCATTTTCCTGCGATTGACACAACTGCTCTACACTCTCAGCATTTTCAACAGTCGTTGCAGCTGTTGGACGACCACTTCCAGGCTTGCGAGCAACGCTACCAGTTTCAATAAGCTTATTAATGACTCGGTTTATGCTTTGTCTTGACCAGTTTTTACGCGGATATTCCTGAACGATTCACTTGCCTCGCCAACCCTTCTCCTCAAATGATATCTTAATAACAGCGAGATCATCATTTGAAAACACCATGTTTTAATGATTACTACTTCGAGGACTAGTTTAATCAAGATACTTTCGTTACTTCGCGGCGAAATAAATGACGTAGTTTTGTGCAAAATTTGTAAACAGGTATGCCGTCATAACCTTGCCGCAGGGTGTGACATAATGAACGTACTCTCTTGAAATGTGACATTTGTGCACAGAAATAATTGCTTAACATTTAGGTATAAATTAAAATTTGATATCTCTTAAATTAGATCTTTGCCAGGTTGACAAAGTTTGGGAACGTTTTTAATGGGCCACCCGGTATATAGCCTAATCGGTAAGACTTGCTTGCTTTAGTAGGCCGAAATAGTGAATTGCTAATAACAATTTCAATAGGAAAGTAACACAACTATAGACACTTGTACATCTTATATGTTACATTATAATATTCGCACGAATGGGCGCTATAGGAGCGGGCGTTAAGCAAGTTGGTTCTGTTGGCGAATTATGGTGGGTTAGGTACGTATGTAAATGATAATGACTTGTGCATGGCATTTGCTATCTAAGAAGACGCCGGTATAATTGCAAGCTTTGGCCAAGAAATTTGTAAATGGCTGCTGCTGCAGTGATCAGACAGTCTGAAAGTCACTTAGGAGCTAATTAATGAAGTGGATGTCTTTGGAGCTCGATCGGTCTCTATGGAATACGGTGTATATAAATTTGCTAACTAATGCACCGTAGAATGTAGGCCTAAATAAATCTGGTCGGCGTTTAAGAGGTAGAACAGATATATTAACCGATGCACCATGAAAGTAGGCCGGAGTAAATAGGCAGAGTAGGACGAATATAATATTTCATTTATAAAATTGCTGAAAAACTGGTAGCTTGCCAACTGTTTAATTATTTAGACTCCAACAAGCTTCTTCCTCCATGCCAATCTGGCTTTCGTAAGGGGCACTCTACTGAGACCCTTCTGCTCCATCTCCTCTCTGGCATCTACCTTGCTATCGATAGATCCGAGGTCACTCTCTTGGCCCTCTATGGCGTGAGTGCCGCCTTTGATTCTGTTGACCATGAAATTCTTCTGCGCCGCCTTTCCTTATCGTTTGGCATTAAGGCCTCGCCTCTAGCCTGGCTTGCGTCGTACCTGACTGACCGCTCCTCTTCTACTATCTTTTGCTCTACTCGTTCTCCTTGGCTTCCTGCACCTTTTGGTCTCCCCCAGGGTTCAGTTCTTGGTCCTCTACTATACATCCTTTTTACTGCTGATCTAGGTTCTCTTCTTGCATCTTGCTCACTTCTGAGTCACTGCTACGCGGATGACGTCCAATCCTACACCCATTGTTCCGCAACTGAGGCAGCTGCAGCTGTTCCGCTCATGTCTAGCGCTACTAGCACCCTTAATGATTGGATGTCTTCAAATCGTTTGCGTCCCAACCCCTTGAAGACGCAATATATTTGGTTTGGCACTCGCCAACAGTTGGCCAAGATCGACCTGGTGTCCCTTACCACTGAATTCCCATCCCTCACTTTTTCCTCTTCTGTTCGTGACCATGGTGTTATTTTGGACCAGGAACTTTCTTTTACTGAGCATATCCATGGGCTGACGCGTGCTTGCTACTACCAACTGCGTCAGCTCCGAGTCGTTTCCCGTTCTCTTTCTTTTCTGCAGCCTCCACCTTGGTTCACGCATTTGTTGTAAATCGCTTGGTTTTACTGCTCTTTTCTCTTTGTTGGACTAGCTCAGGTCCGTCTTTCTTGTCTGGAGAGGGTTTTGCGGACGGCTGCACGCTTGGTTGAGGGTATCTCCAGATTTGACCATGTTTCCGAATACATGAGAGATGTCCTTCGCTGGCTCCCAGTTCAGCAGCGCATCCTTTACAGGGTCTCCTCAATGGCCTGGCAGTGTGTCTAAGGCCGGGCACCGGCTTACCTTTGTGAGTTCTTTACTCTTACCTCTGCTTGTGCGGGGCGCAGATCCCTGCGCTGAGCATCCCGGGGAGACTTCGTTGTTCCTTACGCTCGTACCGCCATAGCACAGCGTAGGGCATTCTCGGTGGTTGGTCCTGCCGTTTGGAACGATCTACCTCTTAAGATTCGCTCCCTTCCTAGGGATTTCTCTGGTTCCTTTTACAGTCTCCTTAAGACATTTCTTTTTGAATGGGCCTGGGTCGGGGACAGCCTCTGAGTAGATTCCTTAAAGGGGCGCTATATAAATGTTTTAGATAGATAGATAGATAACGTCTAGGCCTCACGATCAGAACACTGAAATGCTTATTGTAGTCTATATTAATCTTGTAAGGATACAACCAACTGTGATCTAAATATATCAGGATGGCATACTATGTCTGGTCTGGAGATTTCATCAGTGAGGCTGTGTCCTTGAAAGGCCTACATGAAAAGGGCTAATATGCGATTCGCAACCTATGCGAAATGCCAACAAATAAAAATATAAGCAAACCACAAAATGAAATCAAGCACAACATAAACTAAGCAAACATATACTCAAACATTTAGTCCTACTTTTAACTCACTATTTCAAACAAACTAATGCAAACATGTATGTAGTTTTAGCTACAAAGTCTCATACAAAATCCATAATAACACAAATCGAGCAAGTTTATGCAAACACCTGAACATCATGACGAGTAAAGCAGTCATCATGATAAATCAGATTATTTTACAGAAGCAACAAATTATATATCGCATAAAATTTGTAATAATAATAATAATAATGGTAATTCGATCAACACATGCTTCAAAACAGAATCAGTTTTAATTTTTAGGAACGATTCCTGTACATATATACATGTGTGTGTATGTGCGTGTCTGTGTGTGTGTGCGTGTGTTATTGCCTTTTAGCCGCGAAGGTAGGAAATAATGGCTTTGTGGCTGCGGGTGGAGAGCGAGTGCATTTGGGACATCAGGAGGAAGAGGAAAAGGAACTCTGGACTACATATGTTATTAAATTGCTCTCTGTGGCTTTCAGTGGGCTACCAGATTCTCTCTCTCTCTCTCTCTCTCTCTCTCTCTCTCTCTCTCTCTCTCTCTCTCTCTCTCTCTCTCTCTCTCTCTCTCTCTCTCTCTCTCTCTCAATTCTTTTCGTTTTTTGCAGAACATCGGGCGACAAGGTTCCTCCATTCTGTACGGTTCTGTGTACCGGAATGGCATCCTCTTGTCGTTTCTGTAGCGGTATTTTGGTTTTACATGGATGGGGTTGCTAACACCACGCCCTAACCCTCCTCCTTTTCCAACCGGGATTGGGACCGGCTTTGGCGGAGCTACCAGACTGGCTGGTCAGTTATCGGTTCCATCCACAGGTGACTGTGGGTGTTTCTTAAACCTATGTGGTGTGTCACGTTTTCGTGGTTTACCCATCATTGGACGGTGGATGTGGAATTCTCGTTTGAGACAGTCTGTGGCATCCAAGATGGCGGCTGAGATGGATCTTTCCAGATAACTCTGTATAAGTGCTTTTTATTAATAAATTTCATGCCAGTCAAGCGATCTGCTTCGTGCCACTGATTGGCAGTGTTGGTCGACCCACTAGGAGTATGTGGATGACGGAGCAGACAAAGAATCCGTGGCTCGTTCCACGTAATCACGGCGGTCAATATAAGGTTTTAACCTATCCGCGTTTACAGAATGTTTTAACTCTTTGTTAGTGTGGGCATGTCGAAGCTTACAGGCATGCGCAATTGATGTGATGTAATACGGACCTGTAAATTTTCTATACAGTCTGGGCTTCTGCCCCCGAGGGACTATTGGGTTGAACACCCATACCAGGTCTCCTGCAGCGTAACTGGGTGTTTTAGTACCAATGTCACAGTGTTGCTTGTTGCGTGATTGCTTTCGAGTGCTGTTTTCCTCGCTGACTTTAGCGTCCAGGTAAGTCGTTTCCGTACTCGCTAGTCGTATGGCTTTCGTCAGGTAGCGCCATCTGGAGATCGACTGGAAAATTCATTTCTTTTCCGAACATCAGAAAAAATGGGCTATGGCCTAGATTTGCGCTAGTCATTGCTCTGAAACTAAACATGAATACAGGGATGAAGTCTGTCCAATCTTTTTGGTGTTTGCAATTAAGTCTTAATGCCTACCAAATCGATCGGTTGTAGCGTTAACGTGCCCCATTGTACTTCGGATTATAGGCGGCAGTGTGAATTCGTTTGACACCTAGGAGTTTGGAAAATTCAGAGACAATGTTGCTCATGAAATTTGGACCTCTGTCACTTTATAATAGAGTTTTAGGTGGGACATAGCGGGTAACAATTTCGTGAAACAACGCCTGATCGGTGGTTTGTTCACTTTGGCCTTTCAAAGGTATGGCCTCAGGCCAACGACTTAAACTCTCAACACATAGCAAAATGTAATTTACGCCTTCTTTGCTGCGTGGGAGTTTAAGAATATCAACTGCTCAACGACCAAATATCTGTTTAGGTTCCAAATGCCTTAATGGCGCTTTACTGAGGTTTACAGGGTATTTGCATTGTTGGCAGTTTTGGCAGGAATCAATATGTCGTTGAACATTGGCGTACATATTCTTCAAGAAGTATTTGCGTCGAATCGATAGGTAGCAGCGGTGGTATCCTGGGTGGGTGGATTCTTCGTGAAAACCATTGAGTATGCGTTGCCGTAGACAACCACTAGTTGATTTATATAGATCCGTGAAGGTCCTTTAGATCGCGATTGGAAATAGAGATTACAACAATCCGCTATAAATCTATAATAATAATAATAGCAGAGATTTAAGTGCCATAGTTCGTAAACAGTCGGAAGGAAATCGATGCAACGATTCAGAAGCACTGGGAGCAGGGAGATCAGTCCAGATAGGCCTATCGCATAATCTGTGGATTCGATCACTGTGCGACGAGCGTCTATGTCGTTGTCAGGTAAT
This sequence comes from Allolobophora icterica, assembly GCA_963556255.1. Lineage (NCBI taxonomy): Eukaryota > Metazoa > Annelida > Clitellata > Crassiclitellata > Lumbricidae > Allolobophora > Allolobophora icterica. The sequence continues at coordinate 87,664,980 of OY744602.1, forward strand.
TCACCTTGCTCTGTATAAATAATCATTGGAGCGATGTCTGGGCATTGTCGTTGCTTATTAGCTATCTCCAGTAGAGTGGTTTCGTCTTCTGGTGGCGATAATAATTCTTCCTCCATTATGACATTTATATTGGCCGGCTGTGTGTTGTCAGTTATATTGGCCAAGATATGCTCTTCATCTGTGTGAATCGTGTCTGTGCTTGGTGGGTACGGACGTCTGGAGAGAGCGTCAGCATTAGCGTTGCTTTTCCCGCTTTTGTAGTCAGTCTTAAAATTTTAGCCTTGTAATGCAATCGACCATCGTAGGAGCCGGCCAGTGGTTGTGGTTTTCAAAGTCTGCAGGAATTTAAGGCTAAGGTGGTCTGTGTAAACAGTGAAAAATGAGTTGGCTAGATAACCATTAAATTTTCCAACAGCCTGAACTAATGACAAACCCTCTAGCTCTGTCATTGAATACAAGCGCTCACATGAAGTTAATGAACGACCGCCTTAGCTAATTGGATGCTCCTTGCCTAAATTATCTTCTTGAGCCAGTACATGTCCGATGCTTACAGAGCATGCGTCGCAATTAGTCACAAATGGTTTGCACATATCTGGATAGACAAGTACAGGAGTGGAATTTAATGCTTGCTTCAGTTTAGTAAAAGCCGTTTCGTATTCGTCATCCCAGATAAATTCCATGTCTTTCCTTAGCAAGCGGTTTAATGGGTTGGCAATGATGGAGAAGCCCTGTATAAATTTCCGATAGTATCTTGCCAGTTCGAGGAATGCTCTATTTTCCTTATGATATAAATTCCATGTCTTTCCTTAGCAAGCGGTTTAATGGGTTGGCAATTATGGAGAAGCCCTGCATAAATTTCCGATAGTATCTTGCCAGTTCGAGGAATGCTCTATTTTCCTTATCAAATCAAATCAAATCAAATCATTTTTTATTGATACCAGATATGTACAATCAAGGCAAATACAATTACACTTTTAGGATAACAGTTTGGTAACAACGGTAGGCCCAGAAGGGATATAATCCCGCTAATAGGGACACCTATTTGCTGTGAAAAGAAATTTATAGTTTGAACAGCGCGGTTCACACCTTGATTTATTATACATTGCTTAAACATGTTGTCGAGTACTCCAGTCATGATTCATGTATACTGACAACAACAAAAACAAAAGAAAAAGACAAATCAGAATCAAATACAGAGGAAAAACCATGACCGGAGAACACAAACACTTAACTAAAGACTTAACTAATGCGCAGTGAGTAAAGTGGGACGTGGGTAGCCTATCCATAACCAGTGATGAGCAATTATAGTTAACTAAAAAGTTGCTAACTTTTAGTTTACCTAAATTTTTTTAGTTAAGAATGAAGTTTAACTAAAAATAAATAGTTTAGTTAAAACCATAGTTTAACTAGAAAAATTAGTTGCTAACTAAAAAGTTTAAATAAAAAATCAGCAAAACGCAACTATTTTCCACACTGAACATTGAACACTGCCAGCAACTCAACGCGAAACTTATTGATTAAACTGCATTGTTTTAGCATTTGTTAACAGCCTGTGTTTTCAAATTCGTACACTATCTACAGTAGCCTACGCCTATGCCTATAACTGCATGCAAGAACTGTACAGATTGCATAGTTTGAGGGAGAAATTGTCATTGACGCTCTGCATTTACAGTTCACTTAACCTCTGATATTGTGAAAATGCTTCTCGTAAAAAGTTGGAATGCAGTTGGAAAAAGTTTAACTACTTTTTGTTAGTTTAGTTAACTAATTTCCAAAATCAGTTGCCAACTTTAATAAAACTATTTTTTAGTTGGAAAATAGTTTTTGTTTAACTAAAAAATAGTTCAGTGCCCATCACTGTCTATAACACATTAAAAATGGCGTATTCTGAAATAGGCCTACTGTAGATGCGAACGTTTTGAAGGGGTACGATGTCCTTGACTGATTTATCAGAATGATGCGGTTTAGGCAATTTTCCAAACTTTAAGAAATAATGTCAGACTCGCTGTATCAGGATAAGTGCATTATAATAATTGGAGATGATGAAGTGTGATCAATTAGAGCACGTGCTATCGTTCTTTCTATTGCATTCAGCTTTTATAGAATTTCGGGGCTACATTAATTGCCTTTTAGGATAAAATTACAATAACAAAGAACTGATATAACCATACAAGTTCCTTGACAAAAGCGACGAACAAGCCCGGAACGTAGACTTAACGTCGGTATATTAAACTAAACGCATAAATATTATGGCTGTGACTAGCGGACCGCCAGGCGGCCCGCTAGTATTCGAAACTTGCAGGCCGTCTGGCGGTCCGCTAGTCACTTCGATATTTTGTGACTAGCGGACCGCCAGACGGCCTTGAAATTTTAAATACTAGCGGGCCCCCATTCACATGATTCCGCCAGAAGCCCTTTCAAATCCGAATCCTTGGACCAAAACATTGGCTACACTAACCATACGAGTAACCCTATAGCCTACGTCTGAAACCTGCCGCTGAAGGACCCCAGTCGGGACGGTTGTCTTCTCCTTGTTTTTTATATTTTCTGCGGCCATAGGTCCCGCTTCGTGCAGCATAAGCGCCGTGAGGAATATCGCAGTTCATTCTTGGCACGTGAAGCCTTCTTGTGCGCATACGTTTTCATGGATTCTAACGTCTCGGCGTCACGCATTATAAAAATACTAAAGTTACTCGGTTCATACAGTTTTTTGACATTTTCTAAGTATTAAAGCTAAAAACTTGACCAACATAAACGAAACTGTCCGTTATGGCCGCCATGTTAGTTTATGAAAGTAGCCACGTTCTCGAATTACGCGACGTGTTTTTTACGTGATTGGCGGCCCGCTAGTATTCGAAACTTGCGATCCGCCTGGCGGTCCGGTAGTCACTTCGAAATATTTTACATGTAGTACAGGCACAATTGTCGTCGTGTACATATTAATCTAATGACTTCTATAGCACTTTAATTTTATGATATCATGTTATCTTAACACCTGACATCAGTCATCGCAATCTCAGTCAAAACTCACAATCAGTTGCAGAAGCAGGAATATGGATGCGCACCATACACGTAGCATACGTAGACATATGCGTATATATGTAGGCCCCTATATATATATATATATATATATATATATATATATATATATATATATATATATATATATATATATATATTTATAACCGTACATACAGAGTCATGCCTACGTGTAGAATTGTAGTTATACCCATACAGGTGGAATAACCCCCTTGTGTGTAATATTATTTTTATATTTTCACATGTCATGGCAGCAATATCTGACAACGGCAAGACCGGATCATCTGCTCTACCTGCTGTTGGTTCTGTTCTTGGATTAGCTGTGATTGTGGCCATCGTGCTTCTTGTGCTTTATCTTAACAGGTAATTATTTCAATTTACCATGTCAGAGCTTATTGAACAAAAAGAGCGGTATACTGTAGGCCTATATGAGGACCCTTGAGAGCGTGCTTATATTTCGTCTCACGCGTGCAGTATGTCCCATCATCCGGAACTCCCTTGTAGAATGGACTCCAGCGGAGACTTTCGTCATGTGCCTGTAAATGCAAATTCAATTTCTGCACTGGTGATATAATCCACTTACAGGGAACTCTTATGATGTTTTTCTGCATCTTCATGGGAAAGCTATACAGCTCAGGCTATCTGACCACAATATGGAAGAAAAAATCGAATTTAGTCTAATCAACGTTTGGTTTGTTAGATCACATTTTCATTTGTAATATTGAATTGTGTACAAGCATCTCTCTTTCAAATTGAATTGCTACTTATATAAAAAAAATTAAGTTAACTTAGCCCTGTAATTCTGTAGCGAAATTAGTTATTTACTTTTCAATGGGATTGGCTAGATGATACTTTGTGCTTACAGAAGAAGACTACTTGAAAAGTTAGTTAGCCATAATCAAGAGTTGGAAGAGCTACCTTACTCATCGCAAGGTAATTCTTCGCCTTTAATCAATGCATAAAACCGATAGATTGGTTCTTTAAAATTATAATCACATCTTAGAGAACAGTTTTGTCGCGTGGTACAATCTATTATAAGTCGCTGCTACTAAACTTGAAGGACAACTATTACAAATTATATCTATTGAATTTAACAACATAAGCGTTTTATTCCTAATTTTCAATAGTAATGTTGAAATGGTTTTAGACAATCAACATCAAGATCGTGCGTTGAGCCTTTATGCAGACGCCCTAAATGTGTACGAAGAAATTGAGACTACGACTGGCAAGGCTTTGAACATACTGAACAATAAAATATCCGATCCAGATAATCTAAACGAGGAATTTGAGGTCAGTGCAAAGCTTTGTAAATAAGACACAGATTAAAGATCGACTCTATTGGAGAATTATCGCAAAGCGATTAAAGCTGTTAACTGTACCACTTGCAGACACGGGTCATAAAGGAACCGGTTCTTAAAAGGCATGCAGTATGCAAGATGCTCGATAAATAATCGTACATGATTTCTTGTGTAAGTTTGTTCCTCTGTCCCATTTAGACGTAGAACGAACTGAATGCGGATCGCAACCGCTCAGTTGGTTTTTCTTGAAAGGGGCACGTGTGGATACTCATAAACGTATCACAAGATTCTACAACAGCTCTGAATTAATCGCGAAGAAGTTCCGACGAAAACAATGCTTTAGGGCGTCGGTTAATTGAGACGTAAGCTACGATGTTAATAGCCCACACCAAAAGAAAACCCTATGCGATACCTTTCACTATAGCAGCTATAGCATAGCTAGTTGAACGGATAGTTAGGCTAATTTCTATTTCTTTATCGCCTGGAGTTAGTGGACCCTCGTGTTGCCTTTGGGATCTTGCTCAACTCGATATTATGTTTTCAGAGCACTCGTCGATACGTTATACTAGTACTTAATGAAAATTAAAACGTAACTTACTACAGTATGTGTATATTGGTTTACAGAGCGTGGACTTCCAACCATATGATTTCTGTTCAGTTGGAACAAAGGACGAAGTCAAGAAGAAGAACAGATTTATTAATATAATTCCATGTAATATATTATGAAAATTACATTTACATAAGCCGTAGAGTGTCTTGAGCAAACTTAATCAAGTGAACATGCGGTTTAGATTCAAGTATTTGAAAAGAAATGAAGATCAAGGCTTAGTTGAACCATGTAGATCTAGTTCTACCTAATCGTCAACAGTTCACATGTAAAATTTACAGTGACGACTATATATGTATAAGTAAGAAATGTGGAGCAAATTCATTGAGGTAAACAGTTTATACTCTGTTGGTGCAAACCTTAATGCCAAGATTTGGCTGCATTACGTATTTTTTTACCAACAGTTGTTAATATACAATAAGAACTTTGTTGAATATATCATGACAAAGAATTACCCTTGCATTACAGGTCGTTGCGCTATCGCATCCCATTATTTTATGAAACGACTTTATCTGCCTTTTTCTTGTCTTAAAATCTGTCTCTGTTATTAAAAAGAAACCTGACGGACTTGAAGATAGGCCTACTTAGCACCGTGTGATAAATGCAAAATATTATTTAATTGTTTGGTTTTCAAATCTGAATTTTGAAGATTTCACAATTTCCGTCCTGTTTAGACGAGTCGAATCGAGTGATTTTGTCACGCACAGGTGACGAAGACACTTCTCAGTACATCAATGCCAGCTATGTTCAGGTAACAATAACTACACAATCTTGTATCGCAAATTGTTCTTGTGAGATCAGGCAAACTTCAAGTGTAACATGTCTTGAACAAGATAAATGTTTCTCTTGACGAACAATGTTAAAGCAGCTCGAGCCTGAAACATGCGGACCGTGTGCGCAGCCCTTACCTGGGTGTTTTCGTCTAGGGTGGAGGACAACAGACGCGGGTCCATGGAGTGACCTCGACCGTTAGTCACTGTTGGCGCTTCAATCTACCGGCCGACATGCGACGAGTGCTTGTTCTAGGTACACTTGGCGCCTCGATGAATAAGCCGGACATGCGTCATCTTCTACCAATGAGGGACTGCTTAGTGACAGCGTCATCATGTGCTACGAACGCTGTCACCTGTCGTCTCTCCATCCTGTCGACGCGACTTGATGGTTGGCCCCACTTGTGTTACTTGGGCCTGCCACTGGTGACTCTTCTAGTTGACTGTGCATTGTTTTGCTTACTGATGTCCAAGCACGTAGCCAGACTTAAATTCAAGAGGAAGCAACTCCGGGAGACATCCAGGTGTATTAGGGGCGCGGAGGTATAACCCGCGGAAAATTTGTGAAATCTAAAAAAGCAAGAAGAGGCAATTACATAGGATAACGCTGAGAGCGCCTCTGATTTGTTTCTCTGCGAATGGCGCTATTTTGATGTCCACAAACAAGCATACAATTTACATTATCTGAACAACGTGGTTGGTTGAATGCGTAACATATCTTGAACATGGGGAGTATTCCACTTTAAAAAAAATGTGAAAGCGGAAAATTTATAATATTTGAGCAATCTGAGCAGTATTTAAGTAGAGTCGCCAAAAGGTGTCGTCATAATCTAATGTTTCCTCTTTCCTTTGTTTCTCACACTAACATCGAGAATTTCTTACATCATCGCTCATACTCTGCATACATTGTTCATATTAATATATTATGTTTTAGGGCTACACTAATGCGACCAAGTTCATTGCAACACAAGGTAACTTGTTCACTCTTTCATCCAATTCTCTGAAACCAAACAGTTCACTAAGTAGGCCGAGTTACTATTAAACTGATATATTGACATTAGATTAAAATAACCGTTATAATCTTTTAAATTTTTTTCCAATTATTAGTCTACATGAAACAGGCATTTCTTTGGAAGAAGAGATTATGTGCATTTCTCGTAAGAACTTTCGAAGATGTTCTCCGCATGTTTATAATTGACTTGATGAGGCATGCAATAATATTTTGTTCAAGAGATGTTTCAAGTACTTAGGTTGGCAGTACAAGTACACGTTCTTAGGTATCAAGTATAAGTACGAGTACAAGTACTTAAGTATCAAGTACGAGTACGAGTACAACTACTTATGCTATAATGTATGTGCACAACTGCACATGGCTGCTGCAAAAACAAGGGGACATTTATTGTGTTAGCAAAGCAATGTTGTATTGCCACACCACTGACATGCACACATTTAGAATTGCTTTTGAGATATATAAGCGATGTGAGCATCTTGTGGCTCAAATTCCATCGATGCTCTTTTAATAAACCGCCGTAACTAAACACACATTCAACAGGAGCGATAGATGCAGGCACACTCAATGCCCTAAGCGGTGGTTCATACAGTTTGTCAAGAATTGGTTTGGTGCATTTCTAGAAGTTCAAACAATCGCCTTCATCAACGTCACCATGACTTTTGATACTGAAATATGTTGTCATTTGTCATGGTCAGGGGTGTCTACACCATAGAAGCCTTGGAGCAAATGCTCCATCCAAACAATACGGGGGGAGATCTGTCACCGTGTGTACCACCATTTTAGGGGGGAGGAATGGGAAGGGGAGGAAGAGGTGGAAAAGGGGAAGTTGCTCCAATGACTTAGGGGGGATAGACGCCCCTGGTCATGGTGTGGTGCTTGGCTTAACCGGAGCTTAGACTTTTTTGGCGTCGGAGGACTAGACGACGTTGCAGTTCTGGTTGCTTTAGCCGTGTCTGTGCCAGGTTGAGACATCTGTGCACCTGTTCCACTACTGCCAAAGAAGCCTGATGTGGTCCAGAAAATAGCGTATGTCTCATTCACATAGGACAGAATCATCTAAACACCGGTATCCACAAACGAACTGTCAAAATGCCCACACTGTAAGAGTTAAATGATTAAAAGACAAAGCTAACTGCTAACTTATCCAAGTTTCTCTAAAAACTGTCATTTCTTTCCAAGTACTTTGATCTGAAGTACAAGTACGAGTACAAGTACTTAAAAACTGCACTTGAATTGTACTCGAGTAGAAGTACAAGTTCCAAGTACTACATCTCTGCTTTGCTCTGTTTGTATTGCAACGTACAGGACCTCGCGAAGAGACTTTGGAGGATTTCTGGAGAATGATTATTGAGAACCGCGTTCATCTCATTGTCATGATAACAAAATTAGTGGAAAACCAAAAGGTGTAATAAACAATTTTCCTTATAGAATGCAAGAATACTTAAAAATGCTTTATGCCTATAGCGAGCATTTAGAAATGTTAACTGTGAATCTTAATTGCATTTGCATTGGAAGCAGACACGGTATCTTTAGTGCTTTACTGTTTGACGTTTATGAAGCTCACAACAGACTCCAATCCTTCATATGTCTTTACCTCAAAACTTAAAAGCTGTTATTTCAAAAATTCTATCCTGATTCCTCCTCTTCCTCTTACCTTACTAACAGTTTCAGGTCAAACACCATCCATCTTCACCGTTAGACTGTCTGCATTTTATTAATATGCCAACCATGCCACAGATAATAATTATGGAAAACGCTATAGGAATTAAGAGAAAACTCCTCCTTTTATTCTTACTGTTAACCTTTTTCTTATGATCCATAGGGCATAGGCATATCAATACTTAAAATGAATTACTAAAATCAAAATTAGTCTAGACTTTAACCATGTGCTCATTTTTTGTGAAGAAAAAATGTGAGAAGTATTGGCCAGAGCTAGGACATCCGGTCGTCTACGGAGACATAACTGTGACCTTAGAATCAGAGGAGTCTCGACCAGACTACGTTGTCAGATGCATTCGATGTTCCAAGGTATGAACACCACAATTTACGTTAAGGTTACACGCGAGCACAGCGCCTGCTTTCGTGAGGAATGTCTTCACTCAAGGAATTTTAAGTGAGGAATGTCTTCACTCAAGCATTTTTTTATATTTTATAGTAAATGTACTTTATAACATAACATTTCTATAGTTCCTCTTTGAATTCCGGACCAAGACTCCATGCTTAGATACCAATCAGATGAAAAAGATGTGACAAAGCTCTAGAGATATATCTACATAAATTGTAACCGAATTAAAGTAAAGAAAAAGACTCTTTCACAAATAAGGTTCAATGCTAAAGAACCTTTGGCGTGCTTAAGTCAATTTATGGCAGCGGAGGCAGCAGCGCACAGTTTATGGATTCAATCTGAAGAGGCAGAGGTCACAGTAGCTTGTGTACATGGTTACCAATCGGTTGGTACTGAGGGGGTGCTGTAATTTAATCCGATAATTGTATACGTGAAAATCGCCTAAAATTGGCTTCTAGACGTGCAGCACAGTTAAGTACCAGATGAAATACTAACTAATGAGCACACTATAAGGAATCAACGCAAAATCTTTAATTATAAATATTGCGCAATCTTATAGTAATAGTTATCATAAATTATGATTTGTTGAAAAATATGTATGTTTTTGGACAAAAAATCGTGATGGATTAACGTAATCAACAACGTTAATTTTAGCGGAACAAGAAATAAAATCAATAAATGTTTATATTATGTAAATGTGTAAATACTGGCATAGCACATTTAAAAACGTACATTGGGTCGGGGCATGGCTAACAGACTTGTGTGGTGTCATAAGTCAGTTAAAATTCTAATATCTGTTAGCGACTATGTGGTTTTATTTTAGAAATCAGAAACTGTTGAATTGAAACAACTTCATTATCTTTCCTGGCCTGACCATGATGTTCCTAGCGATATCAAAAGTTTTCTTACATTCCATCGTATGGTTCGACAAGACATGAAGCCTGATATGTATACTGTAGTACACTGCAGGTATGTATTGATAGTATTTTCTAACTTTTAGTTATGTAACATTCTGCTACAAAGCGAAATTCAGAAGTTCCATTCTTTTAAAGGATTTTTAGCTATACGACGAATTTCTTACAAGTGTTAGCGTTGGAGCACATGTCGTTGCCAACTACTTAATTAAGCTCGCCGTTTCTAATATCATCTAAATTTAGTTTATTCGATATTTGCATTCAAATGTTACGGCAATTTTTCAACAGGAATAGTACACTAGTAAAATGAGTTGTATAATCCTCTACAATAAACCACTGCTTTTATCAGCTGACGCGTGATATTTACAGCATTAACTGTAGAGGCTGTTGTGGTAGAGACATTGAGCTTCATAATTGGTTGTATGCTACTTAGCGCTGGTGCTGGAAGAACTGGTGCATTCATTGCCATCGATTACCTTCTTGAACAAGAAAAAGTAGAACACGATGTCAGAATACTCGACTGTCTTAAAAAGCTACGAGATCAGAGGTCTCAAATGATTCAAAACTTGGTAAGTGCCTATGTTGGAAAGTACAATGGCAAATCTGGCACTCCATTTCTATAATTACCTTTCGTAAGAGGAGCGATTTTCTATAAGTTAAATTTATGTGTAGCTAATCAAGAGATTTATTGGGAATTTGTTTAAGTATTTGGCTTTCTGGTATTTCCCATATGGCTTGAATTGCTCTGCAATTTATGTACTGTTCTCGTTTTGGTCTTGAATGTATTCAATCTTTGTTTTGTGCCTAAATACAACTGTGCCGTATATGCATTGGATCAATCTTCTTTAAACTGGAGAGATGAGTTATGTCAAAATAAATGAAATGTTTACTTTGTCGAATTATATATATGTAATATAATAAAGAAACCTATTTGATAATGATCTCGTACTTGACACACTAAAAATTAATTAGGTTAAACTTATTTGCGTGAGAAAAACAGTTATTTTCACTAGGACTGCAGTTGTTTCATAGCTACCTAAAACGATTTAATTGCCAAGCGTTCAGAAAAGTCATCAGAAGGCCTGCCTCTTATAGGCTAAATGGGCGCCTTGATAGGGTGCCCCGCTCAGCGGCTCGCCTCATTGGCCAGCTTTCTAATCTGTCGTTTCCTTTATGCGTGATGTCCTTCACTGGCTCCCTGTTTCTCAGCGCATCTCCTATCGAGTTGCTGCACTTGCTTGGCGGTGATTTCTTGGCTGTGCTCCATCCTACCTGTCTGATCTTTGTCGACTTGTCTCTGACCTTGCAGCTCGTCGAACTCTCCGCTCTTCGACAATGGGGGAGGGGAGCATTTGGTCCCCCGTGCTCGCACTGCTATTAGACAGTGTCGGGCATTTTCGGTTGTGGGGCCCTCCATCTGGAATGGCCTCCCTCTAGACGTGCGCTTGCTCCCACGGTTAAACTCGCCTGCCTTTTGTAAGTCCCTCAGATCACATTTCTTTAGCTGTGGCTGGGCTGAGAGCGCCTTTGAGAAGGTATCTTAAAGAGGCGCTATATCAATACATCAGAATGAATGAATGAATGAATGAATGAGTAGTCTTAACCTGACATTTAGAATTCCAATTGTTTATTTCTCAGGCACAATACGTTTTCGTACACAATGCTCTTCTGTTTGCCTTCGAGATTGGAGACACCGTTATTCCAATCACACAATTTCTCTCAACGTACAAGAAATTTCAGACAAAAGATGCAGGGTCTCAAAAATCAACTCTTGAGAAACAATTTCAGGTACGATTTTCAAGCACAGGCTATTATCATCGTGGTTTTAAGTGGTTTTAAACACGTCTTGAGACGTCCCTATACAAAATGCATCCTTTTAAACTTGGTAATTTTTACGACAGTATGTAAGAAATGAACAGGATTTCATTTTCAATATAATCGTGCCGTGTGAGTCATTTCCCAAATACACCTATTTTATGATGCTTCAAAAGGCATTATAGCCTTTTGGTGTCCGAAGCACAGAGGCGCAGATCAGATAGACCGTATGGTTTGAGAGAAATAGCCTAAATTGGTGAAATAAAATACGTAAAACTCGTATTTCTCCATAGTACAGAGGTGTCAGTGTATAGCGCTATTTGACAGCAGTTTATCATGCAAAGATATTAATTAAACGATGCTCAAAAAGTTATTGACGCGGTATTTAGTACAACTGAGTAGGCTATTTAAAAAACAATTATTTCTGTTTTTTTTCAGTTAATAGAACAAGTGCAAATGGAACCAGAAGAAACGGGTTAGCTATTGTTATGATTGAAGTAATAATGCAAATCAGGATTAACATCGTTTGTTTAGCTGTAACAAATAGTATTTTTGCATTTTAAAATGTTTTGTGACATGAAGCGTGTTTTGTTCTGTTTGAAAGTATACTGTAAATAAGTCTTTATAGCCAATTGCGCGCATGATCAGTTGATTAATAATATCCTCTATGTTAATTCGATTGGGCCGACACATTTTGTACATATTGTTTTTGCAGTGCGTGGGGATATGAATTGGAATTGTTAAATAGGCCTATCATACGCCAAGTTTTGTAACGTATGGGAGCCTAGTCAATCAATAGTGTGCTCACGTTTTCAAAGAAGACATTTAGATTAGGAATAACGTGCCTTATGTAGATTAGAGTACGATTATAGTAATATGTGTCGCTAATATTATCTTTAACTGTTTTAGCCAAATACCGCGTCCGTTCAAACGTTGTTGCGCAAAACAGGATGAGTGACATGAACGCAGTTTTTGTCCAGGTAAGAATACGGAAAGATAAGATTACCCAACGGTAACATTAACCAAGGGTTGAACTATGCAAACATAGGACTATACGGAAAAGTAAGATTGCGCAGAGATAGGATTGTAGCCTGGCTATTAAGAGTAGTTGCTAATTCGTCTCAACTTGTTGACGTATGCCTAAGAATTAGAATTTTAGGCCTAAAGTAGAATAAATAGCAAAGTCAACAGAACATCAGATCAGAAAGCGAAGATGTTATTAGATCATCTTAAACCATATTTAAAGTTAGTTTATCGAAAGATGTTATTAGATCATCTTAAATACAGGATGCTGCAATATTATTATCCCATAGACCTACTGATACCAAACTATTATCCAGCGCAGAGGTTCTCAAGTGTGTTCTGCTTAGAACCTGTGGTCCGTTGGCGTTTAACAGTTGGTCCGCGGCGGCAATTAACCAATATTCTTGCAGCAACGTTACCTATAGACAACAAAACACCGTTTTATCACAATTCACACGTAGCATTCTAGACTTTGTCGAGAGCTGTATCTATTATAAGGTTTTGGTGACGTTCACTCATGTCATTGTGAAACCACATTTACCTTTTCATTTCTGATCAAATTCGTTGGGCAGCAGGATGTAGCTGATCAGCTATTATATTATCACGAGATGGACTAGTGGCGAAAGACTTTGAGAACTGTTGCTCTTTAGCAGTGATAATTATTTCAACTTCGCCTGTTGAGAATGTTATTGGCACTGATACTATGCATAATACCCCGTAACTGTAAAATTTGCGAATAAAATGTGACTGATTTCAGGTATTGCTATAAACTAACATTCACTCATTCATTTCTTCCAAGAAAAATCTAAACATTTAGTAGAGATTTACTAAAATCTAATACTTCATTAGACTTATTTACATTGACTATGCATGTGTCTAATTTTTGGGAACAGAACTGGAAATTGAAGGATGCTTACATAGCTACACAGCCTGCCGATCCTTTCACGAATTTATGGGAATTGCGTCGAGAGAAACGCTGTGTCGTAATGATATTCCTTGATCCAACTCCGGTAAATATATATTATCTCTATAGGCCTACGACTATGTAGGCCTAAATGCGGAAATGATCACTTACAATACTGTGTATAATTTTTTGCAAATTATTTTATTATTAATTTACTAATTACTTTACCATTGTTTTACCAATAATATAAAGTTTTGCGCCTTTATTCGGTAATTTTTCTGACCTTAGAAGTTAAACTGTTAACATTGCTGCACATCTCTGTGCACGATTACACAAGTAGCAAGGAAATTTATCAAAACAGTCAATGGTAATATTAAACTGATTTGTTTTATAATGTAGAAATCTGTTCTGGCAATCTACGCATGTTTGTTAATGCTGTGGTCTGGCCCAGATTTTGGGATCATGCATTTTTCAATAATATATTAGGCCCTATATCGTAAGAATTGCGTAAATCCATTTATACCTAACTTACTGTAAGCACGTGTTGATTAAAATATTCGATGACTAATATCAATGATTGCCAAAAATTGAAGAAGCAAGTAATATGAAAACATCAATATTTTGAAGCCACATTTCATGTAACCATGTTTGGTCAAACAGTGCAATTTGGTGCTTAACAATTTCAGGACTCAAAGGATTCAGCTTTTCCAACTGAAGATAATCCAAAATCTTTGAGTGACTGCACATTGCTTTGCGAGAGCACGACTAAAGCAGACTATGGTTCACGTTACACTGTTATCGAATTGAAAGAACAGGAAGACGACACTTATGCCAATTGTAACAATCCAGAATCTGATATATACCAGAACACTGTGAGTTGACGTCTAATCAGCCAAATATGCCAGCTTTTACCTTGCTTCTTGTAAGTTTCAAACGTGGCCTGTTTTATGTTCGAGAAAAAAAACAAATATGGTATAGTATGCGTGAACATTTGTACTGCGTTTGGACACGCGCGCTTTGACCTATAACCTAATCTTATCCATGGACTACAATAGAGCCATTACCTACGATCGTTGCATTATTGTACTTTGAGAATTTATTGCCCTTTAACTTATCTATATATACTTACACTATTTAAGACAACAACCTTGGGTATGTGTAATATTAGCCTATGTGGATAATTTGTACATAGTAACTTCTATGGCACAGTGCCTAATGCCTAAGGCACCTATAAACCGATAGTGCTTCAATAAACACTACGACACAACCGAAACAGATAACGCGCAGTAGCTCTGTACTCCCTCAAAGAAGAAATGAGGTAAACCAAAGCGGTGATAAACTTTAGCCTGCAGAGATTTAGCTACATTAGAGAGTAACAAACTCGGCGAAGGAGAGATTTCTAGAACTTTAAATGGCCGGCCATTGGTGAAAACAACGCGTGAACGCTATACTATATGTATTATTTTTCAAAAGGTGCCTGCCTAATGCACAAAGGCACCTATAGACCGATAGCTTTGAAAACCGCACAAGATAAATAATTGTTAATGTCTCTGTACTGGGTTTAATATTTCTGTATCGATGGTATTAGCAAGATAATCTCATTAAAAAACAAAGGCTCTTCCGTGAATGTAGTCTTCTGTATATTTCTGAATATTTTTGCTGTCACTGCATTTACTGCATTTTTATATGCAAGGAATCAGTCTCATCAAAGACTGAAATTACGGTTCTGCATGTTACGGAATGCGCGGGCATGAGTTCATGGGATGCCACTTGTCTGATGTCATTGTACAACGGCATTAGCAGCCTTACGCCAGAAACGAATGCAGTTCCAGTAATGGTGGTATCCAGGTATAGTCAGAAAAAACTCTGAGTAAATTACGATGGAGTTGTAATTTGAGCTAAACTGTCATCTTAGAAGTCCTGAACAATAGGCCTACCTTCCATTGTTCTTTGGCGTTAGTATACGTACTATTAGGCCTACGTTGTTAGTGGGGCGTGGTGGCTCAGTGGTAAGTTCGGCGCCTTGTGACCGGGTTGCAGGTTCGAATCCCACTCTAGCCGCTGCGTACGGACCTTGGGCAAGTCCTTCACTCGCAATTGCTCGTGGCGCTTCGGCGTGAAAATTCCGGCACAGTATCAAATGCTGTAGTCGGGAGCGCCTCTGCGTAGTTGTTGACTTCGAGAGGCGATATATAGAAATATCCGGAATATAAAAAAATACGCGTTATTATCTGGGTTATTTATGACGACCATTGTTGTGAAGTATTTGTGCAACTTGTGCTTATAGAAAGTTGGTTTACCGAAAGTGCTCAATTTTTATGTTGGTGTAATTAATTGCAGTATATGGTGGTGCTTTGAACTTGTAAGATGAGAGACCAGTTCAACTGAACAGTTTTCATATAGTAAAATCCGAAAACGAGTTTCTTCAATAAGAACCTAGAGAGCATCTTTAGGATTCCATAAGTGTTACAGTTAGCCTCGAGTAAATAGTTCAAAGCAGACTTAATATCGTACAATTAAAAGCTAAATAAATGTTTCTATTAAAATAACCGTCATAAATGTTTCTATTAACATTGCCGTCTATTTCCTCCGTAACGTCTCTCAAAATCGTTGTTTCGATGTTAAAAGTGACTTATCGTTGAGTGGATTCTGTTTGGCTGCGTTCAATGCAATCGAGATGATGCAACAAGAAGAAATGATTGACCTCTACCAAATTGTACTAAACATCAGGAAATCAAAAACAGAGTTCTTCAACTCATTGGTAAGCTGACGGCTTATAGCATGGAAGGCTACATGTGATTTTCACAAGAATATTTTTGCTACACATACTTTACTTAAAACTATAATAGTATCAGTCGAATAGACACCATTTTATTGTTTCATTAATTAACCGTTTTTAACGGTCTTGCGGAAAGATAAGGCAAGATGATGTAAGGTAAGTTAGAGAAAGGTAATTGCTCATACATCGCATCTGTATTAGCTTTAACAGGCTTGACCCTGAGAGTTAAATAAAACGATAACGGTGATTCAACAATCGAACAATATCTCATTAATTGTAACTTACATCGAATTGTCTTAAAATTTGCAAAAGTTGCGATTAACAAGAGAAGGATCACATAAGACAGAAATGCATAATTGTATCGTTCTTAGAAGGACTGGCGTTAGCTAATGCTAAATTCCATCCTCATTTAAGGCAGAAAGGAATACGACGTGATGGGCGCCTTGCAAGGCTGCCGTATACAGTTAAAATTCGACTCCTGTAATAACTTGTGATCATCCGTTCATACTGATTAATTTTGTAATCATACTGCATAATTGTCAGTTTTAAAATATTAAACGAAGATTATTATTATTATTATCTACTCTATAAAGCAATCCCAAATTTGCATAACACTTCCAGGAAATAGACATTGATGTATCTTTTCCATGTAACAAAACGCTCTGATTAATATTTATATTTTGGGAGAAAACTAATTATGAATGTAAATTTTATTCTCAGCCAGCATACATCGATTTGCACAACGTGGTTGAAAGATACGTTATAAGTTCGACAGCGTAGCACTATTCCAATTAATGCGCTCAGAAGCAATATTTATGCCATTCTATTACCGTACCAGTTTCGCATGAAACCTGTTTCATGACATTTGATCGATTTAGGATCGTCTTATTTTGTGTTTGTCGATAAAATGACTTTATGTAGGATGCATATTTCTGTGTTATTCCCCAAATTCGCCTGTCACTACTCCGCCTCGACTTATTTAAGCGCATACTCAAGAAGTTTTTAAATGTACAAATTCGCAAAGTTTCGCGCCATATATGTATTCCAGATTACCGATAAAGTTATGAAAGTATATTCATTAATGCTCATATATGGACCATTACGGATGGAGAGTTTAGATGGTTAGATACTCTTGTAATTCACGACGATCACCCAGCTAAATACACGGTCATATAGACATGTAGTTCCTATAGTAGGCCTGTGACCATTAAAGAATGGACAGTTCAGCTGGATTGTATGCATTTTTCATGATCGACCACCCATCGAAATACTAACGGGGACTCCGTTGTCCTTAACCTATTGTGCTTCCAAGCGTCTCTTGCACTGCTTCATGCTTTTCTGGACATCTGCTTTAATCATCAACCTCTATTTTGATTGCTGGTTAACAATGATTCCTCATATTAAAACAATAGGCAACACATTCTGGGTTGTCTGTTATTTTTAAATAACTGTCTTAGAAAAACTGAGAAACCACATTTGTTGTTCGTAATATTTGTGTGTTTATACCAAACAAAAAGACGTAGCTGAACCTACTGTGATTCAATCAAATACGTAATAATACCTTAACAGGTCTTGCGTTTTGCTTTGAAACTGGGTTATTAGTTAAAATAAAATTAAAATAGTTGTTTTCGACAAATTGAGAAGCCATATTTGCTGTTCATATAATCTTATAGTCTAGGCCTATGTTTATGTCAGTCAAATGAATAGGCCTAATTAAATTTTAACAAGTGTTACGTTTTGCTCTGAAACCAATAGTAGGGTGAATTGAGGAATACAGCGTTCCTTCTACACATCTATTCTCCAAGACAGTCATCCATTGCAGTAAGGTACTTTTTCAGTTAACAGGCTGATACGAACATCAGAAGGACGCGGGTTCGATACCCGCTAGCCCAACAAGGTTAACTCAGCCTTCAATTCCTAGATGGCGATTGTAAAATGAGCAATAGTACAGATGGGCGCCTTGCATGGCTGCCGTACAGTTAAATTCGACTTCTGTTAAACTTGTTATCGTCTGTTACTACTATAGCATGTAATCTTTCTGCGTACTTGTCAGTTTGAATTAATAAACGATTATTATTATTATTATTATTATTATTATTATTATTGTATATCTTTCTCATGCTTTAGAATGCACTCATTTATTTAGATAACCATATGTGCAGCGGTTTTGACAGATACTTACAAATTGATAAGTTGCTAAATTTAATGCAAACAAAAATGCATATAGGCCTAAACCTACAGTTATGTTGACATTGTTAACTTCAGTCATATGATTGCAATTTCTTGTCTAGTCTCTCTGCCCTGGGTCACAAAAGCCAGAACCGAAAGGACAAAAGCTCCGCCTAACTACTGTTATAAAATAGGTATTAGGTAAGCATATTTTCTGTCACAAAGTGTAGACTGGACGGGCAGGAAACGCACACCATGAGGCAGTGTGTTCCACACAAAGGACCTGCAAAATTAATTTCTTGTCCATGCAAAGTTTTCTATTCTGCTGTGAAAGACGTTTTCTACGGGAACGAAACACAATGCAATTGAGCTTAGATGAATTCAACGATATACTCTTCTCATTGACCCAGTCAGCTACATGCATGAATTCAGAATTGACCAACTTCAGTAATATGTATAAGAATTTACCAGATCAAAAAATACTAGTGTCATCTGCAACATGAATGAACTAAAGTTAGCCAGATGAGTTGGAAGGAAGAAAGTGCACAAACATAGAATCTTTTGACTTAGATCTTAGAAACTTCTAACCAGTATGCGGTATCCTGCATTCCAGTGTTGGGTAAACTCACACAAGAAATGAGTTAAATCAAAACTCAACTCACGCACCTCAAAATGAGTTTAAACTCAAACTCAACTCATCCTAAGTGAAATGAGTTAACTCAAACTCACTTGTTAAATGAGTTAACTCATAAACTCACACGTTTCATACTAGCACGTTCTAATCGAGCAACAATTTTTCCATCACGCCTACTTGAAACAGAAAAATATTTTCCATCAAGAATACACGGTACTTCAGCCATGTTGTTCTTAACTGTTCACAATATACAAAATATGCAGTGCTTAAATACTGTCCTCTAGCAGTGTTTACAACCCTCCCTGCCGTCACCACTCACCAGTATGGAAAGCCGACGATATAAAAAAGGCTTGTTTCAACATAATATGTGCCGAGTGCCGAAGAGTGAGTTGAGTTTAAAATAATTGACAGTTAAAACTCAAACTCACAGAAAATATGAGTTAACTCAAACTCATAACTCACACTCTTTAAGGTGAGTTAACTCAAACTCATAAATCACAGCAAGTGAGTTAACTCGTGAGTTTAAACTCATATGAGTTAACTCATACCCAACACTGCTGCATTCTATACCTTACCAAATATTCTTAGGCCAAGTCAGAAAGATTCCTATTGAAAATACATCATTGAATAGCCTGTGAAATGTTACCGTATTTAATTAAAGTAAAGCTCCCATATCCCATATGGAACATACGGGATGCGCTGATTTCCTCCAGTCGGCCCATGGACGAATCCCAAGGTTTTGAGTACGGGGTTGTGTATCGCATGACTTAAAGTTTACTTTCTAGCTTACGTCGGTACCAAATCACAATGCTCAGTGACAGAGATACGTGCGCGTAAACAACTTACCCAATGTCGTTACATAGGCCCTAGAGTCAGATCCGTTACCAACCGCTCTACCGATAGACCACTGTAGGGCCTACAATATACTTAGTTAGCAGTGGAATAGTTGTAGAATGAATCCTCTGATTCCTTATTGTGTCATGTAACTATTTATCCATTCTTGCATCAATTTTCTTGAAAATTTAAGAAAGAAAAGGCAAATCAAAAGTTCACCTATAAAAAGAACAACATCATTTAGGTCATACAAATTTGTTTTGGCATAATGAGCTCTTCAACGATGATTACTGAAGGCTGTGGACGTAGTTGCAACGCATACAGGATGCGCTATAGCCGTTGTCTGCAGCTCTACTGCAACTTGATAGCAACCCATCATCGAGAGACATAGCACAGTACTCGCGTAGGATTGCATGACGTGGTTGTATTGCGGGAGAGAAAGCTCCCACATCCGTGTTTTCGATCACGGACTTTCTGATTCAGGCCTGCGTTTTCTGGCAGTTGACCCATCTGCGTCATCTTGTAGGCTTAAGTAGGGAGTTTTTATTTTAATTCTTACTAGGACGGCCAATACTTAAGGCAATCGTAAATATTGGCGATGGATCCCAGGGTATCGAAAGCGAAAGTAGATCAAGCAAATGGTGTTAATTGACCTTACAACGATGGCCTGTTGCTATTGCCTAATGAATATTGAATTGATGTTGCCTTCATTTGCGAACTATCAGTAGGTTTAGTCGAAACGGATAAATCCATCTATATTTTCTATTCAAGTTATTTTGACATCCTTCTGAATGAACATAAAAATGTGCAAAATTATTAAATATGCTGGAATGACTGTGTTCTGTTGGTTAATTCTCGCAACATCTCAGATCAATGGTAAGTAAATTACAAAGTAGTAGAGCGCAATAGCACCAGATCAATGTCTTTGATATGCTTAATATACGTTATGCCTCCTCTCTCTGTTTACTGTTGCAAAACTTACGTACCGAACTTATCCGTCTTTTCTGCTGTGGGTTTGTTACTTCCTCGCGCTCTGTCTTGTTCCTACGAGAATACATGAGGAAGGATGGGCTTTCTGATGTACGGTGTGGTCTGGGATAATGGGCCGCGTGCATCGTCAGCAGCGGATCAGTCTCAACCGTGGACGACTCTTTCGAGTGATCTTGAGCGTTGCTCGATAGTAGCGCTTCGATCTACTGTATGGCAGAGGATGAATGCTTGCTCAAAGTGCACCCAGTGCCTCGAAGGATAGCTGGACGTGCATTATTTTCTAACTATGGGGGGCTACCTCCAAGGCGGCGCTATGGTGGGTCGCGAAAATGACATCCATACCTTTAATTCACGAGCAAAAAAAGCAAAAATATAGCTTGACTATAGCTTGGAAAATAAGCGCGAAATTTTCTTAAATAGAAGTCGAAAATGTGGAAATTGCTTGCAGTTTTATTCCTGTAATCCCTTAACTCTCTTTCAATTCATAATGAGTGAATCTGTTGACAATTTAGAACATCCGCGGTCACATTTAAGGCATAGACGAAAATTCTGTGATCTGCTTAATATCCATCAGAAAACTTGCCACATCATCTGTTGCAATTCCTGTTTCATATTTCTTAGTGCCAATGAATAGGAGCATGATTCATATCACTTGGACTAATGCACCTGCTCGCTGGATGTCCAAAGTCATCTACAGTCTGAAAATCTGGATGCTCCTGGCCCAGTTCAAATTGACTGCAAGAAAAGAGAGAGGGCTACGTAATGTGTATGCGGTTGCTGCACGTGTGTACCAAAAGCTTGATTTACTGCTCCTCTAGCACCAAGTGCTCCATACAATGACTTGTTTCTGCTGAAGTCTCTGCTAGAGTACATCAGCTCTTGCCACCTCCTCGTGAGGACAAGTACTCACTCCGCAAGAGAGGACATCCTTTCATGCTGCCTCTTGTTAAGTCTAAATTGTTTAAGAGCAGCTTTATTAATCGATGCATCTTTAATTATATCTAGTGGTAAATGTGTGACCTTATAAGCTGCTCATGTTATAGTTTTGTTTTCAAATGTATGTATTCATTGTATACATGTAATGCATGTGCGCTTGTCATATGCAAATAAAGGCTACTTACTTACTTACTTACTTAATCCACACTACAATCTCCAAGGCTGCTTCAACCAAATTTTCTAAGCACTTGTGGTATTTGTCCCCAGAACTGGTTGGCTTGGCTTTCTTCGACAGTCAAGTCTCTAATTCATACCTGCTTCATTGCTGATGAAATGTGCTTTTGAAATAACAGTGAATCAACAAATCACTCGCTATTCAGTAAATTTCACGAACTTCAAAAATAAAGAAATGCTTTTACATCTTAAGCTCCATCCTATTGTCGATTGGTCTGCGTGATTTTTAGCCGTGGCTGGACTGGGAGCGCTCATGAGTCGGTGTCTTGAAGGGGCGCTATATAAATTTTCAGAATGAATGAATAAATGAATGAATGAATGAATGAATGAATGAGTGATTGCCTCAGGAAGGATTTACGTCCTGATGTGCGTTCGAGTCTCAGATTTACGCCGTTTGCAGTTTGATAATGCTCGTCTCAGATGAGGAAGAGTGACGTGGGTCTTTGGAATTATCTCCAATGTTTTCGTCACTTGTCATGTCATGGAATCCTCTTGTTAGCCCAAGTCTCATTATGTCTGCCCATGTGCTTTTAATAGCCCGGTCTATTCCTTTAGCTTGACGCTAAAAAGGAAGAGATAGGGCGAGACCAGGTTTCAGACAATCAGTAATGGTTTCCGTTTGTCTGCATTAGGCAAAAAAGGGATAAATTTTTTATCATCTGACGCTAAACCAACAGTCGGCCTACGCACCACCAGGATGTTCAATTGACGCAGAATCTCTTGCAACATATCCGGATATATCAACACATTGCTCATTATGCTGTTTCCAGAAATATATATATATGTACATATATATATATATGTACATATATATATATACTGTCCAATATGTTGTAAATATATTCACTAAATTGTAAGTCGGTTGGTTAACTGAAGCTTGTAACCACAGGCTCAAAAACCATATAGTAATACTTTGTCTCATATTCTACGAATGTCTCTTCTCTGTAGAAGTACTTGCTTCATACTCTACGAAAGTCTCTCGAATCGGTGATTGCACAGTTCAGTTTCAGACAATTGTTCTGTTACATACAGACGATGTTGATATGGCTACGATACAGCAACAACTACAAGAACTTGTATCATGATCTCTTAAGATAAACGCCTATGGTGTCTACTTGGTATTACACATTATTTTACAACGTCTGTCTGAGTCAATTCTAGCTCAAAATGTTCGGCTTCCTCGCGAGCGTCCGATCGCAAGAACGGCCGGAACCCAACTACCTCGAACTTCTCTCGCCCGTCCTCTTCTTTCTCCGGGCACAGCTATGTCCCCACCTCCGTGGCCACTTCCTCCAGTGCTCGCCAGACTGGCCTCTGTAGGCTATGGATCTTGCTCTTTCTACCAGACAGCCATCCAAGCGTTGGTATCTATTTCCATGTCCTTAAAAGTCATATCTGGCGCTCACCTCTCGCTAGGATGATCCTAACTGTGCTGTTACTGGCCTCCCATCGGCACAGTTTCGTCTAGCAAGCTGCGTATACCTTCAACCTCTAGCTGCTGACTAAACTTAGAACATGTCCGTCTTGGCTGCTTGGTTACCCTCTTCCATGTGTCTCCGTACGTCTCCGTATCTGTCTAAGTGAATGTGTATGTCTGTGTGTTCCTGCTGTCCTCTGTCAGTGTGTCTCTACGTCCTTGTCTGCCTTCGCCTTATTTGTTCGTTCTGAAGTCTACTTTCTGGACTGTGGGTCATCCATCCTGTAAATGCTTTGTGCTTGTCTGTCCGTAGTCTGGTATGTGGGTTAATCGGTCACTTAGCTGATCGACTTTCTGCATTGCATTCGTCTACATTACGCCCAATAATTATATCGAACTGAAGCATTACTTATATAGCAGTAATCTATCTCTCTCATACAGGTATAGGCTATGTAAACTTTAATAAGGATGATAACTTATGAACACGTCTTTTGTAGGTCAGCTGCATGAAAAGTACGTCGGCTGCTTTGCAGAAGAAGGAAATAATCAGAAATCGGAACCTGTTTTGAGGAACCAAAGTAACTTAACTGTTGAAATTTGCATTCAGAAATGTTTCAACGAAACTAATCAATATAAATCGGAGATGACATTTGCCGCCCTGAGTGTAAGTAATTCTCAGCATTTTCTGGTCCTTGTTTATTTTGCATCGGCGGAAAACACTCTTCCGCAATGATGTCGGGCCTAAACATTTAAAATGATTGAATGTGCTGCCGAGAACTTATTCAACGACTTTCCATGTTTTAAAGCCACAAACTGGAAAGCATTCATAAATGTACAAATGCATATAGACAATCACAATTATTATATGTATTACAAACTAAACAAACATACAAACTTACACACATATAAATACATATACATATACACATAATATATATATATATAGATATACATACATAAATGCATGCTAACATAGACCGAGGATAAGATAAGATAGGATAAGGTTAGATAATTACATTAAATGAGACCCTTAATATACTCCAAAGATTAAGCCTCGCCGTTACGTCACCGATTTCAAGATTTCTATCTGGGAGAGAGAAATCTTGGATTCGGCCACGCAACGTTGAGGGTAAACCTTTGAAGTAAATCACGGATATAATCTAAACAACTAACCTTATCCCATCCTACACAATCCTCTCTAATCAAATCCTATGCAGTTATGTACAATAAACTCTAACAAATATTATCTGATCTAATTGGATCTGTCAGATCAATTCTGATCTCTTCATTTCAGTTAATGTATATTAAATTAAACATTTAAATTGTTAGAATGGACGTCGATGCGTGTGCAGAAATAATTATGATCAACAGTTGCGTGATGCAAGGTGTAACGTGAAGTGCTCTGGATCCTTCCTGCAACTGTGTGGAGGAAACACAACTAATAAATTTTATTCGCTGTACACAGGTAAGCTTAATATGATTACTGCAACGTTATTAATTCTTGTGCATATAAGCTGAGTTACTTATAGCCGGGTAAAGGCGGAGTAAATGGCTCACCCATGCAATCTCAGCAGTCTAGTACAAACTTGTAAAGCGCCTCTACCCAGTGCCCACCAATCAGAGGCGCTCCCAGTGCGAAAGTCCTCGGGAATAAAGACAAGTTTTAAGACAACGAAGAGCTGTGGCAGGACCAACAGATAGTACTACAGCCCGGACCGAAGGAGGAAGCTGATTCCACCGTGAAGGGCCAATACTAACAAAGGAACGAGACTGGGCCATCGCCGTTCTCAATCGGGGAACAAATAAGTCAAGTCGATCAGAGGAACGAATAGGGCGAAGGGAGCTAGCTGAGGCGGGAAGAGGTAATGAGCCACATAGGTATTTAGGAGCAAGTCCCAGGTAAGATCAGCGAATATAGATAAGTACCTTTAGTTGGATGCAGACAGTAAGAGGTAGCCAGTTCAAACATGAATGTGGAAATATGGGAGAAACGTGGGAGACGGGCGATTAGTCTGGCAGCTGCGTTGAGAACAGATTGTAAAGGGGGAGACGGACTTTTGGGAGGCTAACACAGAGGGAGTTACAGTAATCAATGCGAGAGCAGATGAAGGCATGGAGAATGGATGTAAAGACTGGAGAGGAAATAGATCTTCGGATAACTTTGAGACGTCGGAGATGGTAGTAGCACGAGCTGGAGAGATTAGAGATATGGACAGAAAAGGAAAGGGACTACCAAGAATTACACCCAGTTACGAACAGATGTAGTGAAGGTATAAGAAGGAAAGCTTTGAGATAATAGAGAGTAGTCAATCTTGGCCAGCTGTTGACGAGTGCCAAACTAAATCAGTCGGGTCTTTGATAAATATCAGCTGTATAAGCAAGTAAAGGAGTGGGCCCAGAACTGATCCTTGGGGGACACCATACTTGACAGTAACCCAGTGTGTTCTTGAGTGACCCAATTTTCATTAAATGATAATATTGGGTCCGGTCCTATCTAACAGATCGCACACAAATTTTGTGTGCGATCTGTAAGATAGGACCGGAAACAAGGAAGAGAAAGAAGAGACGAGTCCCTGAGACCACAACAGAACTAAAGACGTTGCAGGAGGATATCATGGTCAACCATGTCAAATGCAGCAGAGACGTCAAATAGTGATTTTCCCTGAAGTCAGATTGACACGATGGAAGAAGCCCAGATTGTTCAAGATGCGGAGAAATTGCAGAGAGATCTGACATAATTAACAAATAATAATTGAGCATATTTAACTGTGATGGGTTGCGTTTAACCGGGTGCATCATAATATTTTACAACTCTGTCTCTAAACGCAGGAAGCCGATCAGACTGGCTACTTAGCTCGGGTAATCATAATAAAAGCAATTAACCATATTGGATTATTGATCATATTCAATATTGCGAATTGAAGCAAGTCATTTTTCTTTAGTGTGTCGTGTCGGTTACTTTGGTCCTAAATGTGACGAGTTATGTGTCTGCAAGAGACATTTACCATGCGATCGAAAAACTGGGATCTGTCCGGATGGATGCGAAGAGCAATGGACTGGAAAGCACTGCAACAGTATAAGTAGGAAGAAAATAATATTACTCGATATTCGTGTAAAAATTTGGTGCATGTACGTGTGTATGCATATGTCATAGCAATAGTGCTTCTATAGCACCTATGTCATTCTAACTGTAATTAGTAACTTTTATGGCACCGATGCCAAATGCACAAGGCATAAAACGATGACGTACCAAAACCAAACCGTAATCAGATCAATAGCCAGCATAGTCCGCTAAAACAGAGAGACAACCTATGTTGGAAAAGTTATGTGAAAGGGTTGAGTCTTAAGTTGTGAGCGAAATGACAACGGCTGAGCAGAACGAATATATACAGAGAATGAGTTCCAGAATCTAGGTCCAGCAACCGATAACGTTCGTTCATCTCACACAAAGCGCTGCACTCTTGGCTATCTAACTGGCTTCGAAAAGCGCGTTTAAGATAGTTTGAAAATATGTTCTGCTCAGGTTCAAGCGTGACAGTACGTCAGCGCAACTGAAGACTTTTCCAGGAGGATGGACCAATACACGAGAAGCCACGATGAGTTCGAGTTTAAGTAGTTCAAGATTAATCTAAGCTCAGAACTTCAATGGCGTATGATGCGCGGCACCTGCATATCTCTGCGGTTAAAAGAGCACAACCATTGCTAACCCGGTTGACACAACTTGAACACAGAACACGCTGGTGTATGCTGGGGCTGTGCCGACAATGAGAAACATGTAAGCAAGATTATCTTAAATTCCGCTGCTCCATGGGAGCAAGTATAATATATATATATATATATATTTACAATATACAATGAACACAGAACACGCTGGTGTATGCTGGGGCTGTGCCGACAATGAGAAACATGTAAGCAAGATTATCTTAAATTCCGCTGCTCCATGGGAGCAAGTATAATATATATATATATATATATATTTACAATATATATATATATATATATTATACTTGCTCCCATGGAGCAGCGGAATTTAAGATAATCTTGCTTACATGTTTCTCATTGTCGGCACAGCCCCAGCATACACCAGCGTGTTCTGTGTTCAAGTTGTGTCAACCGGGTTAGCAATCGTTGTGCTCTTTTAACCGCAGAGATATATATATATATATATATATATATATATATCGGCTTCTTGACTACGACTGGGGTGGCACATTTTAGAATAGATTGGAGCTGGCGCAGACAGAACCATCGTAGCCACACGAATGAAAAGTTATATTTAACGCTCAGAGTTACAAAACTTTGAACTAAATATAAACAACTCAAATAAAATGATGCGCGCTTAAGACAGGGAAAACGACGGATTAGTATTCCAGAGCAAATAATGCTGATTATGCCTCATTCGTTGTTTCAACATTTCCACAGATAACATTCAAAAGCAGTACATAGGATGTTACGGAGATGGTAAAAAGAATAGACAGGCGATGGATGTGGAAAATCCAGGTGGAAAAACAGGTGCAAGTAACCAGGACACCAACTCAAATGAATTCTGCCTAGAAATCTGTTCCAACAACAGCTACGCATATGGTGGAATGCAGGTAAGTCTACATAGAGTCCAGAATACATGAAGTGAGCAATCCTTTAAAATCAGTTTCTACTGATTATCGAGCACACATATGAAAATACAAAAACCTAGTCAGTCACTGTTCTGTAGCTCTATGTAGGGCTATATAGGCCTATCTGCCGATCAAAGTTTGAAGAAGCGTTGGAAGCATTTCACACAGAACTTCTTGAATTAGTAGGCCCCTACAATATTCTACACAACGAGTAGCTCAACGTAAGAACTTGGCAAACTTTCTTTCAGTGCTAATTTAAAGATCAATCTAAACTCAGAATTTCTTTAGAGTATTTACACTAATGCACAAAACTTAAATATGACACACATATCTATGTGCCATTTCAATCACATTCAAAAGATACATGTATGTCCGATGAATCTAGCTGTCTAAGAAGATATGACTCGCTGAAAGAGTTCAGTCTTCAGCACATATTGGAAACATGGCAGAGACTAAAGTCTGATAAAACTAGTCTTTCGGGGTTAAGCAGGGGTGTAGTCGGGGCTGTAGTCGAGGGTATACAGCGTATACTCACCTCTAGAGACCGTATACTCACCTCACAAAATATTTGTACTTACCTCAACTATTTTTCGGAAAACTAACCATTAGCGTATACTCACCTCTAATTTGTTTCGGGAAACTAACCGGTAGCGTATACTCACCTCTAATTTTACCACTACAGCCCTGGGGTTAAGGCTAGTTATAAGCAATGATCTAACTTATTATAACAGTAATTCATGTTCAGGTGTTAATGTTTCGTTCATTAGCCGTGTTCTGTTACAGTACGGATACGATTGCAATTGTGGAGAAAAGTACAACAGATATGGAAATAAGACACACAATGACCAAAAGGCCGACTGCAATAAACTCTGTCCCGCAAAACGAAACCAGACATGTGGAGGCAACTATGCAAACAGTGTTTATTATGGTGAGTGGTGAGGATAATAATAATGTTCCACCTGTCGAGCGTGAAAAAAGTGTAGGACTTTAAACTCAATAGGCTACCCTCTGTCCTCTGTCCTTCCGCGACTCGCCCTATTTAACATGCGAGCCAAGCATATTCCAAATAGGACTAAGTTTCTGAACGCACATCAGATACATGGTAGGGCAGACGTTGACGATGCTCATGATTAACGTTTATCGGTTCAAGTTCAGAAGATTATGTCAGAGAGTTAGGAACAGTGCTCGACATATGAGGGGCAGAGGACCAGGCCCCTTACTACTTTAACTGGCCACCTTACCCTAAAGCAGTGCTGTGCAACACGCGGCCCGCGGGCCGCATGCGGCCCGCCGGCTGATTTTAAATGGCCCGCCGGAGTTGAATACCAACCGCAAATAACAAAATTGCAAGCACAATTCAAAGCCAAATATCTCACTAAAAACGTGCCTGAACGTTTACGAAATACTTTTTGGCGCTGAACTATTATAAATTGTACCAAACATACATGCTATTATTTACTGATTATTACATAATTATTGCCATAATAAATTTTAATACAATTAGTAATTTTCAATAAATTTTTAGTCGTAACTTTTGAGTTTACTGGTGCGGCCCTCGGCTTCAAGAATAATAGTTGTGGTGGCCCGCGGTGCCAAAAAGGTTGGACAGCACTGCCCTAAAGCGACAAAACGTGTCCAAAGGGCCAAATGCACTACAACTTCTCGATTTTGCTCAGGACTGATGGGTGCTCCGAATAGTAGTTTATTCCTTATCGGCCGAAATGATTAGATTCAGAAAACCAAAATAGTAAAAAGTGCTACATAAATTTTAGTGCATATTTAATAGATACGGTATATATGATTTACGGTGCTGAGAGCATCGAGTTGTTTCGCGGCTTAGCTCGTCGTCTGGAGCTGCCATTTGACGATGCGCGGAAAGTAGTAACAGCATCACTTCCAAGAATTATTGCAGAAGTTCATTCATTCATTCATAACGGACATTTACATAGCACCTCTTCAAGGAAAACCACTCAGAGGCGCTCCCGGCTGAATAGAGCGGTCTTAAGGCGAGAAAAAAACGTGGCAGAAAAGGTTCTGGGAAGCAAGCGGAGCGATAAGGGAAGGCTATTCCAGGTTAGAGGGCCAACCACCAATAAAATGCGATGCTACCTGGTGGAGGTACACATTTTATGCATCACCCATTTTAAAATGTATCGAAATTTGCGATTTTGAAAAATTATTTAAAGTTAAATTTATTATTTCAAGTTACTGACAATGATATACATTCTGAAAAAAGCCATGAATATATTCGGCGAACGCAATTAATGTGCTTTGACTCGTGAAGTAAGAACAAGATTAATCTACCTCTCACTTTTATTTGTGTGATGTATGGGATTCTTTCGGATCTCCTTTATCGTGCACAATGCACCAACCGGAGGTAGATCCAAGTGAAACTGTTGCTCATTACGTCATCCGTTGGATAAGTTTCTTTAAATCTAACAGGCAAGACTCAAATATAGTCAGGCATAGTGTGCATATAAGTTTGCACAAATAAATTGAATATTAGAGTTGAATGACATCCACTAAATAACGAAGCGTAGAGAAATAGCATACCGCTTACAGACCTTCAAGACAATCGTCGAAAAACTGAAAAGTCTAACATCAAATTCGACCTACAGCAAGAGTGGCTTCAGAGAGTGAACTACAAATTATTCCTTCGATAATTAAGTAAGAAACAGAAAACGGTATGTTGCATAACTGCAGAAAACTGCAGTAAACTGTAAGATAGACTGGGTTATAAGCGAAATTCTTTGTCCAAAAGCAAGTAGAGGGAATGAAAATACGGAACGAACTTTAATCATTCAAAAATAAAAGTGATACTGTAGAGGCCTGCATTTCAGTTTGTCCCAGAGGTTTCTATGGACGCAACTGTGTTAACCGATGTCATTGTTCAGAAGGAGACCCGTGTCGATTCAACGGTTCTTGTCTCAATTCAACGATCAGCTACTGTAAACCAGGATGGACAGGGTCTGCATGCAATACTAGAGGTATTTTATTTGAATCTGGATCATTGTTTAGCTAAATAAAATGTTAAACAAGTTGCAGTCAAAAAAGTAACCTTATGCGGAAAAACGCTTCAAAGGCTAAAAACCCTATTTGCAACAATTTATTGGGTTGTAATCTCATTGCCATCAACTTCACCGACAGACCTTTGTATAGATGAACAGAATAAGTAAGGTTCTTTAAGAGTTTCTTAGAACAAGACATGTGAATGTCAGTTACACTGCACCTGCACAGCTAAACGCACCGCTAAGTCTTTAGTAGCCCCTAAGACGCGACCTCAACAGCAACATGAAACGGAAAGTCTTCGGAAGATGCATTGTCAGACCTGGGTTAATGGTGAATGACATAGGCAGACTCGTACCGATCCAGTTCGCTAAAGTGCTGAGTTTGTAACCCAAAGAAATGTTGAACAGCTGACCGCGCAGCATCTGCCTGCATGTTCTTTATCGTTGAGATTCGCTCAGGATGGGCTCAGGATTGCTTCTACATGGATATAAATTATTCTGATGTTTGTAAATGTATAGACTCCAGATCCATGGATGAATCAGGATTCAGGATTCTAGTCGAAACTTGCTAGCTCTTCCCTTAAAATTATTTTGGGATCCTTCCTTTAAGTATTATTACGTAATCGGTGGAGCCCCCCAAGATCACGCGCTTAACACATTAACGACGAACGTATAGGCCTACTAAGAGTGCCTGGGAAACCATTGCAGCTCGTCGTTAAAGTGTTAAGATACTATGTAATTTTGTCATATTTTACTCTAAATCCAATCACGCGTAAACTTTACGCAGGTAGCTTTTAGAGAGCTTTATTAATAGAATCAACTTAGATTTGAAAAATCATACCGAAGTCACGTATGAAACGATTAACACTTTGTTTACTAAATCTTTCCACTTACCTGACAAATAAAGATAACCTGTCTTCGTTCTAAATGGAGTTAAGAACGATATACAGGTGTGTATACAATAATGCGTAAATAACTTAAAGCTTAAGTGACTGTTATCCTTCATCAATTGTCGACTCTTAACCGTATCCTACGTACATAATCCATATTGTAGGCTAGCACATTTACCATAATACTTAGTTTGTATATCAGTTTTCAGTTTAATTAAATAGTTCTAAAGATTTTACTGTGCGCGTATCAGATAGCGTTTATTTTTCTGTTTCATTTATTGTTATTGTTTTGGCTGATTTCGAAATGCTGAGATATGCATCTTTATTGTCTAAAAGGGAGAATTTCTGTCTGCTCTGAGAGACATATGAACAGTACTTAGCACATAACACCAACCATGATACAGTTTCTGGCGATTTGCACAGATTCTTATACCCCCGTGTGATGTTTAACCCTAATTTTGAAGATTGTACAATAAACAATGGTGATTGCGAATCTGACGAGATGTGCGAAAGCGTTGACTTAGGTTTTGCAAACTTGTCAATGTGTCGATGTAAAGACGGATCCTACAGAGAAAACAATACATGCACAACAGGTTAGTTCCTTAACTTAAACGTAGGTCCTACGAATAGAATAAGTTCAATTAACGAATCGACATTTTGCAGGACATGATCAAGGGCTTAAAAGTTGGCTCCACGTTTCTCATAATTATGCTAAGATTATTAAAAGTTTATTGTTTTAGAAGCTATTTAAAAAAACTGTTATTTCAAATTAAATTTTGTAATATTGTGAAAGAAAATCTTATGTTAGGAAGAACAACTAGTTTGAGCTTTTCTTTGTTGACGGTAGCTGCGCATGCACAAGTAAATCGGTAACTATACATAATTATGACAGAACATTGGAATTCTACTGATAAGCTGAGCCGTAGAGTTTAAAACGTGCTGGAGTTGTCTAATGCGAAAAAAACAAAGGCATAGATGATTACAATTGTCCTCACCCTACACACACCAATGCGTTCGTCAGAGTAAAGGTAGCCCTCGGTCAGAAAGAATGTGTGGCGTATAGTGCATACCTGGCACAGAAGACTATAGCATGTTCTTTACACTAATAGACCAATTCCAAGTCCAAGTTCACACCCCGGACACATATCTATAAGAAGAGCATAAATTATTAGGAAATTGGAGCTGCAAGTAGGCGTAAAATGCAAATGCAGACAAACTGAATTTTAAACGGATGAAGTCGGAGACGGTTTGAAGACATCCTTGCAGAAAGCACCTAAAATCCCACACAGGATGTTCAGTTAAGAATGATGCATGAACAGCTTAGCCGTAAATATACATGCTTGAATAGCCTACATGTATCATCAGCATATCGATGAGCAAAAACCAGCAGGGAAGAAACAACTTGACCCATGTCAGTGATATGGAAAATATAAATCAGATATCACAGAAGAGCCATGTTACAACCCAAATGAGATGATACACCAAGCCGATCGGATAGTACCAAAACTCACCACTGGAGTCTAATCATAGGCCTATTGGTGCCAGGCAAATGAGGAAGTGAAAGGCAAGTCCTGCGATGATATGGCATGTATCCAGGGCTTTAGAAATTAGTAGGTTATTATTTAGCATGAAATAACCTTCAAAATAGTTTATTTATTTATTTATTCCGGATATTTCTATAGCGCCTCTCGAAGTCAACTACTACTCAGAGGCGCTCCCGACTACAGCATTTGATACTGTACCGAAGCGCCACGAGCAATTGCGAGTGCAGGGCTTGCCCAAGGTCCGTACGCAGCGGCTAGAGTGGGATTCGAACCTGCAACCCTCCGGTCACAATGCGCCGAACTTACCACTGAGCCACCACGCCCCACCTTAAGTTGCTTAAGTCGGACATCCAGTTCTGTTAGTTTTATTTTAAATTCCAATCACGATGTATATTTATATTTAAATTTGCCGCAGATGTCGACGAGTGTAAACTGGATAATTCAACGTGTAATCCAACATCAGAAAACTGCATTAACAACATTGGTAGTTACAGATGTGAATGCAAGAATGGATTCGTCAATCTGTCTGGAAATTGCGAAGGTATGGAAATCCGATAAAAGTTTCTAAGATTGAGTGACGATGATTTGATGGAGAGAGTTTCTGTACTTTAAATATGACTTCGATCGATCCAGTGATCCAAGTTGATTACGATGCAATACTTAAACTTCGAAAATCAAGGCATCTCTTTTTAGCCAAAACGATGCTTACATGTTGTAGGCTTAATGATCTTGATCCAGTTGCACTATTGTTTAAAAGTCGTACAAGTCAGCATGCAATTTCATCTGCTAGTTCATTGCTTAAATACAATCGAAACAATAAATAGCGTCACATTTACCATTAGAATACTTTTGAATGACATAATCTGTCCTGTATTTTTGAAATACTTCAGACATAGATGAATGTAGAAACGAATCGCTATGCGATACTGAAACAGAACTTTGCAAAAATGTGTACGGCAGCTACATATGTCACTGTAAGCCTGGATATGAAAATACGACCTTTGGCAGCTGCACAGGTAGGCTATGTCTAATCGCTTTCATAATGGTTTTAAATGTATCGCCATTGTTCAAAGTAATTATGACAGCAATCGCTTCTGGTAGTCAAAACCATCGTGTATCTAACATGTCACCGAAAATGTGTTCTTGACGTCACTATTTTAAGTATTTTTCTAACAGAATGCATACCAAACTGGTAAACTACATTTCGATGTCTTTCAATATTCTGATATCAGCAATTAATTCTAATTGATCAGGCGAGTACAAATTCTAATTCTGATTAGTTAATTCTTCTAAGAATCCTGTATATGTTCTAATTGTCTGCCATGTATGTAAACCAGAGTGCGTTATGTGAACTGGTAAAGTAAACAATATACTTACTTACTTACTTGTAACTATGAAATTTTAACTAATGATTTAATTCTAGTCGGTGCTTTTTTCTGGGAAAAAAGGTTCCGGAACGGAAAAATAGGTTCCGGAACGGAACACTTATGGGCGGGCCAAAATCCCGAGAAAAACGGGATTGGGGCTGGAAGGGGTCTCAATAAACATTGAAAACAGTTCAAAACACTGAAATTACGTTTAAAATAACTAAATTATTGTTTTTATTATTAAAATAAATAAATTACTTTTAGTAGCTGAAAAAAGTTGCCGGAACGCGATTCCGGCGCGATTCGGCTGAAAAAAGCACTGATTCGAGTTAATTAGTAACAAAACCTTAATTACCCGTAGGCCTAACTGTTAGTATTCCATTGTTCTACACCAGTGCTAAATGAAGATTACAAGACATAATTTTTTATAATGCGAATGAAGTAACACTAAGTCTGATTGGAGTGCAAGCGCCCAAGAAGTTGCGGATTAGAAAGGATCTTGAATTCAATGCGCATTTGCATGGGGACCAGTGCTGCTCATCCCGTCTCTAAAGTTCTAGACATATTACTTCTCTCTTCTTTAAGTTCTCTGCCCTTCGGCAGGTTTCCACTTCCAATGACGCCATTCCTCTCTTTGCTGTGCTCTTCTCTTCAGTCCGCTGTATTCTTCGGTCATCATCCATCCCATCATCATCTGTCGCGGTCTTCCTCTCCTTCTTCCCTCCAATCTCCCCTCTATGATTTCTCTCAAGAGAGAGTCTCCTGTTAACATGTGTCCAATCCAGTTCTTTTGGATTTTCTCCAGGGAAAAAACAACTTGACCCATGTCAGCAATATGGAAAATATAAATGAGGTATCACAGAAGAGCCACGTTTCAGCCCAAATGAGATACTACACCAAGCGGAACGGATAGTACCAAAACTCACCACTGGAGTCTAATCATAGGCCTATTCGCCCCAGGCAAATCAGGAAGTGAAATGTAAGTCCTGCGATGATATGGCATGAATCCAGGACTTTAGAATTCAGTAGGTTATTATTTAGCGTGACATAACCTTCAAAACAGTTGCTTACAGTTGTGTAAGTTTTATTATAAATTCCAATCATGATATATATTTAGGCTATATTACAATATGCTGCAGATGTCGACGAATGTCAGTCGGGTAATTCAACGTGTAATCCAAGAACAGAAAACTGTTTTAACAACATTGGTAGTTACAGATGTGAATGCAAGGATGGATTCGTAAATGTGTCTGGAAATTGCGAAGGTATGGAAATCCGATAAAAGTTTCTAAGATTGAGTGACGATGATTTGATGGAGAGAGTTTCTGTACTTTAAATATGACTTCGACCGATCCAGTGATCCAAGTTGATTACGATGCAATAGGCCTACTTATACTTTAAAATCAAGGCATCCCTTTTTAGCCAAAACGATGCTTACATGTTGTAGGCCTAATGATCTTGATCCAGTTGCACTATTGTTTAAAAGTCGTACAAGTCAGCATGCAATTTCATCTGCTAGTTCATTGCTTAAATACAATCGAAACAATAAATAGCGTCACATTTACCATTAGAATACTTTTGAATGACATAATCTGTCCTGTATTTTGGAAATACTTCAGACATAGATGAATGTAGAAACGAATCGCTATGCGATACTGAAACAGAACTTTGCAGAAATGTATATGGCAGCTACATATGTCACTGTAAGCCTGGATATGAAAATACGACCTTTGGCAGCTGCACAGGTAGGCTATGTCTAATCGCTTTCATAATGGTTTTAAATGTATCGCCATTGTTCAAAGTAATTATGACAGCAATCGCTTCTGGTAGTAAAAACCATCCTGTATCTAACATGTCACCGAAAATGTGTTCTTGACGTCATTATTTTAAGTATTTTTCTAACAGAATGCATACCAAACTGGTAAACTACATTTCGATGTCTTTCAATATTCTGACATCAGCAATTAATTCTAATTGATCAGTCGAGTACAAATTCTAATTCTGATTAATTAATTCTTCTAAGAATCCTGTATATGTTCTAATTGTCTGCCATGTATGTAAACCAGAGTGCGTTATGTGAACTGGTAAAGTAAACAATATACTTACTTACTTACTTGTAACTATGAAATTTTAACTAATGATTTAATTCTAGTCGGTGCTTTTTTCTGGGAAAAAAGGTTCCGGAACGGAAAAATAGGTTCCGGAACGGAACACTTATGGGCGGGCCAAAATCCCGAGAAAAACGGGATGGGGGTTGGAAGGGGTCTCAATAAACATTGAAAACAGTTCAAAACACTGAAATTACGTTTAAAATAACTAAATTATTGTTTTTATTATTAAAATAAATAAATTACTTTTAGTAGCTGAAAAAAGTTGCCGGAACGCCGTTCCGCCGCGTTTCGGCTGAAAAAAAGCACTGATTCGAGTTAATTAGTAACAAAACCTTAATTACCCGTAGGCCTAACTGTTAGTTTTCCATTGTTCTACACCAGTGCTAAATGAAGATTACAAGACATAATTTTTTATAATGCGAATGAAGTAACACTAAGTCTGATTGGAGTGCAAGCGCCCAAGAAGTTGCGGATTAGAAAGGATCTTGAATTCAATGCGCATTTGCATGGGGACCAGTGCTGCTCATCCCGTCTCTAAAGTTCTAGACATATTACTTCTCTCTTCTTTAAGTTTTCTGCCCTTCGGCAGGTTTCCACTTCCAATGACGCCATTCCTCTCTTTGCTGTGCTCTTCTCTTCAGTCCGCTGTATTCTTCGGTCATCATCCATCCCATCATCATCTGTCGCGGTCTTCCTCTCCTTCTTCCCTCCAATCTCCCCTCTATGATTTCTCTCAATAGGGAGTCTCCTCTTTATATGTGTCCAATCCAGTTCTTTTGTCTTTCTCTTAATGTTGTCATCAGTGATCTTTTTTCTTCTACTCTTTACAACACCTCTTCATTTGTCATTCGCTCTGTCCAGCTCACCTTTTCCATTCTTCTCCATATCCACATCTCAAAGGTTTCTAATCTCTTGATATCCTCTTTCCTGACGGTCCACGTCTCCGACCCATACAGTACTACACTCCATACCAGTGCCTTGACAAGTCTCTCCTTTAGGTCTTTGCTCAGTCCTCCTCTCATCAACTCTCCTCTTTTCCCAATACTATCCTTCGTTTAATATCACTATGGCATCTTGCATCTGTTATCACACTCCCAAGTAGCAGAAGCTCTTGACCTGTTCCATCTCCTCTCCATTTATTGTTATTTTCATTGCTATCTCCTCCTCCCCTGCACTTATCCTCACAATCTTCGTCTTTCCGATATTTATTTTTTATTTTATTTATATTTATAGACATATTACAGAGCACTGGAATTCTACTGATTAGCAGCGTTTAAAATACTCAAGCAGGCTATTGTTAACAATAGAGGCCTACATAGATGCCGGTATTATTTTAAGGTGCAGTCAGGGCTGTAGTGGTAAAATTAGAGGTGAGTATACGCTACCTCTTAGTTTTTCAAAACAAATTAGAGGTGAGTATACGCTACAGTATTTTGTGAGTATACACTACAGTATTTTAATATAAATTAATATAAATATTTTGTGAGGTGAGTCTCTAGAGGTGAGTATACGCTATACCTGCGTATACCCTCGACTACAGCCCTGGGTGCAATGATACACAAAATGTGCAGGGATGAAAGGCTGTTAACCGCTGTTTACGCATGAAATGAATTGTAATTCATTATTATTTATGATTTTTATGTGCTCCGGCGCTCGTCATGTGCAGTGATAAAGTTCATTAAAACATGCCCTGCATAGATGGCATTAGTTCTGTTAACCCAAAACACACAAATCGCGCGTCAGAGTTAAAGAATTTCTAGGCGGAAGCGAGCGAGTGTCGTATAGTACGTATCTGCACACACGTTAAATAGCATGCTCTTCGTACTGACAGAAAAATTCCCGATTCAGGGTCACATCCAAATTACACAGAAGAAGAGCATAAATTATTAGTAAATTGGAGGTATAAGTGGGCATAATGAAAGTGTATCTTTTGGAGCTGTCAAGCCAGAAATCACTTGGAGTTTAGACGGATTAAGCATGAGACGGTTAGACGACATTCCTGCGGAAAGAGCCTCAAATGCCACACAGTTTTCTCAACTAAAGATAATGCTTGTCCAGCTTAGCCGTAAATATGCATGAGTATCATCAGCACATCGATAAGATAAAGTCACCAGGGATGAAGCAACATGACTTAGGTCAGCAGTATGGAGGATCTAAAGCCGAGATCACAGAAAAACCATGTTACAACCCAAATGAGATTCTGATTTCTGACCAAGCCGATCGGAAACAACCAATATCCACCACCTAAGTCTAATTATTTTAATCCCAGGCAAACGAGGAAGTGAAATGCAAGTCCTGCGATGAAATGGCATGTATCCAGGACTTTGCAAATTAGTAGGTTATTATTTAGCATGACATAGCCTTTGAAACATCTCGTGTTATTTAAGTCGTGCCTCCAGTTCTTTTAGATAATTATTTTAAAGTCTTTTCACGATATAGATTAGTGTTTAAATTTGCTTCAGACGTTGACGAATGTCAGTCGAGTAATTCAACGTGTAATCCACCAACAGAAAACTGTTTTAACAACATTGGTAGTTACAGATGTGAATGCAAGGATGGATTCTTAAATATAGACGGAAAGTGCGAAGGTAGGTAAATCTGTTTCAAGGTTCTCAGATTGACTGACGATGATTTGATGGAGAGAGTTTATGCACTTTGAAAATAACTTCGGCCGATCCAAATGATCCATTTTGATTACGGCGCAATATTTAAACTTTAAAATCAAAACATCCCATTTTAGCTAAAACGATGCTTACATACTGAAGGCTTAATGATTCAGATGCAAACATTGTTTAAATGCCATACAAGTCACCATGCAATTTCATTTGAGTTGTTCATTGCTTAAATACGATCGAGTAGGCTAGTTCATTTGAAACCACAAATAAAATGTATTAATGCCGTAGGTCTGCATGCAGTTTCATTTGAGAAGTTCAATGCTTAAATGCGATCGAGTACCGGGGTAGTTCATTTGAAACAATAAATAGCGTCACATTAACCATGACCTGCAGAACACTTTTGAATGACATAATTGATCCTGCATTTTGCAAATACTTCAGATACAGACGAATGTAGAAACGAATCGCTCCTATGCGATACTGAAACAGAACTTTGCAAAAACACAGTTGGCAGCTACACATGCCATTGTAAGTCTGGATATGAAAACACGACCTCTGGCAACTGCACAGGTATGTCTAATTGTTTTAAAATGCTTTTAAGTGTTTGGCCTGTGTTCGAAATAATTATGACAGCAATCGCATTCAAAACCATCGCGAATCTCACATGTCACTGAAACTCTGTTTGTTAGGACAACAAACAGAGTTTTAACTATTTTCTAACAGAATGCATGCAAACTAGTAAAACTACATTTTCATGCTTTTTATATTCTGACGTCAACAACCAAATTATTCTCATTAATTAGTTGAGTGCAAATTCAAATTTTAATTAATTAATTCTTCTAAAAGTCTTAATTTTTAATTCTTGTCATGAAATTTGAACTAATTAAATTTTTTAATTAATATCTAACAAAACCTTAAACACCCATCACTGTTAATGAGTCATAGTTTTACAATAGTTATAAATGCAGATTATTATGATTTCTTGTTCTCAGTAGTTGTTTTATTTATTTATTTCTCACCTCTGTGAGTCTTTACAATATTCACTTTGAAAACTGACATAACAATTAGCCACAAAGTCATTCTGATCGTACAAAAAGAAAAAATGAGGTTGGCGGCTTTTTCAATCATTCATCATTTCTTATTAATTATGGTGCAAGATAGCGTGGATTGGGAGTTCAAATCCCTCAGGATAACAAAGATTTTCGTGATATCTGTTTGACGTGTGCCTCCGCTTAGGCCTACTCTGTTGCCATAGAGTTGTAGCCTGAGTTACATAGGGGAGCCGTTAGAACTGTACACTGTCAGTGAGAAGATCACGTTGCGAGGAAGCCTGGCGGACTGGAATTTGAACCAACATTCACAACCGATGCTAAACAAATGAAGTTGCTAACACGTCCTACCCATATCTACTTCTCTGGTTGAGGTCGGGAATGGTCTTTCTGTTTTAACGTTTGCCAATAACAGATGAGCCATAGCTTACACTCGCGGTAAATCACATGTAACTTAGAGTCTTTCGTGATATTTTTTCACAACAATATTCATGTTCTGTTCTATTGCAGATGTAGACGAATGCCAGTTGGGTAGTCCTTCATCACCATGTAATGCAAATTCGGAACGCTGTATTAATGGCATTGGCAATTATATATGTAAATGCAACGAAGGCTTCAAGGACATCTTTGGCAAGTGCATAGGTAGGCATGTGAATGAGCTAATTAAAATCGATCTATGCTGATATTCAGACATTAAACCACCATATGCACACATGTAATTAGACAGATCCCTTTAACTTTAGCGACAACATCGTATCGGTTCATACTTCTGAGTGACAAATGAATGAGGGTTCGCTAAGTGAATATATTGCATGTCCTGCATACGGACTATCTTCTGGATATTAACCTGATTAAGGCTTGGTTTTGGTGTGCCATCGGTTGATGCCTTGTGCATTAGACACCGGCGCAATAGAAGTTACTAGAAATATGACCGAAATTTTGCAATCCTAATGATTAACTAAGCCGCATCGTTTAAAACCTACTGAAGTTGGCTAATGCAGAAAACCATAGTCCTGCATAGATGGCATTACCATTGTCGACCCCAATACGCACGAATACGTGCCGCAGATTAGAAGAAGCTAACCTAGGACAAAGCAAGTGATCGATTTTGCTGAACTGGCGCAGACAACAAATAATTGTTCTTCAAACTGTCTTCGCAATCTGAAAAGATCAATTGGAAAAATGGAGCTGTAAGTAATGTAATTTTACCTTTTGGGGCTGCCATCGGCTACCAAGCCAGATACTCGAGTTCAGATGAAATAAGTCGGAGATGGTATGACGATATTCATGCAGTAAGCGCTTCAGACGTCTCAAACATTTTCTCAGATATGAAGAATGCTGCTATGACTTAGCCATGAATACATGCCTGCGTAACATGAGCATGCTGCTGAGCGGTAACTCACAGGAAGGAAGTAACACGATTTAGATCAGCAGTACAAAGAACATGGAGAGGACCGAGAAGAACACTTTCACTGCCCAAGTGGGACTAGGGACTAAGCCGATCGGGTAGAACCAACATCCACCACCTGAGTATGGTCAGGGAGGAGTGAACACAACCACTGTAGATGATGATCCACATCATCGAAGTTTTGATTACGTTCTAAGAGAAAGCCATGGTCGGAAATCGACATTATCAAAGGCATCAAATGGGTCAAGCAAGGTTACCTGCTCCTGGTGTACAACCACAAGATATCAGCAGGATAGAACCACTAATTAATTATTACGCGGGTCATACATACATGCATACAAACATGCTTACAGTGTATATATAAAAGATATATGTTCACAACAGGGCTGTAGTGGTAAAATTTGAGGTGAGTATACGCTACCGGTGACCAGCGGCGTCAAAACAAATTTGAAGACCTTTTTTTAAGGAAAAATTTCAGAGTTTTCACCAATTCTTTGAAAATTTTCAGACTTTTTACGATTTTGTCTCTGAAAAATTTGATGACCTTTTTTGTCATTCGCCCTAAAAACTTTTGAAAACCTCTCTTTTTCCTCAAAATTTCATCTACAGAGGTAAGTATACGCTGTATACCCGCGTATACCCTCGTCTACAGCCATGAGTATACGCTCTCAAATTTCTCTAGAGGTACATATACGCTGTATACCCGCGTATACCCTCGACTACAGCCCTGGTTCACAATAACTTTGTTTAGTCTCGTAAAAATTTGTCAACAGAGATCAATAGCACGACTACCATCGGAATAATTTTGGGGACTTTTCTGGCAATCAGTTTGCTGTTCAACGCGTTCTTAATTTTCTCCAGAATAAACAGCCCAAAATCAAGAGAGCCAGGTAAATATAATGGGGTGTGCGAATGTGTAAATATTTTGAATGGGGATGCTGCTAAAATTTCATTCTTCTTAAAGTCAACATCGAGGCTTTCCAAATTCGTGTAGTACTACGCAATGTTACTGATAGAAACGTAGAAACGAACATCATAGTCTACATTATTAACGAAGATTATAATATATTTGTATAAGCTCTCTCAATTCAAATACTAAGTAAAATAAACGGATGGGCTTGATTTTTCATTCAGATATGTTGAACTAAGTCTCAGGTTTCAATCAATATTACAGCTACCCAAGGCCTTTTAATTATTTTGAGGATCAATTTTTAGAAATGTTTTCGAAGGTTTTATTAACGATAACAACAGAAGTTAGAGTATCCGATATGCCGAATAGCCTAAAATTTGGAAAAAATTATTATTGTCATGTTTGACGTAAAATTAGACGTAAAATATGTCTTTTTTGTAGGATTTCAAATTCCTGCATTCTGTAGCATTGCTATGCATATCCACTAGCTTATATCTATTTTGTAGAGCCAGGAAAAGATATGACACAGTCTAAATCAACTTCTATACTAATAATATCTGAGCAACATGAAATGAATTACGATGAGATACCAAACCGTGTTAGCCAGAATAGCGTCTACGACGAGGTCATCACGGGTCATCGCCAAATAGTCATAGATCCAACTTCTGACTATGCAGAGCTTAGACAGAGTGGCTATGTGAATGCTGTATCATCTATCTGAATGTTGCAATTATTTGAGTAAGAATAAGCATTCAGAATATAAGTTTTATCGTAAAATTTAGCCGTTTATGCAGACGTGTTTAGCATATTATTTAGCTTAAATATACTTAAACGGATATTTGTAAGCAGAGAAAGTTATACAATGATTTGTCTTCTACTTTTAAACTTCGCGTGCTTTAAGTTTTTCCAATATTTATTTAAAGCTATTTGATATATTATGTTATTTCATGTGCTCCCTCTTGTTCTCTTTTGTTTTATCTTGAATATTCTTAGTCAACGATTTCTGTTGTTGTCATGCTAGCGGAATTTAATCCGGGGAGAGCGCGTATAGGAATATAGGCCTAAGCTTTTGTAAGAAATCCAGCCCAAATTAGCATTGTACGATTTAAACCGGCTAAAAAGTGAGACATTTTATTTACTGCTTTAAAGCAGAATTAGTGCTGCCAGGTCTTTGTTAGTGAGTAGATTATCTGGCTTCAGGCTCAATGTGTATGTTTAGTCAAAATTCTCTCGGATTAGAACCCAAACAGAAAACATTTCTAACCGAGAACCTGTTTTATGTTAAGCGATGAGTATTTGCGAATTAGAGATATTTCTCGGATTAGGACGGTGAATAGCAATTACTTTCGTTTCATTGCCACAAATTTTATTATTATTTACAACAGTCCACTGTTAATATTATTGCATTCTACGTCAGACCTCTATCTTCAAATCCGTGATTCCAGGACTATGTGTGTTATGAGTCTTATGACTATGTGAGTTTCATCGTTTTAGATAACAATTCCTCGACATCAGAAGAATATCTTCTTCGCAGTTAATGCCTTAGAATAAGATTAAGGATGTCTCCATTCTTGAGTAATAAGCTTACTCTGATCAATAATTACGTCTAATGCAATTTACCACTCACTTTCGGACAAAACTTTAAGTATTTTAATTTTTTTAGTAACCTAAGAATTCCAATGAGAAATTCGAACAATCTTTATTGCGTGACGC
Source organism: Allolobophora icterica (assembly GCA_963556255.1). Lineage (NCBI taxonomy): Eukaryota > Metazoa > Annelida > Clitellata > Crassiclitellata > Lumbricidae > Allolobophora > Allolobophora icterica. The sequence goes on from OY744602.1 coordinate 87,709,648, forward strand.
TATGTTTTTAGGTACTTCATAATATCAGCAATTTAAATTTTGGATTCTGAATAAATGCCAGTTCACATATTTCCATGTTTACCTTAACGTTTTGTAAACCTCTAATTGACATTCAACATTCTTCGTCATTCATACTGTAGTTTAGTTATACCACTCGAGTATCGGCGCAATCGTAATTGATAAAGTTATCTATCGATCGTCGCTCGATATTGAAACTGCATTTAATTACGTGATAATCCGTCATGAACTTCCAGTCAAGTAGGCCTCGGCTTACTGTAAACGAAACACTGCTCACGTGGACAAGTGGACCTGATTGATATGCAGTCCATGCCAGAGTTAACACGGAGGCTAACACTGCTCGGCAGAGTAATTATATCTTACAGTGTAAAATGTCTTGGAAACATCTAGCGATGTCATGCTGGCGTACGGCTCGCATTTGACTGTTTCAAGTAAATGATGGGTTATTGCTATCAGCGCCGCCGAAGTTGACCCAGATGGCCTTAGGGTTTGTAAGGATCGGATAACAGTAAATTTGCACCACAAATTTCAGTGCGTATGTATACTATGTATATATTGATGTATGTCTACATTGTAAGCGTATCATTCTAGGGAGATACGTGGAAGGCATAAAAGATAAAATACGAATTTATTGCCTATGTAGGCTACATGGAATAACAATATACCTTTCACGTTCGACGCCACAAAACAACCAAAAGAGCAGCAAAATCACACGGAACCATTAATTGCAATTGTAATTGAACATTTATATAGCGTCACTCAAATCATGCATATAGGCCTACTTTCTTGCAAAATGCCACCGTTTTTCAAGGCAACTCGCAACAGCCACCGGTTGATTTCCGGAACTGGTAAATGATATCAAATGTTATTTAGGCCACAATGTTGTGAACTAATCTTGTGACCAGAGGAAATAGCACTAGACACTGTATGCAAAATTAGCAACATAGTTTTTGCTGCTGTAGCCTATGGGTTTAGTCCACAAAGATTGTTTAATTACTTATGAAACATTTTAATAATAATAATAATATTTATTCTTTAATTAAGCGCCTGCAAACGCACTGCGCTGTACATGTACATGTTATGCGATAAATCTTAACTACTAACAGAACAGACAGCCTGCAATACACGGCGCAAATTGCAGCCTACAAAGCATGTCCGCCTATGGGACTCGATCTCTGTACCTCTCGCACTCTACGCCAGATGTTATCCAATGTGCTGACTCAGTTTTAAACTAATATTCTAATTTTAAAAGTGCAATTACATGAATCAGTAAATATGATAATTAGGTATGAAATATGACTCAACGATGGTTATTGAAGGCTATGGACGTAGTTGCAACGCATACAGGATGCTCTATAGCCGTTTTCTGCAGCTAAGCTCTTCGGCAGCTTGATAGCAGCTCCCATCGACAGACATAACACAGTACTCGTGCACTCTACTAGACTTGCATCACATAGTTGTGCTGCCGGATAGAAAGCTTCCACATGTGCTTTTGCTCACTTTCTTTCTAATTCAGGACCGCGTTTTCCGACAGTAGACCCATCTGCGTAATCTTATAGCCTAAGTAGGGAGGTTTTTTAAACTAAGGCAGGCGTAAATGTTGGCGATGGATCCCAGGGTATCCAAAGCGAAAGTAGATCAATCAAAGCGCGTTAATTAACCATAATGATGGCCTGTTGCTGCTGTGTGAACAGTAGGCCTAACGGATATTGAATTGATTTTGCCTTCATTTGCGAACTATCTGTAGGTTTAGTCGAAACGGATAAATCCATCTATATTACCATACGTATATCTAAATTATTTTTGAAATTCTTCTGAATCAACATAACAATGTGCAAAATTATTAAATACGCTGGAATGGCTGTGTTCTGTTGGTTAATTCTCTCAACATCTCAGATCAATGGTATGTAAATATTATAATCTAGTAGAGCGCATTAGCACCAGATCAATGTCTTCGATATGCTTAATATACGTAGCCTGATGTATGCCTCCTCTCTCTCTGTTTACTGTTGCAAAACTTGCGCACCGAACTTAACCGTCTTTTCTGCTGTGGGGTCTGTCTTCTGATATGGCTTTCTCGCGCTGCAGGTTTTGTCTTGTTCCTACGAGAATACATGAGGAAGAATGGACTTTCTGATGTACGGTGTGGTCTGGGATAATGGGCTGCGTGAGTCGTCAGCAGCGCGGACGACGGAAGTGGGTCTTTCGAGTGATCTTTGAGCGTTGCTTGATGGTGGCGCATTGATACACTAAATGGCAGGGGATAAATGCTTGCTCAACTTGCACCCTTAAAGCAAAATATATCTTCATTAGCGGGGTTTTGTCCCTGTGGTCTGTGGATACAAAGTTTATTTAACCAACCGACTTACAATTTGGTGAATATATTTACAACATATTGGACATTTTATATGTATATATATATATATATATATATATATATATATATATATATATATATATATATATATATACATCCGGATATATAGATTTCTGGAAACAGCATAATGAGCAATATGTTAATACATCCGGGTATGTTGTAAAAGATTCTGCATCAAGTGAACATCCTGGTGTTGCGTAGGCCTACTGTTTGTTTAGCGTCAGTTGCAGCAAAATTTATCCTTTTCTGCCTAATGCAGACAAACGGAAACCATTATTGATTGACTGCAACCCGGTCTCGCCCTGTCTCTTCCTTTCCTTCCCACCAAGCTAAAGGAATTGACCGGGTTATTAAAAGCACATGGGTAGACATAATGAGACTTGGGCTAACAAGAGGATTCCATGACTTGACAACAATGGAGATAATTCCAAAGACCCACTTCACTCCTCCTCAAACTGCAAACGGCGTAAATCCGAGACTCAACTTCACATCAGGACGCGATTCCTTCCTGAGGCAGTCACGTAGACCAATCGACAATAGGGTGGCGCTTAGGATATAATCGCAGTGCTTTTTTCTGGAAGAAAAGGTTCCGGAACGGAACAATAGGTTCCGGAACGGAAAAATTATGGGCGGGCTAAAATCCCGAGGAAAACGGGATTGGGGGTCGGGAGGGGTCTCAATAAACACTGAAAACAGTTCAAAACACTGAAATTAAATTAAAATAAATAAATTATTGTTGTTATTAAAATATATAAATTATTTTTTGGTGCCTGAAAAAGGTGCCGGAACGCCGTTCCGGCGCGTTCCGGCTGAAAAAAGCACTGTATAATCGTAATCGTATCGTAATCGTAATCTCCGGATTTCTACAGCGCCCAAAAAAGCGAAGTCGCGGGAACCAGCTTATTCACAGGCGCTTAGACAAATCAAAATCGATAGGCGGGGGGGGGGGCGAATCGGTTACAGGTAAAGATCCAAAGGAGTCAGTCAGGCAGACAGAAAGACGGCTAAGATGGGTGGTGTTTGGGGTTTAGACGGCGAGGGGGGTAGACAGTGGATTTTAAGTTCGTGAAATGTACTGAATTGCGAGTGATTTGCTGATTCACTGTTATTTCAAAGGCACACTTCATCAGGTATGAATTAGAGACCTGACTGTCTAAGAAAGCCAAGTCATCCAGATCTTCAGATTGTAGATGACTTTTGGACATCCAGCGAGCAGGTGCATGGCTCCAGGTGAAATGAATTATGCTCCATTAGCAGGGTAATCACTGGCACCAAGACATATGAAACAGATGATGTGGCAAGTTTTGTGATGGATATTAAACAGGTGCCATCGAATTCGCTAACAAACATATTGAGCAAAGTCAAGTCAGCCAAGAGATGATTACAGAGAATTACTGGAACAGTGGAACTTTTACTTCTATTGTATTATATTATATTGTGTTACCTACAACAATCTTTGAACCTCTCAACCCTCTTACATTCACCAGCTATTCATACCATGTCTGCTCGTTCCTCATCACACCTTTCTGTAAATCGGCCTCCAATCTCTTCCTTGTTCAGATTCTACAATCGCTCTTTGATCTACGCTGTACCAGCTCTTTGGAACGAACTCCAAAGAAATCTTTGCCACTTCGCTCATCTTCCTCTCTCGTATGTCAATCTCGCCTCTTCTATGCCTGCTCCCTCTCCTGCGGCTTTCCATTAACGACTGAAACCAAAATATTGAAGCTATTCAATCCTGGCTCTACTCCTGCATTACCCCATGACCACCACCACCACCACCACCGATTTCCACTGAAGCACCATGCTTTCTGCTCGGTCTGACCTTCCGCGGATTCTTACCTGACACTGAAACAACCTGGCTATTGCGGCCTTTATTTGATATAGCGCCGGTGAATAAGCTGGTCTCCTCCACGCGGTTTTTGTGTGACGCTGAGTAAGAACAAGAACAAGAGCGAGAAGAACAAGAACAAGAAAATGTCTACTGGACTAGAATTTGTAATTAGTTTTCAAAAATGCCGACCAGTGGCCTTAGCTTGTGTAGTACGAAAAACTTCAGCATCGTTGAACTACCTCTATATATGTATCAATACCAGTCAATTTTGGTCTTTAAATGTTTCTTAAGTATAGGAACAACATGATAGGGTGAAAAGATCATAGGTCTATTTCAAAACTTCAAAAATAAACTCCACGCTAATCGATATGCATAGAAAATACCGTCAAACACAATATAACTAAATACCTTTTTGGCAATAGGCAGGAGAATAATTTTGAAACGCAGTTTACCTAGAAGCAGTACAATCCGTCAAGTAGGCTAAAGTGTACTAAATGCCCAGCAGAACATACAATGATTCTAGTAGGCAAACCTAGCTACAGTGAACTCCAACATGTTTGAAATCACTGAGAAAAGTCTGCATTTCGACAAAAGGTCCGCTCTTTCTAGAAATACATCATTAAATTTATTTTGCTTGCACCGTATCCTCGACGACTTGAAGAAAAGGCAGGCAAACGATCGTTTTGGCCTGTGACATGCGCATAAGTCATGATTGGCATTATCGTGACGCTTTTACTGAAAGTAAGGTACCACAGTATTATACATCATGGCATTCTAACAAATAGCAGCGTTGTTAAAAGTTTCGGGTGAATGTATTAAGTAAAAGTAAAAGTACTCATCAAAAATATTACTTTTGTAAAAGTAAAAGGTATTCTTCCATATAATACTTTTAAAGTAAAAAGTTAAAGTAACTGAGTTTGAATCTAGGCCCTACCTATAAACATTTATTGTTGCTGTTTATACATATTACAAATCTCTTACACACTAGATTTTTCTCATTTTCACTGGAAAACCGGCATGTTCATTGGGGCCGAATACGTGATCACATGAGAACTCAATTCCTATTCACTGTATAATGATGCTCCTCTAGTATTGTGGTCATGTGTCGATGAAGCTGTATATGCCTATACGGCCTATACAGCTTCATCGACACATGACCACAATACTAGAGGAGCATCATTATACAGACCCATTAAGACACGCACCGACCCCAGACGATTCAGTATTAAGTCTACTGGACCGCGGGTCTGGAATTCGGTCCCGTTAGAAATACGGTCTGTTAGAAATAGACATGAGTTTAAGAAACGAACGAGAGATTATATCCTGAATAAGCGAGGGTGTAGTAAAATAACGACTAAAACAAGTGATATGGTCGGTCGGGTTCCGGGGGCGGAGCAGCACTAGAGCCTCGCACAAGAGTGCTGTATTTAGATTTCATTAGTTAAGGATAGTTAAGACCATTTCTTATTATTAACCCCCGGTTTACAAGATTTAATCCTTACAAAATTATCAATGGAAAACGAACCTGAGAGGATTCACGGCTAAATGGCCATCCAGATTTAGGTAATTCGAACTAATAGGGTATCCCCGTCTAGCGGGACTTACATCCCTTTGGGGATGCCCATTGCTTCATATGCCAATCACTAAGTGAAATGCCATATAAGCTTATCGGTCTCTTGCTAACGTGCAGAATCAAAAATCCACAGATATAAATAACATCCTTTTTATCCAGATCTGAATCTAACCTACTATTTATGTAACATGTACAATTGAATTGTTATTAGCTTTGTTACTGGGTTGTCATTTGATACAATTAACACATTGATTGATTGATTGATTGATTGATTTATTTATTGATTGATTGATCGATTGATAACTTTAATAAGGATGAATTACTTATGGAAACGTCTTTTGTAGGTCAGCTGCATGAAAAGTACATCGGCTGCTTTGTAGACAACGGAAATAATCAGAAGTTGGAACCTTTTTTCAGGAACCAGAGTTACTTAACTGTTGAAATTTGTATTCAAAAATGTTACAAAGAAACTAATCGAACTATATCGGAGATGACATTTGCCGCCCTGAATGTAAGTAATTCTCACCATTTCCATTCCTTGTTTTTATTTAATGTCGGCGTAAAACCCTTCCAATATTATGCAAACAAATTTAATTGATTTAATGTGCTGCCGAGAATTTATTTAACGACGTTCAATTTATGAAAGCCACAAACTGAAAGTCTGGTTCAGTGTTTTACAAGCATTCATAAATGTACAAATGCGTGCACATAGGCATACATAATTATTAGATAATACAAAGTAAACAAACATACAAACTTACACACACACACACACACACACACACACACACACACACACACACACACACACACACACACACACACACACACACACACACACACACACACACACACACACATATATATAATATATACATACATACATACATAAATACAGGCTAACATTGACCGATGATAGAATAAAATAGGATGAGGTTCGATGAATTACATTAGATTAGATCCGTGAACTACCCCCCCCCAGATTAAGCCTCGCCGTTACGTCAGCGATATCAAGATTTCTCTCTTCCAGACCATCTGTGAGAGAGAAATCTTGAAACTGGTGACGCATCGTTGAGGGTAAACCTTTGGAGTAAATCACGGATCTAATTTAATCAACTAACCTTATCCCATCCTATACAATCCTATCTAATAAAATCATATGTATAGCCTTCTTCTTCTTCTTTATGGCTTTGGCGATGCCCCAGCACGCAATAGCCGCTCATCTATGGCGAGTCTCCACTTCTCCCTGTCCTGTGCTCTCTGTGTAGCCTCCTGCACGGATAGGCCCATCTCCTTGCAGTCCTCTCGAATCCCATCAATCCATCGCAACCTTGGTCTTCCCCTCCTCCGCTATCCGTGTACGTATCCGTGTAGTGCTATATTCTGGTATCTTTCACTTCGCATTCTTGATATATGGCCGAAATAGCGCAGTCTCCTGATCCTTATCCTGTCCACGATGTCCTGCTGTATATTCAATCTGCTGTGTATCTCCGTATTTCTTATCCTGTCTCTTCTGGTGACTCCCACTATCCTTCGTAAACATACCAATTCGAACACCCTCAGTCGTCTTTTCTGCACCTCCTTCAATGTCCATGTCTCCGAATTATACAATAATACGTTTAGCACAAGTGTCTCATACACCTGTACTTTGGTGGTCCTGCTGATTTCCCTCGCACTCCACACCTTGTGTAGTGCCTGCAGTATTCCTCTTGCCAACCCAATTTTTCGTTCCACATCCTTCTCAGATTCGCCCTTCGCGTTGATATATCCTCCCAAGTTGATATAGCCATATACGAATCCCTCCTTTTGCTCCAGATTTTGTCCATCCACCTCAAGTTGAAACTGGGTGTCCCCCCTTCCAAAGAACTGACTTTCTGTCTTTTGCACATTGATGCTCATACCCATTTCTCTGCTCACCAGTGCTACTCTCGTTAGGGATTCTTGTAACCCCTTTGCTTGTTCCGCCAGGAGTGCAATGTCATCCGCAAATCGTAGATCTCTTATCAGTCCCCCCCCCCGATCGTCGCTCCTTCCTCTGTCCCATCCAGCGCCATGGCCATTATCAGTTCCAGGAATATGTTGAATAGCAGAGGAGATAATACACATCCCTGCAGTACTCCTACAATGGTCCTGAAACAGTCTGATAGATCTCCGTCTACTCTCACCGCACTAAAGGTGTCTCTGTATGCGCTTTCTAGTATTCTTACTATCTTCTCTGGGTATCCATAATGTCTCATTACTCTCCACAATCTAGTATAGCCTAGTTCTGTAAAATCATCTCTTACAAATATAATCTGATCTAAGTTGATCTGTCAGATCGGTTCTAATCTCTTTATTTCAGTTAATGTATATTAAATTAAAAGTGTAAATTGTTAGAATGGACGACGATGCGTGTGCAGAAATAATTATGGTCAACAGTTGCATGATGGAAAATGTAATGTGAAGTGTTCCGGAACCTCGCTACAAGTTTGTGGAGGAAACGCAACTAATAAATTTTATTCGCTGTACACAGGTAAGCTTAATATGATTACTCAAACGTTCTTAATTTCTGTGCAACTATAATTATATGATGGAGCCGAATCTAGGAATTCACTCATTTGCAATCACCCAAAAATTGAGTATATTTAGCCTACGTAGCTCTGAAATATGTCCAAGCTGTCATGGTTTGCGTTAAATTTGATGCATCACAATAGTTTAGCCTACAACTGTAGCCATATAGAACCGTTTATGGCTATCCAGCTGATAAAATAGCCCACCCTTAAAGTAACTAACCAACCACATTGGTCTTAATATTGCAAATTGTAGGTATGTAATTTGTCTTTAGTGTGCAGTGTTGGCTACTTTGGAAGCAATTGTGACAAGTTATGTCACTGCAAGAGACATTTACCATGCGATCGAGAAACCGGGATCTGTCCAGGCGGGTGTGACGACCAGTGGACTGGAGCAACCTGCAACATAAGTAGGAAGAAAATGATATTCGACCTTTGTGTAACTTTATGTATGTACGCATGTATGCATATGTCATGACACTTAATATAGCGCCTTTAAAGTACCTCTGTAATTCTAATTGTGAAGGCCTAATTAGTAACTTTTATCTTGCCGGTGTCCCATGTACAAGTCATAAACCGACGGCCCAATAAAGCCAAGCCGTAATCAGGTCAATAACCAGAAGATCAGTCCGCTAAACCGAGAGACAGCCTATGATGGATAAGTAATTTAAAACCAGTTAAAAGTCTTAACTTGTGAACGAAACGACATAAGCGGTTAGGCACAACGAATATACAAAGTGAGTTCCAAAACGTAATCGAGCAACTGGAAGAGGTCGTTGACCTCACCAAAGCGCTGCACTCATGGCTATCTAACTGATCTGGACACATGTGTTTTAAGACAGTTTGAAAATGCTTTATGCGCAGATCCAACTGCGATAGTACGTAAATGTAATTGAAGACTTTCTCAGAAGGATGGACCAATGCACGAGAAGGCACGACGGATTCAAGTAGAAGTAGTTAAAGATAAATGTATGCTCAGAACGTCTATTCCGTATGACGCGCACACCTGCATATCTCCACAGTTAGATGAGCACAGCGATTGCTAGACGGTTGACGAAACTTAATTACATAACTCCCTGGTGTATGCTAGGGCAGTGTTGACAACTGAGGAACATGCCAGCTAGATGATCTCAAATAAAATTTTCCTGCTCAACAGGAAGCCAGTCTCTCGCATATATTGCAATATTTTGGGAATATTTTTCGGCTTCTTGACTACGACTCATGTGGCACAGTTTAAGAAGTATTGTAGCTGGCGCAGACATAACCCTCGTAGGCCTAGCTCACGAATACAAACTATATTTAGCGATCAGAGTTACAAAAATTGTTAACTAGAACCAAACAGCTCAATTAAAGTGATGCGCGCTTAAGACGGAGAAAACGACAGATTATTCTTAAAGAAATTATTACTAATAATGACTAATTCAAAAATTGCGACAGGTAGCATCCAGAAACACTACATGTATATAGAATTTTATCGATATTGTTCACTGAATCACCAGGCGATGGATTTGAAAAATCCAGGTTCAAAAACGGGCAACATGTTGCAAAAACGAAGAAGAATAAGCAGTTGTCCATAAAAGTTAATGAGAAGGTGATTTATATCCTCCTAGAAATATTTTTAATACAGAAGATAATCTTCATAAGACGACTTGTATCTAGCGATCATAGTTACAAAATCTGAAGCTAGAATCAGTGGCGTCACTAGGGTTGGTGTCACCCGGTGCGGTCAGTCATGATGTCACCCCATGGACCTCCTCCATTAGTCCCTTACCTACCAGACCATGCAGTATCCTTAGTAATGTTTTTTGTTCTAATGTTACTCGTAAATCGCAATTCCTGTATATCACTGAATGTACTGGTAATATTACTGACAAAAACAACTAGCAGAATTAAAATTACAAATTCATATTTCTGATTTATTTTTTATTTTAATCATTTATCGTCATATCAGCAGTTACATCGTTAAAAATCAAATGAGCAAAATAACATTAACGGAATGTTTGAACTATGGAGCGTATACATAATGAAGGTGCCTGCAGCTTATACAGACCTCATTATAGAATAATGTTCAAAGAATTCAAATTTTATATCATGAGGAAAAATAATAGGAAATTTGGCTGGTTATTTCTTGAAACATTGTAATGTAGTATTATTGTAATTGTAAGTGCAACTGAGATCAGCGGCGCTCTAGACCCGCACCAATGCCAGCCCCGCAAAAAAGATCGGCTTTCAGACTCACTTTCAATTGATTACTTGTTTCTCCTTCTTTGTTTTAATTAATTGCCTACTTCATTATCAAAACGTTATTGGTATTGGTTTAAAAATACTAATTACCAGAGGCGCCGGCAGCGTGACGCACTGGATGCACACATGTGCTTCCACCCACCAAATCAAATCCAAACAAGGATTAGGCATCCCATCGATATTTTTGACAATTTCACCGTGTAATTTTGGTTTACCATACAATATGTATAAATAATATCATATGATATAATATCATATGCATGTGTTATTCTGTACTTTTATTAGTCACTGTGAGTCATTTTCAGTGTATGACTATGAGTGGCAAACAGGGAACGGGTGTGGATGGGAGGAGACGAGAGGATGTTGCGTCCAATTTTTTAAGCCTGCCGGCGCCTCTGCTAATCACCATAACATTGCAGCTAAAATACCAGAAAATTGGACGAGATATAAGCCATTAGGCCTATTAAACACCAAACGAAAACAATGAAAATAGCGCATGCTTGTAGCACGTGCAGACGAAAGTTAAAACCACACGATTTGAAGCGTTATTGTAATTGGGTAATAATGACGGCACTGACCGGAGCGCATTAGAAGGTTTAAAAAGTACATTAGAATAGAGTTTCAGCTTTAGGTAAATTGTACTGATATAGTAGGCCTACATGTAAGCTGGGCTTACGAAATATTTGTTGTTGTTATCTGCTATTGTTAATTTGAAAATTATAAATTTCTGCTGAAACTCTGCACACAAATTTTTTAGACAGTCATTTTGGTGTCACCCCTCTGAGGGTGTCACCCGGTGCGGCCCGCACGCCCCGCACCCCCCCCCAGTGACACCACTGGCTAGAATCAAAAAGCTCATGCACTAAATTAAAATGTTACGCGCTTAATACAGGATAAGCAGCAGGTTATTTCTCTAGAACAACTATCAATGACTATGGCTAATTCTTAATTTCAAAATTTTCACAGGTAATACTCAGAAACAGTACATAGGATGTTACGGAGATGGTCCAGTAAACCAAGAGAAGCAGGCAATGGATGCGTCAAATCCAGGTCAAAAGACAGGTTCAAACAAGAACACCAACTCAGTTGAATTCTGCATAGAAACCTGTTCAAGCAATAACTACACATGTGCAGGAATGCAGGTGAGTCTCATCAGAGTCAAGACTCTATCAAAAGAGTGATAATTAATTTAATTTAAAATCAGTAAAGCCTACTACTGTATTACCAATCACACATAGTGAAAATGCAGAGACCTGCTTTTGCTCTTATGACCCTAAATAACTCAATCAGCCAGTGTTCTGTTTGTAGTGGCGATCATATAGTGCCGATCATAGTTTGAAGAAGCGTTGGAAACATGTAACCCGTTAACTGTCGTAGTTACGAGCGGCGCTCGTCATCAATTATATCTGTATCCTGTGTGCCCTGTTGACGAGCGCCGCTCGTCATAAATACAGTCACCTCTGTGCATAGTATGGCACTATAGGCACTGACTATTATTCAAAGTCTAGGCACAAGAAGGTCAGTTTGGTTTTTCTGCAGTGTTCGGGCTACTATTTGGGATACTTTCATGTATTCCGTTTGCTAGTCCAAGAAATAATAAGTATGCTAATGTTGAGCGTTTTTAGGTGTTTTATCACGGGGTGTTGTGCAATAACTTTCGACATTGTTTGTGATAACTTCTGGTATTTTTACGATCACTTTATATTTAACATAGTTGCAAAGAAGTTTTCTCAAGAAAATAAAGCACTGGAAATAGCATCTGGGTGAAAGGTGACCCAGCCTGTAACAGATGCTCTGAACATTCAGCTTCAAGCCCATACCTTGCTAGCATACTAGGTATTTGGTATCTATTGAAAATAAATGTGCAACAACAGCAATGTTCACATAACCAAGATATTTTTGTTCATATTATTACGAATTATAGTCAATGCAACCGTGAATCTAGCACAGAAACTACAGTTGCAACAATAACAAAAATGTTACTCTGCATGTTAACTGTCGGCACACTGGGGATTGTTTTACCTTTGACCACTTGGCAGTTAAGGGGTTAACACAGAACTTCTTAAATTAGTAAAATAGAACTATTCTACACAATGAGTAGTTCACGGTAAATTTGGCAAACTTTCATTTAGTGTTAGCTTAAAGATCAATCTGAACTGAGAAAACTAACGAAGTCTAACGCACAAGACTCTAATATGGCACCCAGATACTTATGTAGCATTTCGTTCACAATTCAATATATAAGTCCAATGAATCTAACTGACAAAGAGGATAAGACTCACTGAAAGATTTATGTCTTCAGGAAAGATGGCAGAGACTAAAGACCAAGCGTCTTACAAAACTAGTCTTTCGGGGTTAAGACTAGTTATAGGCAATGATCTAACTTATTATAACAGCACATGTGATTCATTTTGAGATGATGTTTCGTTAAATAGCTGTGTTCTGTTACAGTACGGATACGACTGTAATTGTGGCGAAAATTACAACAGATATGGGAGTAAGACACACAATGGCATACAAGTCAATTGCAACTTTTCTTGTCCGGCAAATGGAAACCAGAAATGTGGAGGCCACTATGCTAACAGTGTGTATCGTGGTGAGTGACAACGATAATAATAATGATACACCTCTCGCGCGTGGAAAATGATAGTTTAAGCCTTACTTCTGTCCTCTGTTCTTTTCACGACACAATGAACTCTCCATGCAGCTGGAGCTCGCATTATTTAAGCATATTCCAAGCCAAGCATATTCCAAATAAGACTAAGGGCCATGTGATGATACTTTGCTGCCCGTCATCGTCATTTGCAAAGCGCAACTATGGATCCCTCCGAACTTCGAACAGTAGACCGAACAAAATTCGAGAGTCTGGATTGCCTGCTCGGCGCTGTAAACTATATATCCAAGACAAATCGCTGATGAAAGATCCTCCGACAATTGTGTCACAGAAACGCAAATCGTCTGCATGTGGAGCAGATGATGTGTTGCGAAAGACAGTGACCATCGTCAAGGCAATCAAAGAACACACAGGCGCAAATTGATGCAGGAAGCTCAGGTCCTCAAAGGTTGACTAGGCAAGCGTTTTAAGACTCGCAAAGCGGTTGGACCTGCCTGGGTCTAGAAGTAATTGAAAATTACCACGACTGCAAGAATCGCAAGTAGCTACAGATGCCGCTGAAACCTATCCTGCTACATCAGCCGAAGGCGAGCGGAACTTCTCTGCCATGAACAATACGGCCACTGACAAACGCAACTGCTTGACACCAGGCGCGATGAACAGCCAGCGCTTTTCATAAAGCTTACTGGAAGTGGAAGAGTTCAAGCGAAAACGGCTGAAAGAAGGACACTGCCAGTCGATAACTTGGAAGCCAGAGCCAAATCCAGAATAACCAAGCACGAACGTCGGCCTTTGTATTGCTTGTCATATCATGTTTTCACCATGAAAAAAATTAGTTGTGTTTTGGGAAAAATTTTAATTTCATTCTAAAAGAACATTGGCTGGGTAACATACCTGTTCACAATTGATGTTTTATTGTTGGTCACAAGTCACAACCGAAATACAGTACTCGCACTTTTTTCTGTATCAAATGGTATGAGATGTGATCACCAGATCTAAGACACATTTCCTGTGTTTACTTGGCTTTCCCATTAAAGTTAATATTACGAAACTGTGCAAAACTTTACAATCAATTTGGACCCTTTACTTATTTGAAAGTAATTCGAGCACTGGTTAGATCCAACCTCCTCTAAATCTGCCTACATGAATGATGTAGTTCCACAAATTTCTAACCCTTACTTCATGTGAGGCACTATAAACACAATCTTGCGTCTGATAATACGATATCTTACCAAGTCCGTCCCACAATCGTATTGCTGATAAATTCCTCAACTTCTTTTAACACAAATCTCGGAAATCATGGTGAGTTTTATCCAAACTAATCTCTTTCCATCCGAAATACTCCTCCAGTAGTTTACGACTTCTTCAAACCAGTAAGCTTTCTGAAGTTCGTGACCTCATTATATCCTAGTTCGACAAGCAATTTCTCTGGACACTTCTAATGACACTTTTATCTTTATGTCCCAATTTTTTCTGCAGTCAGCTTCCCTTTCCAAGTTTTTGTCGCTCTCGTGTCCACACTTTGGTCTAGGCCTACTTCTTCTCAAGAAGCCACATTGCGGAATTTCGCCAGCCCACGAGGAATTTGGTTTGGCGCATGCATACATCAAAAACTAGATATAAAAATCCAAAGGAACACAACTATCAACAGCTTGCGTTTGATATGTATCATAACATAACATAGTTCTTTATTGTATCACATCTCATACCATTGGATACGGAAAAAAAGAGCAAGTACAAGTCAAATTTAAATTGGTTGGGCACATGTTTCAGCCTGATGGGACACAAGTGGGTGATCCCAAACGCCAACGGAGATCAAACCGGAGGCAGTTCGTAGTAAGACAATTGTCCGTTGTCTCATCCGTTGGAAAAGGCTCGAAAATAGCCAGGGCACGGTGGGTAAATAAGTTGACACAACTGAAATACAAGTTTAGAGATGAATGATATCAACGAAGTGATGAGGCGCAGAGAAATAGCATCATATTACAGAGCTTCAAGACAATCGCTGAAAAGGACTGGGTCGTCCAACATCATTTTGGAGCAAGCTGCTGTTTAGATGATAAACTGCCAATTATTCCTCTGAGTATAAGAATGAAAAAACGGTCGGCTGATTAAATGCAGAAAACTGCAGTTAACCTGTAAGAGAGGTTGGGTTATAAGCAAAATTCTTTGTCCAAAATCAAGTAGAGGGAAAGAAAAGAGAAATTAACCTTTAATCATTCCAAGGTAAAAGTAATGTTTATATATCTGTATATCAGTTTGTCCAGTGGGCTTCTATGGTCGAGATTGCGTTAACCGGTGCCATTGTTCTAACGGAGACCCGTGTCGATTCAACGGTTCTTGTCTCAATTCAACGAACAGCTACTGTAAACCAGGATGGACAGGGTCTGCGTGCAATATACGAGGTATTTCACTTTAATCTGAATCATTGTTTAGCTAAATAAAATGTAAAGCACGTTGCAAACGTTCCAACGACAATCCTTATTTGCAACAATTTATTGGGCTGTGATCTCATTGCCATAAACTTCACCAACAGACCCTTGTATAGTTTAGCAGTATTAGTAAGGTTCTTAAAAAGGTTCTCAGAACGAGACATAGAAATGTAAGTTACACCGTACCTACACAGATAGGGGCCTGAGCACGCCTCTAAGTCTCTAGCAGCCCCAACCCACGACCTCATCAATAACAGGAAACGAGAGGTTCTTGGAAGATACAGTTGTCAGACCTAGGTTATATGGTGAGTGACAGAAATGGTGAACAACTGACTGCACATTGTGTTTTTGCTGGGATTGTCCCTAGATATGCACACTAGTTAGTTGGTTGTGTGTTCACTTCCAATTTTTGAGAGGAGGGCAATATCAAAATACGGCTGTATTGAATTGTATTTGTTTCTATCGCAGCGCTCGTGACTATTTCTGTGCTAATCTTCAGAATAACGCTTTATAAATTTAGAATTTACAGTCTAAGTGTTCAGGATTGCTTCTGAAACAATCAGATCCATTCACATGGATTTAAAATATTCTGATTTGTCGGTACTTTTTCGCAAATGTATAGACTTCTGATCCTGTTAGCTCTTTCTTTAAGATTAATTTGGGATCTTTCATGTAGTGGTATTACGCAATCAGTGGTGTGACTAATCTGTGCTAATCTTCAGAATAACGCTTTATAAATTTAGAATTTACAATCTAAGTGTTCAGGATTGCTTCTGAAACAATCAGATCCATTCACATGGATTTAAAATATTCTGATTTCTCGGTACTTTTTCGCAAATGTATAGACTTCTGATCCTGTTAGCTCTTTCTTTAAGATTAATTTGGGATCTTTCATGTAGTGGTATTACGCAATCAGTGGTGTGACCCACGATCGTGAGCTTAAACTTTAACGTCGAAAGTGTACTAAAAGTGACTGGGAAACAAATACAGCTCGTCATTAAAGTGTTAAAATAAAATGCATTTTTGTCATATTTTACTCTAAACTCAGTCAGTTATAAACTTTACGCTTTTAGGACGCTTTCATAATACAATCAACTTAAATTTTGAAAAGATCATCCTGAAGTCACGTATGAAACGATTTACAGGTTGTTCAATAAGTCTTACCACTTGCCAAACAATTAAAGGCAGTCTTTCTTCATTTTCAATACAATTAACAACGATGTACAAGACTGTGTATATATGTAAATAGCCTAAAGCTTAAGTGAATGTTATCCTTCATCAACTGTCGGCTCGATGAGTCAATTGCACAAGTGACATATAGGCTATGCAGTCTGCCAGCCTCTAACCGTATACTTACGTAGCCTACATAATCCATATTATATCACATTTACCGTAATAGGGTCTATCTAGTTTGTATAATGGGGTTCGGTTTAATTAAATAGTCCTAAGGGTTTTATTGCGTTTATTCAGTTACAATTTTTCTGCTGTTTCATTTACTCTCATGTAGCTGATTTCGAAGTGCTAATATATATGGATATACATCTTTATTACCTAACAGGTAAAATTTCTGTCTGTTCTGAAAGACATAATGAACATCATGTAGCACATAATAACAACCATGGCATACTTTCTGGCGATATGCAGATTCTTCTCGTGTTATGTTTAACCCTAATTTTGTAGATTGTACAATAAACAATGGTGATTGCGAATCTGACGAGATGTGCGCAACCGTTGACTTAGGTTTTGCAAACTTGTCAACGTGTCGATGCAAAAACGGATCCTACAGAGTAGGCCTAAACAACACATGCAGACGAGGTTAGTTCCTTAACTTAAAACGAACGAATAGAATAAGTTCAATTAATGAATTAACATTTTGCAGGCCATGATCGTGGGCTTAAAATATGATCCCACGTTTCTCATAATAATACTTTATGCTAAGATTACTGAAAGTTTATTCCTTAGGAGTCATATAAATATAATTTCTCATTTCAATGTATATTTTGTAATATTGTGATAGAAAATCTCATGTTAAGAAAACAAATAGTTTTGATCTTTTCACTGTTAACAGTAGAAGCGTATGCGAAGGCCGTATTTAAATCTGTAGGCCTAACTATACATATGACATAACATTGGAATTCTAGTGAAAAGCTGGGCCGTAGAGTTTAAAACATACTGGAGTTGGCTAATGCGAAAAACAAAGGCCTGCAAATATGGCATTACCATTGTCTACGCCCAACACACACCAATGCGTTCGTCGGAGTAAAGGTAGCCCTCGGTGAGAAAGGATGTGTGGCGTGTAGTGCACACCTTGCACAGACGACATAACCATGTTATTCATACTAACAGATCAATTCCAAGTTCAAGTCCATACTGTGGACACATATTAAAAGAAGAAGAGCATAAATTATTAGGAAATTGGACCTACAAGCAGGCATAGTGCATATGCAAATCACTTGAAGTTTAGACGGATCAAGTCATGCATGTACAGCTTAGCCGTATACACTAGTGGCCAATTGAATGGAAACTTCCGTGTTTGACGGTTTTTAGTTCTATGGCTGACTGTTATTAGTCTATGGCGCTATAAAATTATACAATGTAAAATCCAAATAAGTTTTAGAAACACTCCTACACATATTCAATGAACATCCGGCTGTATTTTATTACGAAAAAGCCGTAAACAAAGAAATATTAACTCATTTCTCAGTAATTAATTATTGATTCCTGAACAGGTAAAAAATGCGTTTATTTCTGTATTTGTACATTCTTCTTGTGACTATTTTGTTCGAATTTTTCGCAGTTTTTTAACAATGCGTTTGCTGAGTTCGACTACAAAACGGGTAATTTAATAAGTAAGGAAAGAATAATAATATGGTACATTATTTTAGAAATTTTTATTGATTATGAACAGGATAAATATCGGTTAATTTCGATTTTCGAATTTCATTTTGTTAATTGTTACATTGTACAAGTTGTAACCAATTTTCTTGTTCATTTCTTGTAGGAATACAGTTAATATTTTATAATGAAGTACAAGCTCAATTTGCTCAGTAAAGATAATTTTACCACAGGAAAAGTCTTATCTTGTAGAAGTTTAGTCTTATCTTGTAGAAGTTTCCAATGAATTGGCCACAACTGTATATAAAAAATATGCCTGAGTATCATCAGTATACCGATGAGCAAAAACCAGCAGGGATGAAACAACTTGACCTAAGTCAGCAATATGGAAAATATAAATCAGAGATCACAGAAGAGCCATGTTACAGCCCAAATGAGATGCTAGACCAAGGCGATCGGATAGAACCAAATCCCACAACTGGACTCTGATTATTTTAGTCTCAGGCATATGACGAGGTGAAAGGCAAGTCCTAAGATGATATGGCGTGTATCCAGGAATTTAGAAATTAGGAGATTATTATTTAGCATGACATGACCTTCGAAAAAGTTCGTGTTGCTTAAAGTCGGACATCCAGTTCTATTTATTTTATTTCAAAATCTAATCATGACATAGATTTATATTTAAACTTGCTGCAGATGTCGACGAATGTCAATCGGGTAACTCAACGTGTAACCCAACAACAGAAAACTGTTTTAACAACATTGGTAGTTACAGATGTGAATGCAAGGACGGTTTTGTAAATATTTTCGAAAACTGCGAAGGTATGGAAATTCGATCAAAGCTTCTCAGATTGAGTGACGGTTATATGATGGAGAGAGTTTCTGTACTTAAAAAATGACTTCGACCGATCCATGTTGATTAGGACGCAATATTTAATCTTTAAAATCAAAGCATCCATTTTTATTCAAAATGATGCTTGCAAATTATTGTAGGTCTAATGATCAGGATTCAGGTGCACTATTGTTTAAATGTCGTACAAGTCAGCATGCATCTTCATCTGCTAATTTCATTGCTTAAATACAATCGAAACAATAAATAGCGTCACAATTACCATTGGAATACTTTTGATTGATATGATTTATCCTGTATTTTGCAAATACTTCAGATATAGACGAATGTAGAAACGAATCGCTCCTATGCCATACTGAAACAGAACTTTGCAAAAACACAATTGGCAGCTACATATGTCATTGTAAACCTGGATATGAAAACACGACCTTTGGTAACTGCACAGGTATGTCTAATCGTTTAACCCATAGGCCTAACTGTTAGTGTTCCATTGTTCTACACCAGTGCCAGACATAATTTCTTGTTATGCGAATGAAGTGACTCTAAGTTTGAATGGAGCGCAAGCGCCCAAGAAGTTGCGGGTTAGAAAGGATCTTGAATTCAAAGTGACTTTGTATGGGAACCAGTGCTGCTCATCCTGTCTGTAGCTAGACATATTACAGAGTAGTGGAATTCCACTGATTAGCAGCGTTTAATCGTACTAAATTTAGCTAATGCGAAACAACAGTGGCCTACCTAGATGCAGGAACTGTTTTAACGTGCAGTGATTCACAAAATGTGCAGTGATGAAAAGCTGTTAACCACTGCGCATGAAATGAATTGTAATTCATTATGTATTAAAATGCATTTATGATTTTAATGCGTTCCGGCGCTCGCCATGTGCAGTGATTAAGTTTCAATAAAACATGCCCTGCATAGATGCCATTACTACTGTTAACCCCAGTGCGCGCGTCAGAGTAAAAATAATAGTCTTAGGCGAAAGCGAGGTCAGCAGTGTGGACTATCTAAAGCCGAAATCACAGAAAAACCATGTTACAGCCCAGATGAGATTCTTGACCAAGACGATCGGATAGAACCAATATCCACCACCTGAATCTAATTATTTTAGTCACAGGCAAATGAAAAGTGAAAGACAAGTTCTGCGATGAAATGGAATGTATCTAGGACTTTAGAAATTAGTAGGTTATTATTTAGCATGACATAACCTTCGAATCAGTTCAGGGAGGAATGGCATTACTACTGCTAACCCCAATGCGCGCGTCAGAGTAAAATTAGTAGGTTATTATTTAGCATGACATAACCTTCGAATCAGTTCATGTCTTATGTCGGACATTCAGTTCTGTAAGTTTTATTTTAAATTCTATTCATTCATTCATTCGAGAATTTATATAGCGCTCCTTCACGGGAGCTACTCAGAGGCGCTCCCGACGCCAGCACGCTCAAATAGCAAAGTCTTTAGATTGGGGTCCCCTTGGCCTCTTTCTTACTATTCTCAGATTAGTAAGAAAGAGGCCAAGGGGACCCCAGGGCACAAGCGGAGCTTTAAGAGAAGGCTGTTCCAGACCACCGGGCCCACCACTGTACAAGCTAGACTTTGCATAGTCGTGGAACGAGTGAAGGGGAGTAACAGAACCCCTTTTTCCGGAGAGCGGAGGGAAAGTCGGCTTGGGCACCTGAAACTAAGCAGCAAAGCTCTCGAAGGTGGGCAGGAGCAGGGACCTGACAACATCGCCATACCAAGGCGATTCATGATACAGATCTATATTTAAATTTGTTGCAGATGTCGACGAATGTCAGTCGGGTAATTCAACGTGTAATCAAACAACAGAAAACTGCGTTAACAATATTGGTAGTTACAGATGTGAATGTAAGGATGGTTTCGTAAATGGGTCATTATCCGAAATGTTACAAATTTCGTCTCCGAAAAACAGAAAATTTTTTTTCCCCAAAATTGGTTGCAAGTGTTTTTTTTAGTCATGTACATAGTTAAATTTAAATAATTTGAAAGAAATCCACTATATTTTTAATCACAAGTTAATTTTTTTCAGAAATTATAAAGTCAAAACTCCTCTTTTTTCATTGAAATCCGCCCTTTTTGTGTAATCATATTTAATCGCGGGAACCTGAAATATTCCTCTGGTGCTTATAAAATGGCAATTTCTTAAAAGTAGATGATGCCAGCATTAAGTAGGAATACAATAGGCCTTTCCTTCACACAATATATTAGTCTGGTGTCAAGAAATTAAGACATTTTTTTTAAATTATTTAAAAAAAGAAATATAATTTTCAGCTGCAGAAAAAAATCTGTGCAGCATTAGCTATAACTGTATGTTATATGCATTAGATACAAGTTGAACAACATTTTAAGAGTTGATAGTAAATTCTAATTACTTGCAATTTATTTTTATATCAAATAATTCACAAACAATACATGTAATTCACTCTGAGCAATGCGTCATTACCATCCGAGACAAGATGCGACTGTCATGAGAAAATAGCAAAAAATCTGATGAATTCGGATGGTAATGATGAAAAACAACCGCGAATGGTAATGACAAAATGATGAAATTTAAAACAGCCGTCAAACATTTTCACGTGAATTACTCCATCAGATAAGTAATTTCAATCAGTTCAACAAAAGCGACATATAAAACAAGTTGTCAATGTTGTAATCTACCTAAGCCAGGAAATACAACACTAGATGGTAATGAAGCAGAAATTTACTTTTCTTGTAATTTGGAACACACAAACTAAAATTAAAAATAAAATATTAGGAATTTCAACACAAATCTGTGTGATTCCATTAATAGTTGACAATATCTCTTCTTGATGCTTTTCTTTTAGTAAGTAAGCACGTTCTGTAAAAGTTATAGGCTTCCCAAAAATTGGGATGGCTATGATACTTATTTCTATGGACAAGTTTAAATAGGTCCAAAAAGAAAGAAATATTATGAAAATGAGTCTAAATGTTTAATTATTGCATATGCTAGCTACCAATTAATCAAAATAATATACCTTTGTTACAGGTTGCAATGGAATAAATTTGCGTAAAAGCTTAATTGAATGCATTGTACACCGTCTCGGACATTGGATGGTAATGATATTTTGTATACATTTAGTAATTTTTTTCAAAATTTCCAAAATCTAGCAGCTAAAACAATGATGGGAAATGTTAATCTGCTCATTCTTTGAAGGATAGGCAAAAAAATTTGAAGAAATTATCTAAAAAACTCAAAAAACCAGCATGGGACATCGATTCTGCACTTTTCGGATAATGACCCAAATATGTCCGAAAAGTGCGAAGGTAGGAAAATCCGATTAAAAGTTCTCAGATTGAGTGACGATGATTTTATGGAGACAGTTTCTGTAGGTCTACTTTGAAAATAACTTCCACCGATCTAGTGATCCATGTTGAATACGACGCAATAGGCTATTTAAACTTTAAAATCAAAGCATCCTTTTTTACCCAAAACGATGCTTACTTAATTTAGGCTTAATGATCAGGATTCAGGTACAAGCATTGTTTACATGCTGTACAAGTCAGCATGCAATTTCATCTGATAAGGGGCCATCCATATATTACGTACGCAAAAATCCTGGAAAATTGGACCCCTCCCCCCTGTTCGCAAGCGTACTTTCTGCCACACCCCCCCCGCGTACGTACACTTTTGTCCCCCCCTCCCCCGTTCGCACCCGTACGCAAAATCGCCAAAATCCGACCCACCTCCCCCCTCAGTGCGTACGTAATATGTGGACGGCCCCTAAGTTCATTGCTAAATATTATCGGGTAGTTAATTTGAAACAATGAATAGCGTCACATTTACTATCAGAATTCTTTTGAATGACGAAATATATCCTGTATTTTGCAAATACTTCAGATATAGATGAATGTAGAAACGAATCACTCCTATGCGATACTGAAACAGAAGTTTGCAAAAACACAATTGGCAGCTACACGTGCCATTGTAAGCCTGGATATGAAAACACGACCTTTGGCAACTGCACAGGTATGCCTAAATGTTTTATAATGCTTTTAAACGTTTAGCCAGGGTTCGAAATAATTAGGACAGCAATCGCTTCTTGTATTCAAAACCATCGCGAATCTCACATGTCAATGAAAATCTGTCTGTTGTCCGCATTTTAAATATTTTCTAACAGCCAAACTCGTAAAACTACATTTTCATGCAGTTTTATATTCTGACGTCAACAACCAATTCTAATTAATTAGTTGAGTGCAAATTCAAATTTTAATTAATTAATTCTTCTAAACGTTCTAATTTTAATTCTTGTCATGAAATTTGAATTAATGTATTTATAATTAATTTCCAACAGAACCTTAAATACCCATCAGTGTTAGTGTGTCATGGTTTTACATTAGTGATAATGCAGATTTATAATAATTTCTTGTTCTCAGTTGTCGTTTCATTTATTTTTTCACTTCTGTCAGCCGTGAGAGCATTCACTTTGAAAACTGACGTAATAATTAACCACAAAGTCAATCTGATCATACAAAAAGAAAAAATGTGTTCGGCAGTTTTTTCGATTCATCATTTCTTATTAATGCAAGATAGCGTGGATTGGGAGTTCAAATTCCAAAGGATATCAAAGATTTTGGTTATATCTGTTCGACTTGCACCTCCGCTTACTCCGCTGCTACAGAGTTGTAGCTGAGATAGCTAGGGGCGCCGCTAGAAGAACAGGTTGCAAGGTACCCTGGCGGACTGCAATTTGAACCAACATCCACCACCGATGCTAAGCAAATGAAGTCGCTAAAATTTTGTATACCCAATTCTACTTCTCTGGTTGAGGTCGGGAATGGTCTTCCTGTTTTTTTACTTTTGTCAGTAACCGTTGAGCCATAGCTTACATTCGCGGTAGCCCATCTTACAGAAGTTCACACATGTAACTTAGAGCCTCTCATGTTATTTTTTCACAACGATGTTCGTGTTCTGTTTTATTGCAGATGTGGACGAATGCCAGTTGGATAGTCCTTCATCACCATGTAATGCAGATTCGGAACGCTGTATTAATTGCATTGGCAGTTATATATGTAAATGCAATGAAGGCTTCAAGGATATCTTTGGCAAGTGCATAGGTAGGTATTTGGAGCGCATGAAAATCGATCGATGCTGACATTCAGACAGTGAACCATCATATGCATAATTATACAGATCCCTTTAACTTTGGCGACAACATCGTATCGGTTCATACTTCTGGGTGACAAATTAATGAGGGTTCGCTAAGCGAGCACTGCTTAATCTAGTCCCCCTCTTCTGAGGGGGGAAACAAGGTTTGTCGGGGGACCAACAATGGCGACATTTTTTGGCAGAAATTTCATCCGTGTTCCAACGTCTAAATTTTTTAGGAGTTTAGGAATCTTGAAAAGTTGGAATTTCATCTCGAAAAAAAGTTTATGACTTTTTTTAGTGATTCATCCCACTGTCCTCACTTTTTCCAACTTAAAACTTTTTATTCTTCTATGACTCATCTCTGGGGGAAGCGCAACATATATCCTGGGGGGCAGTTCTTTCCCAAAACAGGTCTCTACATTATAATATTGCTGGCCTCTGGGGGAAACATAAATCCTGGGGGAATTCCCCCAAATGGCGTCTAGATTAAACACTGCTAAGCGATTATATTGTATGTCCTGTACGCGGACTGATCTTCCGGATATTAACCTGACTACCGCTTGGTTTTGGCGTACCATCAGTTGATGCCTTGTGCATTAGACACTAGCGCAATAGAAGTTACTAATTACAATTACAATACCATCTGCTCGAAATTGACGCGTTTCGTAAGTCTGGAGTAAATAGCGACAGATTTTGCCTCGTGTTATGCACAAGGCAAAAACCTTTTGTTATTTACTCCCAGCTTTTAGGACATCTATTTTTCTAACTAAACGCGTGTAACTTTGACAATGTTGTTATGCAAGTCCGATATTGACTGCCATATTTGGGTGACATTTCCAGCAGTATTTTTTTAAATTTGAGATCTAAGTTTGTATAACGCCGATTCTAGAGAAACCATTGCCCTGAGTAACATGAGCGAAAACCCTCAGGAAAGAAGTAACACGATTTAGATCAGCAGTAGAAAGAATACGAAGATGACCGAGAAGAACACTGTGACAGCCAAAGTGGGACTAGTGACCAAGCCGATCGGCTAGAACCAATGTCCAGAGTGGTCAGAGAGGAGTGAACTCAACCACTGGAGATGACGACCCACGTCATCGAAGTTTTGAATACGTTCTAAGAGAAAGCCATGGTCGGCATTGTCAAAGGCCGCACTCGCATCAAACGGGTCAAGCAAGGTTTACCTGATCCTGTTGTACAACCCACAACATATCAGGAGGATAGAACCACTAATTAATTGTCACGCGGGCATACATACATGCATACAAACATACCTAAAGTGTATACATAAATGAAATATGTTCACAATTACTCTGTTTAATCTCGCAAACATTTGTCAACAGAGATCAATAGCACGGCTACCATCGGAATAATTTTGGGGACTTTTCTCGCCATCAGTTTGCTGTTCAACGCGCTCTTAATTGTCTCCAGAATAAACAACGCAAAATCAAGAGAGCCAGGTAATTAATGGGGTATGCGAAAGTGTAGATATTTTGAATGGGGATGCTGTTCAAATTTTACTGTTCTTAAAAGTCAACATCGAGGCTTTCCAAATTCGTGCAGAGCTACTTAGTGTTACTGATGGAAACGTTTGATAAACGAGCATCATAGTCTACGTTATTATTAACGAAGATTGTAATATATTTTTAAAAGCTCTCTTAAGTCAAATAGTAAGTAAACTAAATGGACGGCTTTGTTTTTCATTCAGATCTGTTGAACTAAATCTCGGGTATAAACCAATAGTAGCCTACAACTCCTAATCAAAGCCTTTTGATTATTTCCGGATCCATATCGATTTTTAAAAATGTTTTCGAAGGTTTTAGCAATGATAGCCTAACAACAGAAAATTAGAGTATTCGATGTGCTGAATAGCCTAAAATTTGGAAACAAAGATTAGCCTACTGTCATGTTTTGACGTTAAAAAAGACGTCAAAATATGTCTCTTTGTAGGATTTCAAATTCCTGCATTCTGTAACTTTGCTATGCATA
The DNA here is from genome assembly GCA_963556255.1 of Allolobophora icterica. Lineage (NCBI taxonomy): Eukaryota > Metazoa > Annelida > Clitellata > Crassiclitellata > Lumbricidae > Allolobophora > Allolobophora icterica. Next base: position 87,736,092 of record OY744602.1, read on the forward strand.
ATTATATACACTAGCTTATATCTGTATATTTTGTAGAGCCAGGAAAAGATATGACGCAGTCTGAATCAATTTCTATAAAAATAGCGGAGCAACATGAAATGAATTACGATGAGATACCAAACCGTGTTAGCCAGATTAGCTTCTACGACGAGGTCATCACGGGGCAACGCCGAATAGTCGTAGATCCAACTTCTGACTATGCAGAGCTTAGACAGAGTGGCTATGTGAATGCTGTATCATCTATCTGAATATGTTGCAATTATTAGAGTAAGAATAAGCATTCAGAATTTAAGTTTTATCGTGAAATTTAGCCGTGTATGCAGACGTATTATTTAGTTTAAATATACTTAAACGGATATCTGTAAGCAGAGAAAGTTATACAATGATTTGTCTTCTACTTTTAAACTTCGCGTGCTTTAAGTTTTTCCAATATTTACTTAAAGCTATTTGATATATTATGTTGTTTCATGTGCTCCCTCTTGTTCTTTTTTGTTTTATCTAGAATATTCTTAGTCAAAGATTTCTGTTGTTGTCATGCTAGCGGAATTTAATCCGGGGAGAGCGCGTATAGGAATATAGGCCTAAGCTTTTGTAAGAAATCTAGCCCAAATTAGCATTGCACGATTTAAACCGGCTAAAAAGTGAGACATTTTATTTACTGCTTCAAAGCAGAATTAGTGGTCTTTGTTCGTGAGTAGATAATTATCTGGCTGCAGGCTCAATGTGTATGTTGAGTCAAAATTCTCTCGGATTAGAACCCAAACAGAAAATATTTCTAGCCGAGAACCTGTTTATGTTAAGCTAAGAGTATTTGCGAATTAGAGATATTTCTAGAATTAGGGCGGTGAATAGCAATTATTTTCGTTTCATTGCCACAAATTTTATTATATTTACCACACTCCACTGTTTAATATTTTGCATTCTATGTAAGACCTCTATCTTCAAATCCGTGATTCCAGGACTATGTGTGTTATGACTATGTGAGTTTTATCGTCTAAGATAATAATTCCTCGACATCAGAAGAATATCTTCTTCGCAGTTAATGCTTTAGAATAAGATTAAGGCTGTCTCAATTCTTGAGTAATACTCTGATCAATAATTAAGTCTAATGCAATTTACCACTCACCTTCGGACAAAACTTTAAGTATTTTAATTTTTTTAGTAACATAAGAATTCCAATGAGAAATTCCAACAATCTTTATTGCGTGACGCTATGTTTTTAGGTACTTCATAATATCAGAAATTTAAATATTGGATTTTCTGAATAAATGCCAGTTCACATATTTCCATGTTTACCTTAACGTTTTGTAAACCTCTAACTGACATTTAACATTCTTCGTCATTCATACTGTAGTTTAGTTTTACCATTCGAGTATCGGCGCAATCGTAATTTATAAAGTAGCCTATTGATCGTCGCTCCAAATTGAAACTGCATTTAATTACGTGATAATCCGTCATGAACTTCCAGTCAAGTAGGCCTAGGCTTACTGTAAATGAAACACTGCAAAAGCCAGTCAAAGAAAACGTCATGGGATCGACAGCGCCAGTTTCGAATCATGGTATACAAAGAGGTCATTTACATGCTGAATTTTGCGAATAATTAATTATTATGTATCTATTTTGTCTTCGACCGCTCTCGAGTCGAGGTTTCGCTGCACTACGGAAACCGTCATTACACGTGCTTCTGTTCCTTTCAGCAACTGGTCGTCCTATAACTCATTTGATATCTTGATGTTGTTCGCAACCACGATTCTTTAAGGGAAGGTGAAATAAACGAAAATGAGTTGGCTGATTTGCAGAAAAGGCCTATTCAACTGTGCACCATGGGAAAGACTCTTAATTATCGGTTATAAAGATATTGCAGGTAATGGTCGGTTGTGTGATCATTGTGCTCTGGGTCTTGTGAGAATATGCTTGTGCCGTGAATCGACACTCGACTGGACCTAATAGCGTCTTCTACTGTGTTGGATCATCGTTGTTCTGTGAAACTTTTCTGTTCATTTGACTCTGTTAATCATATATCCTCAGTATCACTTAAACTGCATTAGTTTAGATCAGCCTCATGGCCATGAGTGTATCGCTAAAAGTACTAAATTAGGCATCTTTATAGCACCTTACAAATGCATATGCGAGTACGATGACAGTGATAACTGTTGTCATAGGCTATACATGTTGTTGTGCTTACTTTTAGGTGCGTCTTGGTCGGTTGAGAAGGAGTATTTTGCATTACGTCAAGTTATAATATTATATATCTCAAAGTAAACATCAGATATGTTGGTGTACGTTTATCAATTGTATCATGAAAATAAACAGTTCACATTAAATCCTCATTATCGATCTACTTAAAGCGGCATAGATTAAATTAATGTTATAATCTGGGCTTATCTGGCTTTTGAAGTAGGCGATGAAATTCACAGTTGCAAATTCAACTTCCCTCCGTAATGTTCATCCCTCATCGACTTCAAGTCTTGCACCGATCGTTGTCAGTCATTTTAAAATCAAATCAAAATCAAATCAAAAAAGGTTTATTGCGACCAATAACAACAAAATCACAATTCCAACTTTTAAGCACAATTAGACTGATACTAGCTATTGGATGGATTTAGAAGATATTCAAAGATAATCAACTTCACTCGTAGTGACGGTATAGAGAAAACCGTTTAGACTACGAAGCGAGCATCGTACGTAATGTAGCAATCGTCGGTATAGATCTTCAAAGTTCAAGCTAATCATTGAAACCGGTGTAGTTGATCCGTCAATTAGCAGTCACCTGCATAGATCGGACCAGTTGATAGTCTCGCCTTTACTTTCTTACTAATCCTACTCATTCAGATTCCTAATGTAAAAAAATCGTTCCTTTGACTTGATGACCAAGTTTAACCACAACAGACGTTCATATCGAACGATATTCTCCGAAGAAATCTCGGTTTCTTGCGTCCTCATTCCTCAAGATCCTCAACCGGCCGAATCTCACTCACAGATTATTTTGCGCAATCTCATTGGATGGCGTCGCCGACCACTATGTTTATCGGTTCATACGCCTTCGATCGCGTGGTTAGCCATTGACTCACTGTTAGCTCCTACACTTAGATTCCTTAAATTTTATACGACAATTATACGCTGCTGTGTCATTAAACTAACGCCGCTTGCTATTATCTAGCTTATCTTAAATCCTATATTAGAAATATATAATTCAAGCAAGGCATTTGATCAATCAAGCTGTGCTACACTTGTAACAGTAAAAAAATTAACTCGACTAAAGGTTCTGTTAAGCCTGAAATGATGTAAGTAGCCTATATATAGATGTCTGTATATGTGTATGTTCACATGTATGTGTGTATATAATTATGTGCAAATATACGTCTGTATGACTGCATTTGTGTTTGTATATGTGTATGCATGTATATGCATATATACATTTTTGTAAGTATATATGTATAATATATATCTAGCACGTAATATAGCAAATGTAAGTACTCCCTAAAGGTTACAAATTCGTTTATGTTTTATACGACGTCGTGTATATAATTATGCGTGCGCAGTCAAGAATATAATTTCTATAGTGGCGCAAGAAACCACTGTAGCCTACATAAAATCATGACACAGCTTTGCATGCTGGAACTAGGCTGACATCACACAAATAGTACCATTATTTAATAATTAGTGGCTCATACTTCAAATCCTTGTTTTCAAATTGCGGTCATAGAAACCAGTGAATGCGATAATTAGGCATTAAATATGACGAAGCGATAATTATTCAGGGCTCTACGCCAACGCGTAGCTATGACACATACAGGATGGGAAATAATCGTAGACACTTGATGGGCAGCTTAAACCATATAAAACCATGGTGGCTTGTTTTGTATGGCTGCTTCTCCTCAATTAATAGTAATGATAACTGAATTGGTATTTCGATTATCTGTGAACTATTTGTGGTTTTTTCGAGAAGGATACATCTGCAATAACTTCTTTCACCTTCGTTACCTTTAAAAAATAAATGTAAATTTAAATAAACTTTAAAATGTACAGACTGATTAATTATGCAGGAGTAATAATGTCCTCTTGGCTTCTTCTCGCAGCTACCCAGATCACTGGTAAGTGGGATTATTCAAGTAGACATAGCCTACAAATTTTTCATATATTTTATTGGTGCTGATTGTAGAGTCTATATATATATATATATATATATATATATATACACACAAGTGTGTATGTGTGTGAATGTGTGCAAGTGTTCCCATTGACACCGTCTCCAAGTTACAAAAATGTAAAATTTCGCATTTTAAATTACATTGATTTCAATAAACTAAAGCAAATTATTCCAGCTTCACTATGTTTATCTTCATAAGAAACAGCTAATGAGCTGTACAGTTTCAGTATACTTGAATTGAACTTTTTGTTGGACAAAACCCGTTTGGAACAAGGAAAGTTGTTGAGCAAAAGCCAAGCATTGGTGTCACTCTGCTATTTTTGAAGCTATAGGAGTCACTAAGAACTTAGGTGGCGCCACTATCGTCTTCCACTCGGCCGATTTAGATTTAACTCACAAAGTAAAATTGTACAAAAACTTGTTTTATCGACTTTAATCTCTTAGATAGCTGTTTCTCCTAGGACCATGTGATTGACTTAACACTTAACGATGGGCTGCATTGGTTTCCCAGTCGCTTTTAGTACACTCTCGTCGTTAAACTGTTAAAATAAATGACTGCGTCACCATAAGTTAAATGTGTTGCCATTGTAATTCATGAACTAGCCAACAAATTCCTGAATTGCTTTCCAAAGCACTTCAGATGTTACACCTCTCTAACTGCACACTTAATCAGTATACATAAAAAGCAATTGTTTGTCCAACGCCGGTGGTTATTCGACTTCAGACTGCTTTCGGCGGATTATTTTGTCTATAGGCCTACGCAGACTTTGCTCAGTAATTTCTCAAATGTTTGATTTTACTAAGTAAGTAAGTAAGTATATTCTTTATTAAACCAGCTGCCAAACAGCACCCTGGTGAACAAACATACATATATATATACATAGCTTTAACCACATATATATGTATATATTACTATATAGCATAGGTCCAGTTGGTTAGTAAGTGTACTGTTGGCGCATCAGACTTATTTTTCGTTTATGCTTCGGATTTTTACGTTTTGACGGTATTTTGTTCCATTATCGTCTTGGCCAACGTGGCTGCATGAGAAAGGATAGACTTCCTGCCGAGAAAAAGCGACGAGGCTCATTGAATTTTCCTCGACCGACGAATGCGGGGCTTTAGGGAAATCAGACGTGTGTCATCTTTCACCAAGGAGGAACTGCTGGGCTGTGGCATCATCGTTTGCAGAGCCGCACCCGCCCTGTGTCACTTTATGCTATCGACGCAGCTTAGTCCAGAGACTATAAACATAAAAATATGACGCATCTGTGAGCTTTGAATGGGTATCCGTTGACGTGGCTTTATGTGTGTGCGTGGGCTCTAGTGTTGACTTTCTTAACTTTATGCTCCTTGTTTTGCATGTTCTCTGATTAGCTTCGCCTCTGATTAGCTTTCTCTTGAAGTGGCGGTTTATAAATTTTTAATTACAGTTACAATTTGAAGCTTGGTGTTCTTTTGTTAACAAAGACCACAATGTGTTCATTCTTAATACATCTAAAACTGATTTTTGCTTGGTATGCCATACTTCACAACAGTTGAAAAGTATACATAGATTAGATCGTTCAAAATGGGTGACTCACATGTTTAGTTGGTTCGTCTGCTCGTGACTTGGTGTTGATTTCGACTCTACTGTTTCCCCCACACCGACTATTTCGATCGCAATTATCATGCATATTCGTGACTTAGCCTAAACAGAAATTAGGCACATGTCACTTTGTCAGCTAGACTAAATGCCGGAATACAATACAATACATATATCTGACGAATACATTGAGCGAAAGATAGTACAGCATTTTGGCATATTCGACCGAAAGGGACCCCTACCCGATACCATTGGCCAGGAACCTGTCCAGAAGACAGATTGCTTTAACCGAAAACCATGACTAGATCTACTGATAGGACTTAAACTGTCGGGGACTCCCCTAGTTGCGCCAAACAGAGCTGTGAAGACAATGAGCACTGAAGATGTGATGAACATCGTATACATCATACGAGTGCGCTATACAGGCCTTCAGAGTTGGTAAAATATGTGAACTGTATTGATACATTATAGCAATAACTGAGCTGTCATTCTCTTTGTCACGATGACGTAAACAGAATTTCAAACATTAGCATGGCTGTATTTCACATTCAAGGCAAGCAATTGAGTAGAATAAATCCAACTGTTATTTAATAAGTAAAAAAAATGCACAAGCCAAAAAATCAATAGATTTTCCAGAAGGTTTATGCAATGCCTTTATAGTAAGTAAGTATATTCTTTATTACACCATTAGAAAACGCACAATATGGGAAACATTGATTGCTAGAAGCATTGATTATAAAGCATTGAAGTAATAATAAATCGAAATAAAAATGATAAAATAAGTAAATAAAAAAGTAAGTGTTTTCTTATCATTTATGCAGTAATCTAGCAATGTATCCCTTCCCTGTCAAAGGATCACATCGTTTTATATCACGATTATGCCAGCGAGGTCTAAGAGAGTACCCGGAAGATCGTTTCGGAGGGAGCAAATCATGGAGGACATGCCCTGGGTCCCGAAGGATTGCAGCAAAGAGAGCATCGCCCGCCTTAGAACACAACAAGTCAAATGTAGGAGTATCAGTTGGCAGATACCCTTGTCGCTTAAGTTTACGTATCAAGGCAGAGAGACGCTCTCTCTCACCACCATTGGAAACCCCCCCCGGCCTGGAGACGAGTACAACAATCGTGCCACTGTGGTGGAACGTACAACATCATGGAGGCGGCTTCCTGATAATCCATGCGACACCAGGACTTGCAGAGCAAAAAAGGATTGTTTAGCCTTACAACAGATGTTGTTAATGTGCGAGGAGAGCCCAATTCTTTCCGAAAGAGTGACTTCAAAATTGTGATTTCATTTACCCGTACGATCCCCGCAATGGGCGGAGGGGTATCTAGAATTTGGGTTCGGGGACGCCTTATTATGATTTCACACGACTTGCTATGATTTAAGCGCAAGTTGCAACTTCTGGCCCATTGAGCTATGTGGGCAAGTTCAGAGTCAGTGATCGTTATGTTTGAGGCAGAAATTACCAAATAGCAATCATCTGCGTATTTGAATAATCGGTTCCCTGCATGAAGCAATTTTAGTCCAGACATGGTGGCCAAAAAGTGGATTGGCCCAAGCCCTGACCCCTGTATAATGCTAGCATTGATATATTTGTATGGGGAAAATGATACCACAAAATTTATGTAATGCCATTTATTTAATGCCTACCGATAATCATTTTATTTGTGTTTGCTCTTTATTTCAATCTTACATTGCCAACATGGCCGTTAAAAATATTCGATGACGAAGATGCAGGTCATAGGCTGAATAGGTCACTAGAGAGCTCACGAAATTCCATAAACGGAAGACAGTGTAAATTACGATGCATACTTATGCCGAAATTCTTGTTATTGTAGGTCAGCTTGCTGAAAAGTACGTCGGTTGTTTTGCAGACAACTTAAGGGATCAGAAACTGGAATCTGTTCTGAAGGACGCAGATAGCTTAACTATTGAAATTTGTATTCAGAAATGTTACAATGATACCAACCAAATTCAATCGGCGATGACATTTGCCGCCCTGAGTGTAAGCATTTCTTAGCGTTTTACAGATCTTTGATTTCATTTGATTTCCATGGCAAAACCTTTTCAATGCAATGAACACAATTGAGATGTTTCAATCGCTACAATAATTATGTTGCTTAGAGCTCTCTTTTACCGACGCTGAAAAACTAAAGCTCCAAATTGAAATTTCGGTCAGTGTTTTTGCGAACATTCGTGAATGTATGAGTTGATGTACATAGGTGGAGCTGCTGACGGTTCCAAACCAGATGAATTGAAAAGGTAGGCCTACAGAAAAATAGGAGCAAGGCCATCCAGAATATCGGCTACAATGAATTATATGTAAAATAAAATGATCATATGTAAAATAAAAAGTGTCGAGTAGGCAGTATAAGGTCGTTGAGCAATAAAGATTAGAACTGAGCTATAGTGTAACAAACTCTCTTGAAAGAATGGTGTTTGTGAACAGAACTTCTCTTGATGTAATCTGCATTTCCTTTCCACACCCACAAAGGATCATGGTAACTCGACATGATTCTAATTCTATATACTTTTAATTGGAAATTGCCAGAATGGACGAGGATGCGACTGCAGAAATAACCCTGGTCAACAGTTGCTTGATCGAAACTGCAACGTGAAGTGTTCCGGAAACCCATTGGAAGTTTGTGGAGGAAACCAAAATGATAAATTTTATTCGCTCTACACAGGTGAGATAAATATAATTTCTGCAACTGTAGTATAATATAATTTCTGTGCTCACCGCATCAAGACGATAGATTTCCATGTCTTATTTAGATAGTCACAATGATCTCCCTTTTGGTGCGCTCGCTTTCTAACGGGTACAGTTGGAAACCCCGTTACTTCTTGTTTTTCAAGGATTTGAGCTAGATAGGCCTATATACGAATTGCTGTGGCACTGTTCGAAGCATTTAGGGTTTCTGGAAAGCAAACGCTGGAAAAAAATTTCCCAATAACGCAAAAAGGTCTATGAAATATTGTTTGACGTTGAAAGAAAATTGACGCTGGAAAAAGCTAAAACTAGCTCCTATCAGGAAGCATTCAAGATCCTAGTGATGTTATTAAGTCAAGTTAAGTAAAACTACAAGACATATATTTTCGAATCCAACTGAACAGAAAAACCCGAAAAGTAATTTACTTGAATAACGTATATACGAAATTCTATATAAACGCAAATGAAAACCAAAATCAGCTCGGGCGATGTTAAGTGGGGACGACTTTCTATTGTAGTTAGGGGAGATTTCATTTAAATAAAGAGACTGTCCGAAACACAGTTTCGGGGAAACACTATTCCAGTCCGAGAAATGTTATTGGTGAGATTTTGTATGGTGAAACCTGAAATGATTCAAGATGATTATGATTATTCATTTTTATTTCACATGATTAGCAAGTAGTATTGGAGTCAGTTGACTCTGTAGAATGTCAAAGTTTTAATAGTTCGCGTTTAATTGGGTAAATCGCATCAGTCTACAACTGTAGCAATAGTCTCGAATGCAAGAAGACTACCAACTCTTTTCTCGTTTGCGTTTAATTGGATTCATCATAATAGCTATAGTCTACAACTGTAGTTGCATGTCTCAACGGCAAGAAGCAGTGCATGGTTATTAGCTGATATAATATCACCTATTATCAAAAGCAACTAACAATATTGGTCTTAATATTAGAAATACCAAGCATATAATTTGTCTTTAGTGTGTCGTGTCGGTTACTTTGGCCCCAAATGTGACCAGATATGTGTCTGCAAGAGACATTTACCATGCGATCGAAATACTGGGATCTGTCCGGATGGATGCGACGAGCAATGGAAGGGGACGAGCTGCAATATAAGTAGGAAACAAATAATATTCGATCTTCGGGTAAACTTTATACCTAAGCAGTAGATCGATTCAATATCATCTATAGAACTACATATAACTTAAACAAACACATACCTAGTATTACCTACCCATATCAAATCAGTCGAAGAACTACATCGTTTTCCACTTATAGGATTTGTAAAAAAATAGGTTTCCAAATTTACACAGAACTACAATTTAAGATTGGATTGCAAATGTCTTAAAATAAAATAAATGACAGAGATAAATTATTACGTAACGGCATATCAACTAAAGCATTTCTCACGTTGCATCTCTCTCGATGAAAGGCACGTGTAATTGACAGTAAAGGCAGAAAAGTACAATGTAAAATGGTTTGAAAGATATACATGAGAGGAATAGCAAAGCGGGATTTGTTTTAAAAACAACAGAAGAGTAAACAGTCGGAAAAAGAGAGGAAGGGGAAGACTTGGAATGTGAGAGGAAAGCAGAACAGTAAGCTGTAGATTACAGGTTGTCCATAAATGGCTATGAAAACAATATACATCCCAAAATATTTGATTGAGAATAATTTTATAGATTTTCTAATGACAAAATATTTGGCAATAAGAATGACAAAATCTCAGTTAAAACCAGAAGCTCGTGCATCGAATTAAAGTGATGTACGCTTACAATAGGAGTAGATTATCTCGTTAGAGCAATAATTATAATTATTAAGAGTCATTATGACAAAATTTACAGTTTTAAATTGCCACAGGTAACATTCAGAAACAGTACATTGGATGCTATGGAGACGGTCTAACGAAGAACCTCGCTATGGATGTGAAAAACCCAGGTGGAAAAACAGGTGGAAGCAATAACAGGACCAACTCGATTGAATTCTGCATAGAAATCTGTTCTACCAACGGATTCACCTTTGCAGGAATGCAGGTGAGTCTTCATTGAGTCAAGGATTCATAATGAAAGCGATCATTTAATAGGTAAGCTTACAAGGTCTTGTTAAATTTGGTCTAACTAGCACACAATCATATGAACATTTAGAAGTCTTCTTAACTTTAAGGACCTTTTTTGTGGAGATATATGTTTGTTGAAATGGTGGAAACTTTTAGAATCGTCCAACGTAAAACTTTACAGACTTAAATCTGAAAATCTAATATAATCTTAGAACTAAGAAGGCGTAATTTACAATGCGAAAGACATCAATTGGCACCCATAAACCTAGGTGGCATTTAGTTCATATCCAGAAGACAAGTCTGATGGGTAGAGAGTTGCCTAAGAAGGATATGCACAATAAACGAGGTAATTCTGCAGATTTTCGAAAAGTAACAAACAGGCGTCTCACAAAGCGTAACCTTCGAAGCTATTACTCCATGGTGTAACTTCGTACAACAGTAATTCGACTTGGTTATTGAAGCTTTGTTGCATAGCTGTGTTCTGTTATAGTACGGATTCGACTGTAATTGTGGAGAAAAGTTCAGCAGATATGGAAATCAGACGCACGATGGTCAGAAGGTCAACTGCAATTATCCATGCCCCGCAAATAGAAGCCAGAAATGCGGAGGCAAATTTGCTAACAGTGTCTATCATGGTAAGTGATGAGGATGGTTATTGTCTTTATACTTTCTGCGCGTGAAAAAAGATGGACGTTTCAGCCTTTGAATCGACAACCCTTGCTTTTGTCCTCTGGTCTTCTCCGAATCAACACGTGAGCTGCATTTGGCGTTATCTGACATAAACTGAGACAGTTGTGACAAGTCATAAAGGCCATGGGATTAGGAGGCCTATTATATTTGGACATTAAGTTTAAATCGCGGCAAATTCAGGAGACCGTGATCGAGGGTCCGCAAAAAGTTTCCTACTCTAAATCTGCCTAACGTAAATTAAATTGACCCAATTAGCCAGACAGAAACATAGACAGAGGACGGTGGGTAAGAAAATTGACACAGATGAAATTGCAGATCAAAGATGATTGATATCAATTGCCGAAAAGCATAAAATCTTAACATCGCAATAGTGCGAACTACAGAAAAAGTCAGCTTTAGATAATCAATTAAAAATCCAATGCTCTTTCTGAGGATCGAGTAACGAACAAAATAGGTTGACTCATTTTAATGCAGGAAACCTTACTGACTAGCAAGTACAGTGAATGCAGTTAGAAATTGTATTTTTATGTCACAGTTATATATCAGATATAAAAAATACTACTTGTAGATTTGTATTTCAGTTTGTCCCGTGGGCTTTCATGGACGAAACTGCGTTAAACGGTGCAACTGTTCATATGGAAGCCCGTGTCGAATCAACGGTTCTTGTCTTACTTCAACGCCCAGTTCCTGTAAATCAGGATGGACAGGATCTGCGTGTAATATCAGAGGTAATTTTCAATCGAAAACACTAGTTAGTTAAATAAAATGCAAAATACGCCGCTGATGTAAATAACAAGGAAACCTTTGTGGAAAAGCATTTCTAACGCGAAAACAGCCTGTATATATAATTTTATATAATGAAGAGTATTTAGTTTAATTAGAGGTTTTTCAGTCAGTATGAATTTTTAAATAGTACTCGTGGAATAAAATTGCGTTCATCCTTTTCAGTTAGTAAGAATTCATGGGGTGGTGAGCGAAGCCCGTGCCGGTCTGGTCCATGGTGCGCCGGAAATAGCTTATGTAGTAGGCCTACATGGCTTTCGTTAGTTTTTATGGTTGCAAATAGGTACACGTCTGCCTCCTCAGCCATATCAGCAGCGGCTGGTGTGCCAGAATTTAATAAACCTCTACATTTCATTCTTCCTTGCATTTTTTCGAATTTCCTTCGTTCATCAGCGTTGGTATAACCCCACCAGGCCGATGAGACGTACATGAGCTTTCTCTAGGGTGGTCATTTTTGCGACTTGGGTTGCAAAGCCTTGCGAGGTGCATTGAGGAAGAGCATGCTGATGATACGGCTTCTACATGAGAGGACATCCGGAGGGCTGATCGTAAGATTATTCCCAGGACTCGGATAGAGTCTACCCGTTCTGCTTCTGGAATGATTATTGGAATAGTAAGGCCTAGTGATTAACATCTCTCGGGTTTTTGCTGGATTTAGCCGTAAGTTATTCTTCTATGCCCAAATGGATAGGGCCTACAATGCATATTCTGTAGGCTACAGTTGAAATAAGCGCAGAGACACGCAGTGTGATTCTCCTTACAGATTTTATTTTAGTTACAGTTACAGTTATAGTTAATGGTTTTTCATGTTAGTTATAGTTACAGTTATAGTTAATATTATTTTTTAGTTATAGTTATAGTTATCGTTAACGAAATCATTTTGCTTTCGTTAACGAAAACATTTTCGTTACCGTTATCGTTAATGAAAATCACACTGAATTATGAAGACGCGTTACACAAAAAGTTTCTTAAAGCTTTGACGAATGGGTGCATTCAGCTTCATGAATACACAGCGCTCCATATTCACCGACATCCAAGGCGAACATAGGAATCATTTTGCTTTCGTTAACGACTGTATTTTCACGTTCTCACGTTAGTTGATATTGCACTTTTTTTTATCGTATTAACGAAAATAGCAATGAATTTTCGTTAGTGTTATTTTCGTTATAGTTATAGTTATAGTTAATGATATTTTTTAGTTATAGTTATAGTTATCGTTAACGAAATCATTTTTTTGTTCGTTAACGAACATTTTCGTTATCGTTAACGTTAACGAGAATCACACTGGAGACACGACAGGTTTATTGTTCATATTTGTCTCCTCTGTTCACTGAATATTTTCATCATGATAGTGTAAGGCTTAAGCATATTTATTCTGATTAAACAGATTGCAAAGTAAACAATGGCGACTGCGGCACTGAAGAGCAATGCGAGACCATCGACTTAGGCTATGCCAACATAGCTGCTTGTCGGCTCTCATCCGGTTAGTAAAATGGCAGACTAAGAAGTTATAGGTACCACGTCTTTATCTTTGTATAGCCTACATGTTTGCATTTTATCTCGCTGTCTTTCTTTCTCTCTTTGTTTGTTTTTGTGTGTCTGTCTGCACATCATTTTACCCATTTGAACATAGCGCCGTCGACTGAGCCGTTCTATCGTGAAATGTAATTGTAATTGCAATTACGATAATTTAAACAGCATCGTCAGTAGCAATGGATGCTTTACACTGTCAACTGTCAGCGCAAAGGTTACTACATATTAGGTACATTTTAACTGCTTTTACAAACATAAAGGCCTTTGACTTCTTGAATAGGTGCAGGAAGACAATTCCAGACACGTGGGCCAGCGACCCGGAAGTCCCGGTCGCCCAGTTTAGTTTTAGTTGCTGGCACAAAAACTCCAGCGGACGTTGATGACCGCATCCGCGACCTACACATATAAAGCAAATTTATTTGGCTAGGCACGCGACAGCAACTCGCTAAACTTGACCTCACTGCTCTTGCAACTGAATTTCCCAACTATACCTTCTCAACTCTTGTCCGTGATCTTGGTGTTTGGCTCGACCAGGAGCCTTGGAGACTTGCTCCACAAATACACCGTCTTACTAGGGACTGCTACTACCAGCTGCGTCAGCTTCGCACTGTTACTCGTTCGCTAACGCCCAGTGCCACTGCTACACTGGTTCACTCCTTTGTCACAGCGCGCCTTGATTACTGCTCATCACTTTATTTTGGTCTTCCATCTAGTCGCATAGTGTGTTTACAGCGAGTTCTGCGCTCTGCAGCCCGTCTCATTGGGCATATTCATAAAGTATCTAGATATTTGCTGGAGGTCCTTCACTGGCTTCCTATACACTTACGCATAGAATACAGGATCGCTGCCTCAGTATGGCGATGTTGTCAGGGCCCTGCCCCTGCTTACCTTCGAGAGCCATGCTGCACAGTTTCAGGTGTCCAAGGCCGACGTTCCCTCCGCTCAGCGGGAAAGGGGGTACTTTTAGTTCCATTTGCTCGCTCCACGACTATGCAAAGTCGAGCTCTTTCAGTGGTGGGCCCGGTAGTCTGGAATAGACTTCCCTTAGAGCTCCGCATGTGCCTGGGGTCACCTCTGGCATATTTCTTGCAAAACTGAAAACTGTCTTATATGAACGTGCTGGTGTCGGGAGCGCCTCTGAGTAGTTTCCTTGAAGAGGCGCTATATAAATCTTCGAATGAATGAATGAATGAATAATAGGAAAGCCTAGATTTTACGGTTCACTTCCTTCTGAAGAGACTTTAAGCCACTTTGTTCTCAAAAGACCGTTCTTTGGTTTCCGTTCCTCTCGGGCTTGTTCGTTGTTGCTTATTATGTTTGCCGATAGTCAGTGGAAGCATTTTAAGCTGTCATTTTAACAAAATTGCTCTATTATTTCAGTTGATCCACTCCTATTAAGGAGTGGATCAGCTTATCCTTATTGCCCAAAAAGGTCCTAAATTGCTGACCAGGATACAATTAGCAGAAATAGTTTACAAATGGTACACAAACCAAATAAGAAGGATCCAACTACCGAATCGGGAAGCCATGTAGTTTTGATGTAGTTTTACTAAATGTTCCAGGAACAAAGCATTTTGAAATTTGATATTTTGAAATTTGAAAGACAACACTGGAGAGAGGCCTGTTAGTTTTACAGAATGAGTATATTATACACATTATAATATGATAGTATTACATATTATAATAGTATGTGATATCATTATATCACATAATAGTAAATAATATCATTACTAAATGTTCAAGAAACAAAGCATTTTGAAATTTGATATTTTTAAATTTGAAAGATACATGTCACAGTTGTCACACTGGAGAGAAGTCATTTAGTTGTACAAAATTAGTAGATTATACACAATGTAATATGCTAGTATTGGTATCATGTATTATAATAGTACATAGTATCATTATATCATGTAGTAGTAAATAATATCATTACTAAATGTTCAATGAACAAAACATTTTGAAATTTGAAATATAACACTGGAGATAAGCCATTTAGTTGCACAAATATTTGTACAAATATTATATTAAGAGTATATTGTACTCATTATTATATCATAGTATGCATATACACACACACACACACACACACACATATATATATATATATATATATATATATAATCATGATATCATTATATATTATAACAGGCCATATAATATTATAATGTCAACAACAACTCAAAACTATTATTTTATTTTTGTAATTCCCTGGGGGTGGAATATATCCTGAGGGGAAAATTCCCCCATAAAGGTGCCTAGATTAAACACTGGCTACTAACTGTAATAAAAGATCAGTTAAGTTAATGTTTACCTGGGTCATATGCATTTCCGGTTCGAGGGCTATACAGTGATGGGCACTAAGCTATTTTTTTTTTAGTTAAACTTTAACCATTTTCCAACTAACAAAAATAGTTTAACTAAGGTTGGCAATTGATTGTGGAAATTAGTTAACTAAACTGAAAAAGTAGTTAAACTTTTTCCAACTTTTTTCCAACCTTTTACTACAAACGTTTTCACACTTGAGTTGAACTGTAATAATGCAGAGCGTCAATGACAATTTCACCTTCAAACTATGCAGTGTGTACTCTTCTAGCATACAGCTAATTTTTATGGCCTACTGTAAGTTGCGTATGGATTAGAAAACATAGGCCGGTAATGCTAAGCAAACGTCGCAATGAGTTGTTGGCAGTGTTCATTGTTCATTGCGGAAAAATAGTTTCATATTGCTGATTTTTTAAGTTAAACTTTCTAGTTAGCAACTAAAAAATGTTAGTTAAACTATGATTTTGACTAAACTATTTTTTTAGTCAAGCTTCATCCTTAACTAAATGTTTTTAGTTAAACTAAAAGTTAGCAACTTTTTAGTTGGCAATTGCCCATAACTGGGGCTATAAACTAACAAGCTATTACGCTAAGTACTATAAACCTGTATAGTGTATGTAGATGACGTGGCGATATTCAATAAACACGACTTGAAGTGCATTGGTTTGTAGGCTTGTTTTAAAAGCAAGTTCACAGTAATTTCACTAGGTAGATTGAAGTATTCTGCTTTGCAAACATATACTCAGGGGCGTCTATCCCCTAAGTCATTGGAGCAACGTCCCTTTTCCATCTCTTCTTCCCCTCTCCCCGTTCCTTCCCCCTCCCTAAAATGGTGGCAGATACACTGACAGATATCCCCCTATTTCTGGGATGGAGCATTTGCTCCAAGGTTTCTATGGTGTACACGCCTCTGCGTATACTATTAAGGTATGTTGAACGAATTGATCTGGACTATGTGTTTGATTGTACAGCAAATTCGCTTTTACGAGATTACATTGGGTGCTATATTGATACGAGAACCCCAGCAATGGAAAAGAAATTCTCTTGGCAGAATGCGGAAAACAACACGATAGAATCCTGTTTAAGACTCTGTGCCTCTCAAAACTACACGTACGCTGGACTACAGGTAGCCAGGACGCTTTCTGAAATGGCATTTGATTTTGCTGAAAATGCACGCCTTTCTATGCATGTCTGATCTTTTAAATTGATTTTTTTCTAGAAGCATTGGGCGTAAAGTGGATATGAATCTCCGTGTGTATTGGTGCATTTGAATATTTTACAATTTACAGCATGTTTTGAAAAACGGTTAAGGCGCTCCGAACATCATCCTCTATGACAAGCGGTCCTGCAGCCTGAGTCTGGCGCCGACTATTGTTGCACTGTTTGGAACCTCGGCCTGGTGAATTTTCTAGTTATCGTAGCATTATGGGATTTTCATTAGTAGTGAGCTTCAAATCATTTAGATTAGCGTTGAGAGCATCTACGAATAGTCATTCTTGAAGTGGCACCATACACATTTCTGGTCACAATTACAATTAATAATCAATTATTAATTTTAAATTGATCATTGTAGCACCGTTACGATTGCTTCTGTGGAAATTCTTACGACAGATACGGTCCATTACCTGAATCCAGCTGTTATATGAAGTGTGATGGTAATGATAGTCAAATCTGTGGTGGAGTCTTTGCAAACAGCGTGTACGCAGGTTAGTTCATATCAGTGCGTTTCAATAAGTTGTTCTCCCATGCGGACTCACATTTTGCACTATAAAGAAACATTGAAATGAATCCGCTCCACAAGTAGGCCGATACGATTTCATGAGTTCTTAAATATCATTAGAACGTAATCTACAGGTAGTAACATTTTTTCGTGCGATGTAGTATTTCAACTGCTTTCATTTTTGGTTTAACTCAAACTGCACAGTTTAGCCAATACTGAATAAAAAGATTTTTAGCATTTACTTTATAAATTCAGTCAACATTTCAATCATGTAAATCAGAATACATCGTGATAAATTCAAAAAATACGCTCTCATATTTAACATTCTTCAGATATTGTATATAAAACTGTGAACCCATTTAACACTTTTGGGTAGAAAAGTCCAATATAATTCGACCTAATACAGTACAGCGTACCAGTGCACGTCAGGCGACTAGAGTGAATTAAAGTGTGTCGCATGCTGTTGTTAGGATAAAATCAGATCGCTCTTGACGCCTTTCACTGTAAATTATGTTAGACTTCTTCAGTAAATGTGTCGTGTTCGTTAAAATCTCAACCGGACAGAGACACAGACTGTAATCGAATAGTAGGCCCCTATGCTTTTATATAAGTCAATGAGGAGTTATTCTCTCAAAGTGTGTGGAATACATAATTATGTCTCCGTACTAGACATAATCCCTGGCGTTAGATAGCTACTCACACTTACTATCAGCTCCGAACAAAGTCCGAATATAGTATAAGCGCCGTGTTACAAATTTACCCATACAAACACATAAATCGGCAATACTGTACGCTGTCTTATTGACATTGCTTTTGTGTTATTTAGTGAACTACATTGTACGGTGCTCAAGTGATGCAGACTGCAAGTCGAATGAAACTTGTAGCGTTATTGACTTAAATGACTTGAATGTTACCGGATGTCAATGCAAACAAGGTTTCCACAGGATGAACACAAGGGAATATTGCACAGGTAAAGTATAAAAACCGTCGCGTGAGTGCCTAGAGGTTAGTATGCTTGATAGACAATAATTGCAAAGTCAGAGGTTCAAATCTCTGCACCGCAGATATTATTCGAAATCACGGCCTCACTTGCGCCTCGTAGACAAATCAGCCAAAACTATACAGCTTCAGTGGAGCGTTCAGGCGACCAGGGAGAGAGCTGATCACCCGCCTTCATCCGACTAACCTATGAAAATGAATTCGCTAACAATTCATACCCGTGGCTGCCTATCTAGCCAGCTAGTAAATATCCTTATTTCGTAACTCCTTCAGACTTTGAAAAGAGATGACAAAAGTTTCTTTACAAAGTTTCACTCCATACAATCAAGGTCGCTATTTTAACAGATGATCTATCTAGCCTATCTCCAGGACGTAGTAATTTAGTAGATAAATATTTAGCATGACAACCTTGAAGGAGCATTTCATGATATTACTTAAGTCGTACTTCTAGTTTTATTACTTTTATGATAAACTCTTATCCATGATAAAGATTTATATTTATAATAAACTGCAGACGTCGACGAATGTCAATCGGGTACATCAACGTGTGATCGAAAATCAGAAAACTGCGTTAACAGCATTGGCAGTTACAGTTGTGAATGCAAGGATGGATTCGTAGATAAATCTGGAAAGTGTGAAGGTAGGTATCTGTGACCACCGCTTCTCAGATTGAGTGACGATGGTTTGATGCAGAGCTTCTGTACTTCTATAACTTCCGCAGATCTGGTGATCCATGCTGATTACGAAACTATGATTAAACTTTAGACCAACATCATCCCCGTTTAGCTAAAACGCTGCTTAGGCCTACATATTGTAGGCCTAACGACAACACCAAATTGCAGTGTTTCTTAAAAGTTATACAAGGCAGCATGCAGTTTCATACGATGATTATTATCACTTCTTATTCTTAACCGCGAACGAATAATTCATACGAAACAATGAAAAGTGTCATTTTATTTACCATTATAAAACGTTTTAATGTCATCATTTATAATGCTGTTTCCCTTAATTTTCAAAATTTTAGATATTAACGAATGTACACATGTACGAATGTTCGTTTGCGATATTGAAACAGAACTTTGCAAAAACACAATTGGCAGCTACAATTGTCATTGTAAGTCTGGATATGAAAACACGACCATTGGCAACTGCAAAGGTATGTCGTATTGCTTTAACATTGGACTTATTTGCCTAGACCGAGTTTAAAATAATGTTGGCAGACATCGCTCCTGGAATTCAAGACAGTCTTTCATATCACACATTTAACTGCAATTGGCCTACAACGCTATGGGTCATACATGTATGCAAAATCTTAAACATCCGTTATTTCTTGGCAACGTCTGCATGATGTGTGAAGTTAATACCCCTAATAGGTGACTAATACATCTTCATCAAAAGAAAGGCAGAGGCAGAAGAAATTCATAGAAATAGAATGGGTTCTATTTGTATTAATTTCCTCTGCCCTTGCCGTCCTTTTGATGCCGATGTTACGGCGATGTATTAATCACCTATTGGGCTCGAGTACTGAAGTATAAATGGCTCCCAAGAAAAGTCACTGGTAAATGAACAACACCTTGCAATGCCTTATTGACCGTTTAGTAGGTCAAACTTTGACAGTCAGTGCTAACTGCGAAAAGGAAGTCATGGGCTTTTTCAACTCTCGACTCAGCAAACTGATTAGATTATTCATTTGTTTACCTCCTACCAGACTTTAAAATATTCATTTTTAAAATCGACAACAAAATTTTCTCGTACAACTTCCACATCATGTGTTATTTCTGAAACATTGCCAGTCATTTTTGTCAATCAGTGGCCATCATCATTCATGTAATAATTAAGCATAAATGAACATTACATAGGCCTACCACTACATAGACAAAAACTCTTAAAATCTTTAGCATTTACACTCAAGAGTCAAAGCTGACGTCGCATATAATTGTCATTATTGTGTGCACAGTGTGCTTTTGCTAATATATTTTTGCCGTCCAGAAATTCTTAAACCTTAATTATTTAACACATTTTAGATTCAGATATTTACGTTCATCTCCAGACCAAATGCACCCGAAAATCATCATAAAACGTTTTCTTGCAATTTTTTTAGGGGTTCATCACTTTTTTTCATACTTTGACCCTACTACAAAAGGTAGACGCAAATGCGTCTGTTGCGTCCGCGTGCCGACGAGACTGCGATTTTTTAAACAGAAACCTTTTGTTGGTAATTTTGTCGATTATTTCTAATTTCTAATTAATTGAGGTGCGATAGAGCATAGTGGTTAGCATGCTGGAATGTCAATCCAGAGGTAAACCCCACAAAGATAATAACGATCTTTCGAGATACCTGTTCGACTTACGCCCCAGCTTAATCGCCCCAGCTTAATCGGCTACTACAGATCTCTAGCTGAGATTGATAGGGTGTCAGTTCACCAGTTGAACTGCTACACTGACATACAGTTCGCGAGTGCGTCTGACGGACTGCAGCCATCCCTGATATACCGTTGCTAAGAAAATGAAGTCGATAACACTTTATACCCATGGCTACCTCTCAGGGTGAACTTGATGGAATGGCCCTGCCGTTTTAACATCTGTCAGTAACTGCTTACATTTGCAGTAGCTTGCAGAAGTTTACACACGTAACTTATAGCCACGCACGATATTCGTTTCAAGCTGACATTTATGCTATTTTGTATTGCAGATATAGATGAATGCCACCCGAATAGGTCGTCTCCGTGTGATGCATATTCTGAGTACTGTGTTAATGGCATTGGCAGTTATATCTGCAAATGCAAAGAAGGCTTCATGAACACATTTGGCAAGTGTATAAGTAGGTATATCAAAGAGCACACAAATATTGAATGTACAAACACAGGCCATGCATACTTTTAACGAGACACTTTATTTGCGCTACACTTCTTGGTTACAAATTAATAATCCATCGATAAGTGAGTATGTTGCATGTCTTTCAAACCAGTCTCGCAAAATGGAGAACCGAAAGGAAATTTTTTCATTTACTTACCGTTGAACTCGTGTAAATTAGTGCAAATGGAAGAGTGTTGTTATGAAAGTCCGAAATTACTTGATAGGCTATTTTCGGTGAAAATTCCAGCAGCATTTCCTTTATCTCAATTGTAATTGCAATCACAAATTTGTACAACGCCGATTCTAGAGAAACTATCCAGAAAGCGCTCTTGTTGGTTTTTGCTTATTAGTTCTTCATCGTTTATTATTGACTTCTGAACTGCTCATATTCACGATTGAGCTGTTGGTGGCACCATACATTGAAGCCGAAGCCACTTGTAAACTTATTTTCATGGCCAGCTTCTAAACTACGAATAAAACGAATATATGACGTGTACATCACTGCGCCATGAGATATCATAATGATGAATCGATAAGTTTATGGGTTGGCTATTATGGAAGTGAATGTAGAAATCACTTCTCGCAGAGGTTCGGAAAGTACGAAAGCAAGTTCAATAGCTTGAAACGACGAAGACTGGATCCTACCGATCGATGCAATATATGCATACATTTGATAAGTTTTTGAATAAATAAGATGCATTCAAGTGCATTGGACAATGAGTGATAAACTTAAAGGATCCACCCTTCATCGATTCGTAGCAAGAAGTATTCGCATTTGACAAAATATTGTGAGAAACATATCGTAGGTTGCATTGCAGTCTCTTCCAATGTCAAGGGCTAACTATGGCGAAGTGCAGTATATCAAACATACGGGACGAAGTGATATCCAGAACTGGCTGTGCTGCGCAGAGAAGAGATCTTTGGCCAGGAACATATGAAACCAAAATGCACAGCTTTCATAGACAGGACGAGAACAAGCGCCAGGTAGTTATTGCAATCATCAGTCACAGCGCCTTAGGAAGAGGCTTGGAACTAAACTAATACAGCCGCTGTTACTAGAAATATGACCGAAGTTTAGAATGATACGCATTCACCAAGCCGCAGCGTGTAAAACATAGTGAGTTGGCTGATGTGAAAACAGAAAGGCCAGCTTATAAAGCATTACTATAGTTGACCACATTACACAAGAATGTGTGCTTCTGAGTCTAAGCAGCCCTAAGAGAGATCGAGTGGCGTAGCCTATGTTGCGGCCGATGCGCAGACGACAAAAGCATGTTGTTCGATCTCTCTTGAAAATCTGAAATAAGGTCATGAGATATTTAGGTCACACCCAGATCACGCACAGAAATAGAAAAGAGCATTGAAAAAGTGGAGCTGCAACTAATGAAAGCCTTTCTTTTGTGGCTGTCAGCTTCAATTCATCAGGATCACTTGAATTTGGATGGATTTAGCTGGAGATGGTAAGACAATACTCATGCGGAAATCACTATATTGTGTCTAAAAGATTTTCTGAACTAAGGATAATGATTTTATTACTTGGCCTCAAATGCATGCCTGGATATGACGAGTATTCTGCTCCACAGCAACCCACACGGAGGAAGTAACACGACTTAGGTCAGCAATAAAGGATATAAAGCATTGAACCCAGAAGAAACCCGTGAAATCCCACATGCCCAAGAAAGCCCAAGACCAGGGAACTAGACGATCGGATCGAACCAATATCCAACATCCGAATATGATCAGAAATGAATGAACCCCAACACTGTCGATGACAACCCACGTCACGGAACAAAGTCTTGAGGTGTTCTAAGAGAAATTCATGGACGGCCATGTCAAAGACCGTGGTCGCATCAAGCAAGACAAGCATTAAGGCCACCTCACCAATGCAGTCAACAGTCTGAAAGTTAATAAGCAGTTATAAGAGTGGGCTCATACACATTTGCATACAGAAATGCCTAAAGTGCATACGTAGATGTATGATATATGTTTACTATTATTTTTTATATCGTTAACCTGTTTAGCAGTGTGCAATACCTTTGGAATAATATTGGGAACTCTTCTGGGAATCAGTTTGCTGATCAACGTGCTGTTAGTGGTCTTCAGAATAAACAAGGCGAAATCAAGAAAACCAGGTAACTAAGGGTGTATGAGAATGTGCAGGTTAACTGAATCATGGCCCTGTTTAAATCTGAATGCTCTTCAAAGCCTAAAACGGGCAACAATTAATTTAGACAACAGTTGTCGCTATCGAGGCTTTCCGAATTTGCGTAGCACTCTTTCTCATCCTTCACAATATTACTAACAGAAACGTGTGACAAATGAACGCTAAAGTCTACATTATTGATGAAGAGCTTAATAGAACTTTTTCGAAGCTTACTAGCTCAAATACTAAGAAAAATATACAGACAGCAATAGTAAAATGCCAACTCAAAGCCTTTTAAGTTAAATGATCAATCATACCAGACTTTAAGAAAATATCATCAGATGTATTAAAATTGATATAAAATAGATAATAAGAGTATGTGTTGTGTGGAATTACATGAAATTTGGAAACAATAGATTACCGTCAAGTGTAATTTGGCGTTGAAATAAAACTGTTATGCCTGATTGTTTGCCCTAATTTTTTGCACGAATATAAATTCTTCGATTTTTAATTATTGAAACGAATACAAACCACGCTCTATATTGATGTTTAGAACCGGGTGGAGATTTGACAGAGACTGATTTTCAATCGAGCTCTATAGGCCTACAACTGTCGGATCAACATGAAATCAATAACATTGGGATTCTAGATACTACTGGCGAGAATAGCTTCTACGAAAAGTTAAACCCGGAACAACGCCAAAATATAACTTCTGATTATACAGAGCTTACACATAATTACGTGAATGTTGAATCTTCTGTCTGAAGGTGCTGCATCTATGATGGCAGGAATAAGCATTTAGAATATGTTTTAATGTAATATTGTGCTGCGTATCTACAAGCATTTTGGCATTTTGTTAAGTTTAAGATTATTTAAACTTAACAAATAAGCTTAAACTTAAATATTTTAAACTTGACTCTCCTGAAATAGCAATGTTAAATCTGTACAATATTTAATGCTATTATGTTACGTTACTTAGTTGCATGTACTTCTCGTATACTAAGCATTGCGGCAGCCCAGGACTGACAATACCCAGAACACAAGTGCAGCGTATTTTAACCCTGAAAAGTTATATAACGAACTGTATTTTTCCTAATTCTATCTATCGAATGCGTTAAGTCTGTACAATATTAACTTCAAGCTATATGATCTATCATACTGTTCCATGTTGTTGCTGATCCTTCAATGCTCTTTTTATCTAGACCATCCTTAATGAGCGATTTATCTTCTCGTTACGATTGAGCATTATAAGCGCATAATTATTAGAACAAAGTTCTACATCTAATTTTTGCCATTTTGTAAGAATTCCAGTTCATATATATGCAGGACGTATTTTAAAATTGCCAAAATAAAAGTGAGATGAAATATCTGGAATAACTGGAATTTTGTTAATGCTTTCGATGTTTTGCTTCAAATAGAATAAGTGCCTTCTGGTTTCGTCAGTGAGTAGCTAATCAGGCTGCGAGCCTAAAATGCTTTTGCATTAAAAACCGAACAGAAAACGTTTTAAACTGTTAACCTGCCTTGTGTTAACTGATGAGTGTTTGCGAATTTAAAATTCACTAGGATTAGGTCGGCGGGTTGCTTTCGTTTTGTCATCATTATCGTAATGCTTAGTTGTTTAATTTTGCTGGATTCTATAAGTCTTCTTGTCATCAAATCTATGTTTTCTGGATAAATGTGTTATCTTTTATATTACTGAACAGTTTGTCGACCTCAGAAGTAGCTGTAGTTTATCTGTCAGTGTAAGAATGCAGGTTTAGCTATACCCAGCCTTGACTAATGCCTTGGTTAATTGTTACCGTTAAGATAATTTACCACTGGCTTTCAGACTTGACTTCCCGTATTTGAGTTTTGTTCAATTTGTTGTTAATGACGTCGATTTCTGTAATGAGACATTCGAACATGTTTGTTGTTGGCCCTATAATAGTTCTAGTATATGAATACTTCGTGATATCAACTGTTTAGATGTTTACCATCAGCTGAATTTATCTCTGTTCAACATTCTTCTTACTTCCATTCGGCATTCATTCTAATGTGATCTATTTCAAGAATCAATTATTATCACTTTCTGACTGGTGGTACAATCGTAATCCATGAAGTTATCTATTGATCGTTGTTTTCAAGTTGAAACTGCTTCTACATTGTTAACCCGCCATGCTGTTCAAGTAATATAATATGTTTAACCTAGCATTACTAAAAACAACCAAAGAGAAACGGATTCATGGCATCGACTACTCTGTTTCGATTCATGGTGAGGGGAGATCAGGTAGATTTCTGAGAATAAGTAACTCATATGAGACTGTCTGGACTTCAACCGCCGTCGAACCGAGGTTTGACTGAACTAAGGAAAACATCGTTACACGTAGGTCTATTTTTGTTCTTTGTCACCTTCATCAAGTGGCCGAACTCCCGTTAAATCTAGGACTTGATGCTGAGAGAGTATATAAGAGAAGGTTATAAACGAAAACGAGCCTGCTCATATTAGGATAATACCTATTTAACTGTGGGAGAATTCTTAGTTACATTCTTGCTGTTACGCAAAAACATCTTTTACCATCAGTCACAGTCGAACTGTCTAATTATTCGTTTTTGTGTGCAAGTGGAAGAAGCGTCTGTGACAACAGAATGAAAGCAGTACTAGACACTATTGCAGCACAGTGAATACTTTAATTAGTAATTTGAAATATATTGCATATATTAGAAGTTGATTAGGTCACAGTGTTGCGACCTAACCTTATGACCTGAAAAATTATTATATAGAAGTTGGTGGCTATAAGTTGCCGCGATTTCACTTTTGTGGGCGCTGTAGAAATTTCGAGATTACGATTACGATGTAAGTAAGCAATAAACCACTGCATGCAAAATCATGGCACAATTTCGCCTGCAAAAGAAGCCTGGGTTTGGGCCACACATAGGGTGTTATTAGTTAGGAAATATTATAGTTGAGATTTCATATCCTTGTTTTGTATCTAAAATTATGTGGGGCGATAATTGTTGAAGGCTGCGCACGTAGTGATATCACATACCAGGATGCTGCGTAGCCATAAACTGGTGTGCAAGTAATCTATGGCAGATGTACCACCCAAACCGTGTAGGCATAAGTTGCATTATATTGTAGTAATGTCGGGTAGAAGGTTCCCACATAACATAGTTAAGTACTTTAGAAATGTTGTTTTAGTGAATCCAATTATTTTGTTCATGAACTTCCTGATTATAGGCCTGCGTTTTTCGGCAGTGGGCGTATCTCGCGTAAGCTCATTGCAAAAATCTAGTAATTTCACACTGATTATGACAACCACGGAAACGTAGGCAGTGGATTCCAGGGTAACAAAAGTCGAGCAAGCCAAAAGTTTTTGTCTGTATTGAAACAAACATTAGTTATCCTGGCAAACGATGGCCTGCTACAACTGACTGGATAGTAATGACTGCTGGAAAAAGCTTTCACTTATTTGCCCATTAAATGTAGATTTTGTCGACATGGATAAATAAAGCCAGTTACTTCAATTTTCTAAATCAATATAAGAATGTGCAAAATAATTACTTGCGCAGCATTAATTATGTTTTCTTTTCTGCCACTCTCGACTACTCAGATCACTGGTAAGTGGATTATTCAAGTAAGCATAGCCTACAGCATTGTCATATACTATTTTCCCAGTGCTCACTACTCTGTAATCTATGAGAGAACATTAGCTGACTCTTCAGTGTATTTAGTATAAAGTATGTTGCCTGATATATGCATGTATACATATATCTACGCAAGCATGATGATGATGATGATGATGATGATGATGATGATGATGATGATGATGATGATGATGATGATGATGATGATGATGATGATGATGATGATGATGATGATGATGATGATGATGATGATGACGATGACGATGACGATGACGATGACGATGACGATGACGATGACGACGACGACGACGACGATGATGATGATGAAAATGAAATAATATTTTTTCTGGGATGGCTTGATCCTGGTGACATGCTGCTTAAGCTCTGCGCGCTTTTCAACTGTTTTCATTCATTCGTTCATTCAGTGCACTTATATATCGCAATAAAAGACAGTTTTAAAATGCTTGTAATTAAAAGAATACGGAGATATGAAGGGAGGTTATTCCATCTGGTGGTCCCAGTTATTGAAAAGACACGACATTGTATCTTTGAAGTGAGCGCAAAGGGAGCAACAAGGTCACCATCCCGAGATGCAGAGCGAAGGTTTCCGCTGCCAGTCAAACTTGAGGTGGGGCAAAAGTAGCCAGTGGAATTCCCTAACTGGCACCGTCTGAACCAGATCGAAATCTTAAATCCAATGCGCTGGGAAATAGGCAGCAAATGGATGACAGCACGCAAATAATGCGAGACATGATAAAATTTTGAAATACCTACATCAAGCCTATCAGTTGGACCCACGACGCTCTCAAGCTGCCCATGGCGTCCCAAGGGGAGGCCAATTGATGGCACTGCACTAATTTAGCGGGACTTTCGTCCCTTCTGGGTATCCGTTTGCCTCCCTTAATAGTTTAAGTGTTTACAATATGAGCTGGCTTTTTATCACTATTTAAATAATTTGCGATTTATTCTGTATTAGGCTACCATTGTTAACTGCATTATGGGAGCAATAACAGATTTGATTGATTGATTGATGTAATCCAAAGATCTGCATATTGTGGTTATTAAGATCAACGCGACGATTGGCCAGATAAACTTAAGGTCGTCTGAATCATTTGGGGCATTGTTCTCTTTTAAATTTGAAAATATGCAGAACCTCTAATTTTGCTTCCAAATTTGTTGCCATGCTTCTTATATATAGGCAACATTCAAGACAACTATATTGGTTGCTATTATGACGACGTGAACGACCAGCCTGGACTGCAGAAAATAACTCTTCAGAAAAGCACTCTCTTGACTATAGAGTTGTGCATTGGGCAGTGTCTACTACAAAATTCAACATACGCTAGACTCCAGGTAAATAATTTTGCGACTTTTAAATTACATTTTGGTGCAACTCTTTCTTAAGTTGCGTATTCAGAGATAATATAAAATAAACCGCATTTACCGCTAACATGCATTTTATTTCCTTAGCTTTGAGCCTACGTCCTAAGCTTCATCTCGGCCGTAGTTGACTAATTAAACACAATGACCGTATTTTAGTGTTATTGTCTTGCTTGAGTAAATCTTTTCAATCAACGTCAAGCTTTTACCTGTGCCATCGGAGTGTCACTCCCTGTGCAAGGTTACTTTCACACTCAAATTAAAGCAAAAAAAGGTTGTAGATATAGAGGGCGACTGTAAAATGAGCAGTGCCGGTTTAACAAATGTGGTTACCTTAAGTAAAACTGTATGACGGTCAAAAGGACGCGGGTTCAATACCCGCTAGACCCATTAAGGTTAGCCCAGCCTTTCACTCTTAGAGGGCGATTGTAAAATGTTCAGGACCTGATTAACAAATGTGGTGACCTTGTTAAGTAAACTGTGGACCTCAGCCCCACAGAATCACAATAAAAAAGAACACATTAAACGTGTTATATTCAACGAATCAAAATTCGTCTATTATTATTATTCGTTCCTTGTTTCTTTTTGTACAATATCAGGAGGTCTTATAATTATCCAGTCTAGTGCCAAAGTATACATCTTAACATTTACATTTTTTCTTTTCCATGTGTGGGACCCCTGAAGTGTGGGGCCTCTGTTCGGCCGAATATGTTCAACATACCTCAATCCGCCTCTAATTTAATTAATCAGTAGGACAGATGGGAGCCTCACAGGCTGCCATAAAGTTAAATTCGACTCCTGCTAAGCTTGTCATCATCTGTTACTACTATATCATGTAATCTTACTTGTCAGTTTGAATTAATAAAAGAATATTATTATTATTATTACTATTATTTTTTTTATTATCATGCATTATTTCTAGAAGTCAGAGGCCTGTCTGTGCGGGAACAACTTCGGTGTCATGGTACCGGATACTGCATGCAACTCACTCTGCCCTGGCAATCAGTCACAGTATTGCGGTGGATCGAACGCACAAAGAGCGTTTTATTCGCTCTATGCCGGTAGACAGTTTCAAAGTTATTTGCAAGCTGTTCTCAGCTATATCACGCATTATTCGAGATATTATAATTAAAATAATACTAATTTGGGTAACTTTAGTATTTTCAGAGATCATAGCAATAATGTTGTTCTTAGTGACTGAATGGTTAGCCTGAAATATGTTGAGACAATGGCATGCAGTAGACTGGCTGCTCTTTATTCGCCCTGTTTATTATTAGTTCCTGCCGAGTTTAAGTTTTCGAGCATTAGCTTCTAACAGCCGAAATTGTTACAATTGGTTAATTAGGCCGCAACTATCAGGAAAAAACACAACGCTAAGTTCAGTACAGTTGTACTTTCAGCTGTTGTGAGTCCCGTAGGCCCTATTTGGAATAATCTGCTACAAAAGAGCTTTCCAATTCGTTGTTGTCAAGACACACTGTTCTACTCTAGCCTTTGCATGACTCCGTCTTCATCTCGAGCGTACATTCATCAGCGTTTCAACTGCATATTAACTTAACTTCATTATGTGCAATAAATCAATGTAATGAAATATAAAATATCTGCACTGTACCTCTTGTGACAATGTCGTTTTTTAACAGTATGCGAAATAGGCTATTATGGCTACATGTGTGATCAAGTTTGTCACTGCAAAAGACAAGCTCCTTGTGATCGAATGACCGGACTGTGTCGAAATGGATGCGAAGAAAAATGGTTCGGTACAACTTGCAGCAATAGTGAGTACTGAATATGTGTAAACTTAATCCGAAGGACTATTTATGTTGGCCTGTCTTAATTAAACTAAAATGGTCAACAGTAATAACACTGTAACAATGAGTTGCATATGTTTCCCAATCGCTTTCAGTAAACGCTCGTCGTTGAAGTGCTAAACGCAGCCCACAAAGAGCACGCGTGGTGGCACTCTAACCTTGTAAATTGAGTGAATGATGTCGTTATTACAAGAAGAAAGTGGTTTTTCTAATGAAAGAAACTTATAGCATGCAGACTGAAAAGAATAAATTATCAAGTGGCTAGGTTTGTGAGTATTCAAAATAAACAGTGATATGAATATTAACGGATGAGTAGTTGATATTTAGTGTAATGAATCACCCAATGACATCAAAACCCTTTTTAGAAGTAAGGTACGAATAATATCAGAGAGAGAGAGAGAGATTAATTATACGAGAAAACATGAGCTTGAGAACCTCTGCGAGAGTTGTTGACTGAAAGGCTTGAAATACGGTAATGACTGATGATGATAATAATAATGATAATGAAGATGTCGAAAATGGCAACGACGAAGATTATGACAAATGTTGATTAAAGTACTAATAGTTCTCGATAACACACGTTTTAACGCATCACATTGCATTTATACTAAAGCCACTTTATTTCAATCTTGGCTTACTGTAGCACACTTGTCAGAAAAGTATATCGGATGCTATCGGGATTACCAGACACGTGCCATTTCGGAGGAATTTCATCATAATCAAAGCATGACAGTTGAATTTTGCTTGAACAGGTGTATTCTGCGAAACAACTCAATTGCAGGTTTACAGGTGAACATGTTACAGATTCTTTGACAAATTATTCGAAGATGAAAATTTTCTGGAAAGCATAAAATAGTGTTTCTTCAATCACCGCATAATACACAAGATTGCTTTCGAATTAGCCATTACATTTTTTAGAAATGGTTAGATGGACAAACACATATGATACATTAGATAATCACGCCCCGGAGGTAATCCGTTTGACCTACAGTAGGGATGAAATCAAAAAGGGGACATCAACATAATCCCATCCTTCAATCTCAGTTACTAGTACACCACCTGATTTTATAGTTATTGTTTTGAAATATGTTTTTATTTTTCAAACATTAATGGTTCTAAGAACGATGCCAGTCTTGATTTTACAATAAACTGAAGTTATTTGAAAGTTAATATACTGCACAAATTTTAGTTAGGCTTGAACATCAGCTGCTGTTTTGTCTTTCCGAGCTTCACCCGTAAATGTTAAGAAGCATTGACAAACAGTCCTGAAAATGTCATGCCTGCTTTTAGAGATAAATGTATTTACATGTTAACCAACAATAGTCTTCACAGCAGGATTTTAGTTTCACAAAATTATAGCTGTATGTTATCTCTGACTACAAATACAAGTAAAGTTTCCGTACTCCATAATCATGATACTCATCGTAGTGGATTTGCTCATTTCCTTCACTTCCTCCATGTGCCGTTAATAAAAAAAATCCCAGTGTCTTGACATGAGGGCGGCAATAATTCAATTTTGCAGAAGAATTCTAGTATTAACACAAATATGCAATTGTTGCAAGTTAACTCATTGCGGAATCGTGAGCGTAATCATAATCTCAATATGATATAATGAACTCTTTCAAATTACTTAGACTAAGAAAGTGCAGTAATTAGGTCCACTTGATTCCCTTCAGCGTCAAACGGTTAACCGACGCGTTGTAGCAGAAACATTAGGAATCGAATGGTTTGAACGTTTTTCTCTATCGACATTTTTGAAATATTGTATCACCTTCCAAAGTCTTATCCCGAGTTAAGACATGTAGAACGACTACTTTTGTCACTTTAGAACGCAGGTTATTGCTTCTGTGGAGAAAACTATGCAAAATATGGGCCAAGAAATGAAAGGGATTGTTCGGACACATGCACAGGAAACGCATCGCAAAAATGCGGCGGAGCTTGGGCCAACAGTGTTTATTCTGGTAGGTTAATTGGACCAACCGTTGGTTTATTCAAACATTGCTTGGATGATTTCGTATTAAGATACTTAAAGCATAGCTGGAATTTGCTATCATGTTAATTTAGTAAGAAATTTTTTATACGCAAGAACAGCCTTTATTTGTCACAATAATCATTGATATTCCTCTGAGATCTCTAACAGAGCTTCCATATTTTTATTCCGACCATGTTGTTTTTACTAAATGTGGCTGATATAATGTATTGTGATTGAATTGGTTACCCTGGTATTGTGGTTTACAAAAGATGACCAAAGAGGCATCCACTTGGTCACCTTTCCAGTATCACAGTTAATTGAACATCTCTAGATCGGTAAAGATACTTTATAACATTTTAGTGTGTCCGGCTGGATATTATGGTCCAAAATGTCACAAGCAGTGCCACTGCTACAACAACAGTCGATGTGTCTACCTGACTGGTCACTGCAATTCTACTTGCAAAGCTGGATGGACTGGGAGCAGTTGCAACATTCGAGGTAATTTTAAATACTAATCATATTGAAATAAGCATACCAAGTCTGGAATGGGTATGAGTTGAAGTACCATTAAATTTTTATGATCATGATGGTGTTCCCCGCGGTGACTAGGACACCACGACGAATTACATCAAAGAACGTAATTAAATTTTAAGACAATGTAAAGTAACGAACAACGAAGATGGAGCAGGAAAGAGAGCAGAAACACAGTAATAATCTGAAGGTGATTTTGTAATAATAACAGGGCGTAATTAATGAAGGTCACGAATGCTTACATAGCAAATGCGGGATAGCTGAGTTATGTGGTCGCGAAAGGTCAGATTTTTGTCAAAGAAGAATCCACGATTGCGGACTGAAGGCGCTGGGAACTGATCTGTTGGCAAAGGTCGGAAGGACAGGTTTGCTTACTTAGCTGCTCACGGAGGTCAGTTTAAATGAATTTTCTTTTGGAAATGTTTAGGCATGGCAGGTTGGCGGTAATCCAAAATGATATTCTGGTGAGGGAGTTACGTGGATGATTTAGTGCATCTGGAAGGTAGCGAGGAGAAAGACATGAAGAGTTGCGTAGCAACCGTGTGAAGGTGAAGATCGATAGAGGATGACATAACAAGTTGGCTGAGTGGGGAGGTATAAAGAATAAACAGCAGAGGACCGATTATTGAACCATGAGGAACACCGCGGGTGAGGGTGTGCGGATGAAACTATATCTAGCAGCATTAACAGTGAATGAACGTGAGGAATGGTACGACTTGTTCCAAGATAGGGGAGTTCCAGAGATTCAAAATTCAGTGGAAAGGGGTTAAGAAAGGATAAAGTGATCTTTTGTACCGAAAAAGCGGTAGAGATGGCCAAAACACACAAACAAGAGACTGCTTGACGACCTATACAGTGTTACTGATATTGTGATCATTTTGTATGTATTGTTGTAAAGTATGAGCGTTTGTCTTATACTAATAAAAGATTACTTACTACTTACTTACTTACTTATCGCCAATACAAGTTTACCCTACGATGAGGTGAGGACAGTTTCGCCGCCAGGGCCGCCGATTTTTAGGGGCCGCCAATTTTCCATTTTTCAAAAATTATTTAGCGTTGGTTTATAGTGTTAGTGTAATAAATCGCACAGGTGTAATTGCTAGGAAAAAGGTCACGACATTTATTTGTGAGGCGAATGACTAAAAAAAGGGCATCCACTTTTTTGTAAGATGAAATTCCCAAAAAGATGGACGAAATCGAAATTTCCATGACGAATATCTAAAGATTTCGGACGGTTTTGCTCGAGGCCGCCGGTTTGCCTAGGGCCGCCGGTTTGCCGGTTTGCCTAGGGCCGCCGGTTTGCCGGTTTGCCTAGGGCCGCCATATGTCTTGAGCCGGGCCTGACTGTAGGCAGATTGATTTTGGGTTAGAGGAGGCTGTTTGAACCGAGATAGCCATCAAGACCAGAGAGGACAACCCGTTCAGACATGCGTGTTGGATCAGGTTGAATGTACTGCGGGAGAAAAGAAACCGGGTTGCAAATAGATCGGAAGGATTATCGACGTGAATGTTGAAGTCACTAGTAAGGACAAACTCATGAGGTGGTGTGACAGCGACAGACAGAAAGAAGTTGAATTCCTCTACAGATCACTCAGTTTCGCAGAGTAAGGCGATGATGTAGGAGTTAGTTTACATGTGGGTAGATTGACAATAACAGATGATGATTTAAAGGTATGATAGGTGTCGATGGTCGAGGCGAGGATTGTATACTAATGGCGACTTGAGCGAAGACAGAGATTTTAGACAAAGGGCTCAGACAGTAAGAAAACATCCGGCATATAGTCCATTAAGGCGTATTAATTGTATTGGAACGAACTCACCATATTATGTGGGAACAGATCTATGTAGAAGATTGTGATTTTCATCTCAGACGCCGAGCGTAAGGATTTGAGAGAAATTGCGCCTCATATCTACTGGCTTTCACATGACACAAAGTTGAGTGAACTCAACCATTGGATTGATATTCTGCGGAATAGTAGATGTATCGTACGTTATATCGCCAGGACTATTACGAATTTAGAGTGCAATAAATCGTCAAAATAAGAAGTTGCTTTACAGAACGTCAAACTGTAAGCGAGTTGATTTAGAAAGGTAGATCTACTACCGTAAAGAGTTTTTTGGACTTGTGTTACAGTAAAAGTTTTAATAACGAAGACTGAATTATGAAGAACGCCTACAATTTGGTGCCTAAGTCTTCAGCACGAGCTACAGAGGAGAATTTAAAAAACTCCTAGTTAACATAATGATGTTTGCTTATGTGTGATTGGTGTCGTTTAGGTAAATAAAGTTTATTATGTAAATGTAAATGTACAAAGTTTTATATAGCGCCCGTTTGGCCTCGACCCTGCTCGTTTTTTGATGAACTGATTGGTTGAGATCCTTCCCAACCGCTGCCCGTTTGAATATGCCATTTAAGGCCCCCATGTGTTAGCCCGAGATTTAAATATCTGAAATAAGCCACTTCCGATATTATCGATCAATCAACTAAGCATTTATATAGCACCCCTTCACGGAAACCACGCAGAGGCGTATTATCGAGCTGATCTACTAATGTATTTTAATGTATTTTCAGAACGCTATAAAATTATTGACCTCTATGTTGATATATCTACACTAATGTAGGCCCTAATGTGAGATTATCTTTAACAGCCTAGGAGGATGCGGATTGAAAAGCACTACGTGTTATTTGAACTGATCGCGCAGTGCTAAGATTTACATCATTGAAACAAGACCGCTCTTAAATATATTTTAACAATAGGGCCCTATTATTAAACACATTTTACTGACTTTCTAACATGCCATATTTTCTAGCTATGTATGCAGATTCTAATGGCCTTGTGTTATGTTTAACCATATTTTATAGACTGCAGAAGAAACAATGGTGATTGCGAATCTGGCCAAAAGTGCCAAGTAGTTGCCTTGGGATTTGCAAACTTGTCAGTGTGTCGATGTGAAGAAGGATCTTTCAGAGAAAACAATACATGCAGATCAAGTAAGAATTTGAAAAAAAATTTTGAATAAATTAAACTAATGAACTGGTACATGTAGTCTATGTTGTGGGATATATTCGCGGTTCACTCCAAGAACAATCAAATAGTTCTTCATGCTAAGATTATCAAAACCTTCGTTGTTTACTAGTCATGCTAAAACCATGTAACCTGAATTCATTTTTGCAAGATTGTAAACGAAATTCTTATGTTAGGGAACACAACTAATACTTAGGTTATTGTTACAATACAACGACTCCTTGACGACAGCAAGGCATGCGTTTATCATTCTTAGCCGAACACTAGTTGACTATACTTCATAACTTGTTTACTGAGAACTGCATAAAATAGTACTACTTCAGAGGATGAAGTTTGGGTGCTAATGCACGGAACTGTGATAATCGACTTACTGGACGCCATACAAAAGTCATATAAACGCCTATCTTCAACGTTAAGCAAACAAAAACTGCTGGAGTTTTATTAATACATGACTGGTGCTTCTAAAATTAGCTTTTCTTCACTACGTTGGCTGCTTCAAGGGAAGCACGTCGAAGTATGTTTCAGTAGAGCTACCAACAAGCGACGCATTGACCATCGAATTCTGCATCCAGAAATGCAGACAACTAAATAACACATACTCAGTGATTCAGGTATTTCATTTTGACTGTTTATATCAGTTCACCTTCATCTGATGAAAATCATGTTGTAATCATTAAAGTGTCAAAACCTTCAATGACGAGTTGTATTGGTTTCCTAGTCACTTTTAGTATACTCTCACGTCTTCGTGAGGTTCCTGTAGGCCTAAGGCTCTATTTAAATGGTCATATTATATGCATACTTTCTTCGTTAAAGTGTTAATATGAATACACTAAAATATTCTGACAATATAACTTAGATATTGCAATATAACTTAGATATTGCAGCCTGAAATAATTTGTAAGCTATTGATTTTAAAGGATGGAATAAAATGTCTCTGCGGAGATGACTATGGCCAGATATCTCCAGATGATGAATGTCAAGTTCCTTGCGCTGGAAACAAACTGCAATACTGTGGCGGAAGGAATACGATAGATGGAACGCCTATCTACGCCGTTTATACAGGTGTGTACGATCACTGATATATGCAATGGCCTTAGTACAGGTGATCATAGTTCTTTAGCAAAATTATCATCGTCAGAATTTTTACTTTGTATAATACTGTGCTTTACTTTTAGACTGAAAAGCATATTTTCTGCAACATAATTTTATGTTCAAGAAAAATGTTCCTCAAGGCACAAGCCTTGAGAAAAAAATTGAGAAATTGGACCTTCAAAGTACTCAAAAGTAGGCCTATTTGGTGGAACGCTATAGTAAAATTATTGTGGATATGATAAAGCAACTGCAAATATTTGCTGGTAACACAATGTGAAAAACGGTTTTAAGCTTACGCAATGAGCTAGGCCTACAACAAATAGTTCGGCCAATTTACCTCAAGTATAGACCCATCCTTTGAAAATCCAATTGGTGTGCTTCAAAGTCTAGATGTAGATACACTCCTAACGAAGTTAATAGAAAAATTAAGTATCATAGATAAAATTAACTCTAATATCGTTAGCCTGAACCGCAAGCTATAGCCGCCCAGTTGTAGGCAACGATTACGCTCGTCAGATTCGGTTCAAGAACGAAGTTCAAGGACATCAAAGGAAGAAGCAATGGGCCGCTATTACGGAGGGCATGCACTAACAACGTCTTGAAATGCATTTGTTTGCATGTCCCTTTGAAAAGCGAGTTTATGACAGTTTCACTAGAAATCCTGAAGCATGCTTCTCGCAAACACATAATAGGTCTGATGAATGAGTTGATTTTAGGCCATTTGACATGTATCCTACATTTTATTTTATAGCAAAATCGTTTTTACGGCAGTACATCGGATGCTACAAAGATAGCCAAGCCAGAGCACTAGAACTGCCTTTTAATTCGCCGGTTACACGAAAGAACACGATAGAATCCTGCATAAGACTCTGTGCCTTTCAAAACTATTCATACGCTGGACTGCAGGTAACCCGAATATTTATAAAATTCATTCCTTAGTCATGCCCATTTTTACGGCAGAAACATGTCTCCCAATGCGTAGGCTATCCGATATTATTTTACTGTATTTGCACGAGTTATTGTAAATCAAAATGTGTATCTATATGAGGTAACGCTGTGGCACATTGGCCTCAGACCACATAGCTTGTCTTCGTTATTCGACTTCAATGTAATGCGGTCCTGCAGCTCTCAACATTGTATATACTCGATTATTACTGAGGATGAGAATCAGTTGTTTGAACTGCATGTGTTGGAACACGGCACCGGTTACTTTCTGGTTATCTAAGCATCCGATGAAACTAGATTTGCGCAGAGATCGACCAATAAATTTCCTAAGCGCCGTCATGCTGATTAAAATTACAATAGCATTAACTAAACCAATTGATCATTGTAGTATAGCTACGAGTGCTTCTGTGGAAATTCCTACAATAGATACGGGCCATTACCTGAATCCAGGTGTAATATGAAGTGTACTGGTAATAATAGTCAAATCTGTGGTGGAGACTATGCAAACAGTGTGTATGCAGGTTAGTTCATACCAGTGCGAGTCTCCTATAACTTGTCTCCATGTTGACTTACATTTGCACTCTAATCGTGTGACTTTTGTATTGTGTAGCATTTCATTTTAGGTAGAAATTCAAATTATCTAGCTAGCCACGTCCAGCCCAAGAAATGTATTTGCTAAAATTATTAAATCTTTATGCATATCGAAGTCATGCAGTTATTGATAATTTCACAGTTCTTTCAATTTTCTTTCCAAATGAATCGTAGCTGTCGTGATATATGGACTACTAATAAACAAATTTACTCGAACCGATAATTTAGATGTCAGTCTTTCGCAGCCCCAAATTTTGTTTTTTCCCCAAATATTAAAGCACTTTTTAATTGGTCATATGTTTTTTGTTCTCCTGAGACTATTTAGACATCTCAGACAGAAACAGTACATCTATAATTATGTCCCCCTTCGTTACCCCCTCTGAGTTACCCGAATGTTAGGCAACATAGCTTTGGATTCTATACTTGATTTTAAAAGTTACTTAAGAAATAAAATAATCTTAGAATGTGGCATTACTATCAATTACAACAGAAACGTTTATCTAGATAATTATTTTAAATACACAGTTCGAAACAGAATTTCTGTGCTAAAACTGTCACAATCTAAACTGTAGCTTATAATAACAGGAGAGAAATCACAGCTGCTGAAGTTTCGACTCGCAGGAAAGTTCAGCGTCAAAACACTATAAGATCAAGATATTGAACAATACCCACACGCATTGGTTATTTGCAATTAGACATATGCAATTATGATGGAAATTTCTCATTGTTGAGCCTATGATTTTGCGAATAACGACCCTTCAATCCAGAATGAGTCGTATAATCTGTGTTTTCCTGCAGGGACGCCCGCAGGTTTAAAAAAATTGGACGCACATCCCCAAAAAATTGGACGCACACCCCTTTCGTCCCATCCCATCCTACCCGTTCCCTGTCCGCCGCTCGTAGTCATACACTGAAAATGAATCTGAGTGACTCGTTAGAAAAAATCAATTAGATAACATCTAGTGCATCAACATGCCGCATTGTCGTTTACCAAAAATATTGATGCGATGCCTGTTCCTTGATTTGGTGGGTGGACGCACGTGCGTCCAGTGCGTCGCGCTGCGGGCGCCCCTGTTTTCCTATAAGATTACATCCGACGAGTGTCACACACTCTCCAATTTTTAATCATCTTCGGATATGTAACGTTTAGGTAGAAAAGATCCATCTCGAAGCAATTACACATAATACAGCACAGCATTTATATTGCACTTCACGCGCATTCAATGACCAAATGTGTGCGGGATAATGTTGTAGTCAGGCAAACAAAAGGTTCTTTGTAGCAGCTAATATGAGTGCATCTGACGCTGCTCGCTGTGTACGATAATACAGAATGTACAGTACAAACGACGCAATATAAATTTAGGCCTATAAATAAAACACATATAAAAGAAAGTTTAGGTCAAAATAACGTGCGCGACTTAATTGCTATAATGTTTCTGGTTTTTTTCAGTGAACGATATCTTATGGTGCTCAAAAGATACAGACTGCAACGTGAACGAGGCTTGTAACGTCATTGACTTGAATTACATGAATGTTTCACGATGTCGATGCAATCAAGGTTTCCATAGAATGAGTAGATGGGATAATTGCACAGGTAAACTATAAATATCCTTGTGGTTGGCGTCGTGAACAGTAAATCGAACGGACGAAGGTCTAAATCTATATTAGGTCAAAAATAACCTATAATAACACATTTCATTGACCGTACGTATAGTCAGTCGGAAGATCAGGGGGCGAGGGAGGGGTTGGTCTCCTGCATTCTTACGACTAAGATTAGAAAATAAAGTTTTATTACAGTTCCTCTCTTACAGCACAGTTTTTCTTCTTCATTAAAAACTTCTGAATATTCTGATAAATATCATCACAAGGAATCACTCAATGCAAAATATTAAGTGAACGAAGTCGATAGCAGTCGATAGCTTAGCGACTGGTTTCGACTTGAGGGTTTAGCGGCGGCGGCGGATGGCGGCGGCGCCGGGGACTACTGCAATGCAGTGACATTTTGTAATTATGATGATACTGCTTAGCATGTAACATCAGGCCTACACAAGTAGCATTTCCACCTCTGGTAGTTTGTGGTAGCTGTTTTTTAATATGCACGATATGCTGCAGATGTCGATGAATGTCAATCGGGTACATCAACGTGTAATCCAACATCAGAAAACTGCGTTAACAACATTGGTAGTTACAAGTGTGAATGCAAGAATGGATTCGTAAATGTGTCTGGAAAGTGCGAAGGTAGGTAAATGCGATCATCAATTTTCATATTGATTTACGAAAGTTTGATGCATATTATAGTTTTTGTATTTCTAATACAATTTGTACACATCTAGTGATCTGCTATTGCGGTGCTTGCATATTCTAATCCTAATGGTCAACAACCATTAAATTTGTACTATTCTTGCGAGAGTCGTAACAGTTTTTTTTAAGACAAGCAGCATAAAGTTTACCTTTAAAAGATTCTCAAAATATTAGGCCTAATTCCTAAATTTTTAAATATTTTAGATATAGACGAATGTAGAAACGATTCTCTCATATGCGACATTGAAACAGAACTTTGCAACAACACATATGGCAGCTACATATGCCATTGTAAGTCTGGATATGAAAACACGGCTTTTGGAAACTGCACAGGTATGTCTCCTTGTTTCGTCTTTGTTTTTGACTGCCTAAAAACAGTTCGAGGAAATTGGACAGCAATCGTTTCGCTATTCCAGACAGTCGGAAGATTAGGCGGCAAAGGACTGGTCTGGCCATCCGCCCTAATTCGACAAGGATAGGAAATTATGTCTATTGCAAATACTAAGCGTAAAAAAGCTCCAAAAATTGCTGATATGTGATGGAGAATACTTGCTAATTCCTTGGCAATCGTTTTGTAATTCATACCTCAATGAAAGTTGTAGAGCTGTAGCCTAGTTATGACATTCAACTAACTCGTTTGTTTATTTGCATCTCTCTTCTACTCGCCTTTAGAGTATTCCTTTTCACATTGAAACCCGAAAAACCCTGATCTATAAATTGAAAGTAAATCCTGCTAATTGGATATAATCTGTTATCATTGATATATTCTGTCACATTTTTAACTCCAAGTTCCGTTGGTTATTTTTCCGATCATTTATCCTCGCTTATTAATTGAAGTGCGAGATAGTTTTGTGGTTAGTGCGCTGTACTGTCAATGCAGAGGTCCAGAGTTCAAATCGCCGCAAGGGTGATAGAAATATTTTGTGATTTCTGTTTCACCTGCTCCGGTAGCTGTATGTAGACAGATCTTTGACTGAGCAAGGGGAGCCACTGGCTCCCCTTGCTCGGTATCACTGACTGCACACCATCAGTAGAAAGATCAGGTCGTGAGGAAGCCTGGATCACTGCAATCCCTGATATGCTTATGCTAAGAAAACGGTCGAAAATACACCTACTTCTATGGGTGAGCTCAAAGGCATGGTTTTCCATTTTAACATTTGTCAATGACCACTGAACCTTAACTTACAGTCGCAGTGGCTCATAGAAGTTCACGCATATAAACTTGTCGGCTCTTATGATGCTCAACGATAACGTCTTTGCTCTGTTTATTGCAGATATAAACGAATGCCAGTTGGATAGTCCATCATTCCCGTGTAATGCACATTCAGAATACTGTGTTAATAGCGTTGGCAGCTATAGTTGTAGATGCAAGGAAGGCTTCAAGTACATGTGTGGCAGCGAAGGTAGGAAATTTTAATGATAAAAGGACTATCGATTGACGTAGGTGTTGAATTATTAATTAATCTTTTGCTTGTACGCAATATCGTGTCAGTAAATACTGCTGGATGATCAATAATTAATAAGTGCTCGTTAAACAAATGATGTTGTATATCCTGTGTAAAGGGATCTCTGAGGTAAACTCTTTCCTTATTTGTGAACTCAGGAGGTTTTAGATTGGTGGAATTTGCAGAAAATAATCACCTTACTAACTAAATGTGTGTAAATTTGACAAGAAATCATCACAAATGATATGTCGTTTTCGAGTATGTCTGATATTGGTAGCCATGTTTGGATGACAAAGTATTTTCTTATTGTAATTGTAATTGCAAATGATGAATTACGCGGTACCATAGCGCTGTTTCAAGAGAAACTAACGAGAATGCGCTATGATTAGTTTTTATGATAATAATAATTATCTTTATGGTTTATAATTGACTACAGAAAGGCACACCATACTCACCGACCGTTTAGATTGGAGCTAATTATGAAATTTCTTTGTTTCTTTTAAATCATAATTTAGTGCAGATACAAAGAATGTCTATTGTGTACATCATTATGCCATGACATTTCGGAGTCATATCAATCGCTTTGACAGTCATAGCAGTTATGCGGGACAAACATGCATGCATACTAGTAGGCCTACATGCTTAACGTACATTACATAGATGAAACATGCTTACAATTATTTTGTTGAAACTGGTTAACATTTGTTAACAGAGTGCAGTAGCTCGCCTACTACTGGAATAATTTTGGGAACTTTCCTGGCAATCAGTTTGTTGATTAACGCACTTTTTGTAGTCTCCCGAATAAACAGCGCGAGGTCAGGAAAATCAGGTAATTAAGGCGTGTGTGTGCGACTGTTCAGGTAAACTGAACTGTTTAGATTTTACGCGTCTTCAATATAACAAACGAACAACAATTAGTTTAGACATCATTTATTAACTTATCGCTACAGAGGTTTCCAAATTTGTGGAGTCTCGTTCTCACTTATATATACTCACAAAAGCGTGCGACAAGTAAAAAGACTGTCTTAACTGTTACTGTTCTAAGTCTTAAGTTTAACTGTATCAAGACAAGTTCTAAGTTTAACACTAACAAGTCTAATTTGCATACAATTTGGTAAAGTGTGTTACAAGCCAATTGACCTGATGTCACTGGTAGCGCACTCCATTTATTGGGTTGATTTCCTTAAGTATTTGAGCTTGCATTCAATTGGAAGCGGTCGTTCTACTGGCGTGTTATCGTACCGCGTCTCGTGCCGCTAATTCGGATGAAA
Source organism: Allolobophora icterica (assembly GCA_963556255.1). Classification (NCBI taxonomy): domain Eukaryota; kingdom Metazoa; phylum Annelida; class Clitellata; order Crassiclitellata; family Lumbricidae; genus Allolobophora; species Allolobophora icterica. Next base: position 87,779,631 of record OY744602.1, read on the forward strand.
TGTTACATCTCAAGCTACCCCTTTTGAGTTAGCCCTCTCTACCTTAACTTTATCCCCAAGACATTCGAATGAATTGAATGTATGCTGAAATTCTATATATCGTCTTATATTTGGGTTTACGAAATGGGAAAATGTTAACAGTTGTATTAATGAACTGAGCAGACTTACTTTTCGTGCAATAGTACGTTGTTAGAAAGACATACTCATTAGATAGTTACCATAACGATAACTGCCTTGGTTTGATAAACCTGTCGCCAATATCCAACCGTATGGCAAGTTCGATGGCACGTGTACAGTGAGCTGAACTGCTGTCTAGTTGACGTCCTGTGATTTTCTTTTTTGTATCGGGTTTGGTAGCTGTTCCTGCCCCTTTATCGTACTGAATGTGTTCATTATTAATGAAGAATATAAGATATTTTCCCTAAGCTTTCCTAATTCAAACACAAAGTGAAATGTAAGGATAGACTTTCTTGCTCCATTAAAATCTGTTTTACAAAATATCAGGTTTTCAAACATTGGTAGGGCCTATACAACTCCAACTTGAATCCTTTTTTTAACTGAGGCGTAGGCCTAATACGATTTTTGTGTAGCTGTTGTGAAAAGTGTATAAATGTGATATAAGAAATTTAAAGTATGTGATATGTTCCAAAATATTACTGTCACAGTAATTTTTATGTTAGAATTAAATGTTTAAGGTAGGGGTAGAAATTCATCCAATTTGTGGGATTACTTTGCGTACACTTTAAATATATATTTTAGAATCCGATAGAAAAGTATCGGATCAACATGAAACTAATTGCGATGGGTTTCAAGAAACTGTTGGCCAGGATAATATCTACGAACAGATCATCTTGGAGAAACGTGAAGTAGTGCAAAATCCAACTTCTGTATATGCAGAACTTAAACGAGATGACTATTGAATGTCGAGTCTTCGATCTGAATATACTGCATTTATTATAACAAGAATAAGCTTTCGGAGTATAAGTTTAGTCATACGATTAGCACAAGTATTTAGTATAACATTTTATTCTAGTTTAAATATACTTAAACAGACTTTTGAGCTTTAATTCTAGTGAACATGCAACGGTTTTTAAGCTCTGCATATTTTGCAGCATTACTGTGTTTACACTGTACCCTATATATTTTATAATCCGATTGAAAAGTAAGTTATCGGATCAGCATAAAACTACTTGCGGTGAGTTTCCAGAAACTGTTGACCAAGATTATGTCTACGTGAACGTGCAGAATTCAACTTCTGAATATGCAGAGCTTAAACACCATGACTATTGAATGATGAGTATTCTATCTGAATATACTGCATTTATCATAAAAAATAAGCTTTTCTATTTTAAATATAATCGTAAGATTATCCTGTGTATTCAAAATATTTAACATTTAGTCTAGTTTAAATACATTTAAACAGATTACTGAACTTTAATTGTAGTGAACATGCAACGGTGTTTAAGCAGAGAAAGTTACAGAATGATTCGTCTTTATTCTACATTTAATCTGTCGTGTGCCTATACGTTCGTCAAATAATATCTGTAAAGCTATATTATATTGTTGCTCGTGCTTCTCCGTGACTAGATAATTCTCAGTGACTGGTTTAATGTCTTTTCATTCTAGATAAATATTAGACGGGCAGAATAATTATAAGAACATAAGCTTACACCTAGGATCTGCGCTTTGGTAATAGATAGGCCTACAGCTCATTTTTAGGCATTGCATTATTAAGACCAGCTAAAATGAGACATACTTTATGAAATTTTATTTTACACAGAATTGTGCCTTTAGGCTTTTGTAAGTCAGATTATCCTCAGACTAAAAATGTTGAACTGTTTCTCAATGTGTTAGTCGATGCTTATATGCTGTTACATGTATATTGGAAAACCATTCAAACTGCGAACCTATTCTCTGTTATTCGAAATGTTTATGCGTAATATAAATAATCTAGGAATCGGTCGGTGATGAAATCTCTCTATTATCAATACATTTGTCATGTTTACCACGCTCCTCTGTTTTATATTTTTAGCATTTTGTATAAGACTTCTAGCTGCAAATCTGCTCTCTTGGACTAAGTTTGTTATAATTAGCATTATTAAACAGACTTCAGAAGTAGCTATTGGCTGTGTTTCAGTGTAAGATTGAGGATTGAGGTATGATCCTCGAGTCTTGGGTAATTCTAAGGTTAATAATTGCATTTGAGACAATTTGTCACTGGCTTTCAGAACTGATTTCCAGTATTTGAATTTGCTTTAAGTAACGTCAGGATGTCACGTGAGACATTTGAACATGTTTGCTGTTTAAGCCTCTGTTGCTGAGTAAGCTTACTTGATGATATCAACTTTGTAAATTTAAGGTTCTTAATAAATGCGTCGCTATATTAACCATGAGGTTGGGTAGACCCCTGTAGACGACAATCCACATTCTTCGTCATTCAAAATGCAATCTATTTCGAACACTCGAGTAGCGACTCAATCGTAATCCATAAAGCTATCGTCGCTTCAAATTAAGTAAGTTTAGTCAGATAGCAATTAAACGTAACTGAATGACGTTAATGACGATGATGACAATATCGGTTTTTGAAAGTATTGATTATAGTCAGTTGGTTCGGCGATGGTTGCGCTCTGATGCCCACGGGAATATTCCTGTGCTTTGTTTCTGCACCCAGCTGAAAACCATCGCGTCTTCGTCTGTATTTGACCATCGTTTAGGGACAGTCTTCTCTTTATTTGATCATGATATATTGTCAGAAAACCATAAACTGCATTCTTTTAGATCAGTTACATGGCCAGTTAGGCCTAAAATTTATGTCATATGTGCAACGCTGTTGATATGTACTTTAAGAGTGATAAACTGAGCATCTTAATATAAACTTTAATACAGGGGCTAGCCGGTCAATATGGAAATTATACAGTAGTCATATAACTGCAAAATAACTAGACGACAGCTTCTGTTAAGTGGAAGACGATTTGTGTATGTAAAGATACAGAGAGCCTACACATGTGTAGGTAATAGCTATGTGCATATGCACCTAGTTAGGTATATAAATTATTTGTATACAGGAGTGTAGGTATGTATGCATGTGTATGTGGATGTAGACGGCATGCGAATTTATTTGGACCTAATTATTTCAGGACAAAAAAATAAAATAAATTTTTTTTTTATTTAAGCGCCTGCTAACCGCACTGCGCTGTACAGTGAAAATACATGTAGTAGAAACGGCAGCCACGCAGGGTGCCTAACATACATGTATACAGTAGATGCACATGATAACAGTTTTACAGGAGTCGAATATAACTGTTTATACGGCAGCCATCAGGGCGGTAATCACGGCCTACTATTCATTTAACCACCGCCGCCACCTTGCGTGTGGAAGGCTGAATAAACCTTACGTGGTCTACGGGATTCGATCTTAGTACCTACTGCTTTTCACGCCAGTGTGTTATCCATTATTCTACGGGAATTCTAATTAGCTTACACAAACGCTTAAATTGCGTTTTAATCAAAATTTGTGCAAACCGACTGACTGAGCGACACCAGACAGATAGAAGAAGACAGGCAAATTTATACAGCGTGGAAGTGAGATGAACAGACGTAGCTATGTGAGTAAGTCAGTAATCCAACCGACTGACTTGGCTGTATTGATAGAGGCTTAGCCTAACATGTAAAGAGAGTTGTCACTAGTTATGGAAGAAGCAATAGTACGAGGTTGTCATCAACTATTGCTGAGTGTCTCAAATTGTGATCGAGCTGGCCATCGGTCACGAGAGATGATCAGACCGCTCATTATAGTGTACGCTTCTATTATTCACACAAGCGTCAACACTATAATGCTCTCTTACTGCGTTACATCCAACAACCCATTCAACAACTAAGTATAATGTACGCTAGGCATGTATTGATTAACGCCTTGATAAGTGCATGAATGCATACATGCATGATACATATAGGCTACGTACGTACGTAGACCCTATAGAAATATAGATCTGTATATGTATGTAGCCTATATACATGCGTTCATATATTCCCGAGGTTTGCTAAGTTTACAAAGTGCTTAATCTGTGCAACTCCCATTCATTAATATACGTCTAAATAAACATGAAGTGCATTCATTGAACCTCAGTGACAATGTGTAAACCTGTGAAAGTTTCATATCTCACAGTTTACCAATACTAGACACATGCGTTCATATATTCCCGAGGTTTGCTAAGTTTACAAAGTGCTTAATCTGTGCAACTCCCATTCATTGTTATACGTCTAAATAAACATGAAGTGCATTCATTGAACCTCAGTAGAATCGGTGACAATGTGTAAACCTGTGAAAGTTTCATATCTCACAGTTTACCAATACTAGACACTACTGCTGCATTGTGATTACTTGAATTGTAATGTTAAATTAATTAGACGTATCAGAAGTTGTTTAGGCCACAATGCTGAGACCTAACCCAGTGGCCTGAACAAGTATTTTACTAGAAGCTGGTGTCTATAAGTGTGCAAAAAACACATGTAAAATCATGGCACAATATCGCCTGCTATAAGTAGGTTAAGGCCACAAATAGGATGTTGTTATTTAGTGAACATTATAGCTGAGATTTCATATCTCTGATTGACATGAAAAATTATGTGAAGCGATCAGTTGAAGGCTGTGAACGTAACGGCAACATAAACAGGATGTGACATTGTCGTAAACTGAAGTCCTACAGCACACATGATGTGCATCTTATCTCTGGCTGATATACCACACAAACAATGTAGGTTGAATGATATTGTAGTAAAGTCGGATAGAAGGTTCCCACATAACGCTGACTAGTACTAGTACACTGACCTAGTAAACTACTTTAAATGTTGTTTAAGTGAATCCAATGAACCCGAGCCTGCGCCGACTTGATACTTGATACTGTCGGTGGCGGCGCGCCGGTCATTTTGGGGCGGCGGCGTCGGCATAACGACTAACAAAATCGGGGGCGGCGGCATCGCCCACGAAATGTCGGCGTCTGCGCGGCGTGTTTTAGTCAGAATACTTGATAAGCATGAGTCACTATGAGAGTAGAACAGTCGTTTGTCCTGTGACCAGTCAAGAGGGTCAAGTTCACTAAAGCCACTCCATGACAATGAAGCTCAGCTACACACAAATACATGCATGTTGTTGTCAAAGTATTAAGAAAATCAACAGGAAATGCGTTATCAAAATAATGGTTACTTATAACAGGATATCGCTTTAAATTTTATTGTATTGTATCTAGAAATTTATAAAGGGCCTCTCGCAGAATGACTATTCAGAGGCGCTCTCCGCACAGAAGCCCCGGGGAAACAGAAATGCCTTTAGGGAACGCGAGACCGATGAGGAAAAGCCAGTCATTATTTTGGCTCTGAGCAGAGGGGAAGGTCATTACAGATCGTGGGACCCACTACTGCAAACGCACGGTGCTGGGCCAAGGCAGGTTTAGCCCTGGGAACAAAAAGATCAAGCCGATTCAAAAAGCGCAAATGGCGAGAAGAATATGCAGACAGCGTCTTTCTCAGATAGTTCGAGAGATATTTTGAGGCAGTACCTGTGTATCATAAGTAAGTAAGTAAGTATATGCTTTAATAAACGCTAGCAAACGCACAGCGCTTTACATACAGTTTTACACAAAGAGGAAAGAAAAATAGAACAGTAATAATAACGTTAGATCATGAATGAAATAATAGTAACAGAGCCTAACTGTACAGAATCCTACCCAGGAAACCTCGTCGGGAAAGGAAGTCAAATCTAGGGAGAACCAGATTATGAGAACGTGGGCGCAAATCATGCCCGGTCTTTAGAACGGTAGGTAGAAGGTCACGGAGGAGGTGACTATGCTTTTTAAGAATGTTATTAAAGAGATCACGATCAGTTTTTTTGCGGAGTTCCTCAAAAGTTGGAAAAGAAGGAAGGAGGTAGCCAAGACTTACGAATAATTGCGCCCAAATGCTCAAGTTCCTGCTTGTTAGCAAAGCCTAACCATACCTGGGAACAGTATAGCATCATAAATCGCACCCCAATTAAACAATAATTAAATAATTACATTTTAATTATTTTCTCCGACTTATTTTTAAAAAAAATTTTATTTTCCCACGCTAGCATAAAAAAATTGAACTAGAGATAATTAATCTTAAACATTGCTTCATCTGCGCTGACTGCTAAAATATGAATAATCCACACTTAAATTCTGTCAAATTGTGAAACAGTTGGGTTAGTTGATAAAAATAAGGAAACAATTTAACAATTTAGATAAGTTATGTAGTCTACGGTAGTCTAAAAAGAAGAATCCGAAATTCCGAAAAGTTAAACGCCCGTTTGCTTGCCTTCTCTTATACGCAAAAATATTTACCATTTTTGAATTGTCAAGCTCACTGGCATGTTCATTTTCTATTGACAACATTGCTAAGTCTGTCTTCATGCTTGATGTACTCATCGGTGCCGGTGCCAGCGGTGCGTTATCTGCAGGATTCAGAAATGCGGAAATTTTTAGTCATTTTGGCGGTCTTCTTTGCAAGTTCTTCGCATGCTTGTCGCTCAGCAGCGCCGCTTAAATAATTCCTAGACATAACTGAGTCTGAGACTGAGGGAGCGCGGTGATTAAAATTATGCAATCTATAAGCTTAAGTATAGTAAGTTACTGTAAGTAATACTAATTATATGATAGTTTTGAAGCAGAAAAATGCTGTTGCCAATTTTATGTTTAAAGGTGAGGATATGACGTCATGCTAAAACGTCCGCTAGAGGGCGTAAACCGTGAAAGAAAAATTGGCAACAGCAATTTTCTGCTTCAGAACTATCATATCATTAATTTAAACATCATGGCCAAGATTCTACAAATAAATGTTATTTCCTCTCTTTTTGTGACATAAGCCAACGGACTAATAGTTGATTATGTCTGATCATATCGAAGGCCTTTGTGAAGTCGATAAAGCAAAGATACACCGGTTGATTTCTCTCTTTTGCTCCTTCTAGTATAATTCTCAGATTCACAATCTGGTATCGTGTGCCTCTTTTTGGTCCGAACCCAGCTTGTTCCTATGAAATCTCTTCTTCTAGTATGACCGGCGTTCTTTCTAAGATCACGCGTGGTAGTATCTTGCTAGCATGCGAGACCAGAGTGATCGTTCTGGAGTTGCTGTATTGGAGCGGGTCTCCCTTCTTGGGGAATGGGATAAATGTTGATTGCGTCCATTCTTCTGGCCAGACTCCGGTCTTCCATATTGCTACACAAATCTCGTGCAGTTTGGTCATTGTAATTTCTACCCCAAACTTGAGTAGTTCTGCGGCTACATCATCAGGGCCTGGTGCTTTACGTGTTGATGTCAAACGTTAACTATTGCAAAAGTCAACACGAATTGGTGACATCATAGGCTCATAGCATTGACGTCATGAATTCGTGTTGACGATCAAGCGTCGCAGAGTCCCAGAAAATAAACCAAGTAAGTAAGTAGAAGATGTCTACTTCTATTTCGCACCAAGGCAATATATCGCGAAATCATGTAAAACATGAAAATGTAACAATAACAATTAAACATGTCAACCTGGCATCGGCGGCGCGCCGAAAAATTGTCGGCGGTGGAGGCGGCGGCGCGCCGACTGAAAAAATCAGAGGCGGCGGCGTCCACGAAATGTCGGCGGCGGCGCGGCGCGGCCGGCGCAGGGCTCTAAATGAACTTCACGAACATCCTGATTTAGGACTGTGTTTTCCAACGGTGAGTCTATCTCGCCTAATCTTATTGTATAAAAATATATACTTTTCACTCAATGTAATGGTCTTTCCTTGGGACACTAGGACAGTAGGACAGCCAATGTATAATGCAAAGATAGGCAATGGATTCCTGAGTTACAAAAGTCGAGCAAGTCAAAGGTGCTGCTGAAACAAATGCTGTTATCCTGACAAACGATTGACTACTAGACTGACTGGATAGTAAAGAATGCTGGTAAAAAATTGCATTTATTTGCCCAATAAATGTAGGTTTTGTCGATACGGATAGCTAAAGTCATTTACTTCGACATTCTAATCAATATAAGAATGTGTAAACTGACTAATTACGCAGGATATATGATGTTTTGTCTGCTACCACTCGGAACTACCCAAATTACTGGTAAGTGGATTATTCAAGCAAGCATGGCCTACAGCATTGTCATTTACTATTTTCCAAGTGCTAACTGTGGAGACTTGAAGTAATATGTAATCTGGGAAAGCGCATTAGCTGCCACTGCAATGTATTCATTAAGTATTTTACCTGATGTATGCGCGCATACATAAATGTATCCAAGCATGATGATGATAGTGATGATACTACTACTACTACTACTACTACTACTACTACTACTACTACTACTACTACTACTACTACTACTACTACTACTACTACTACTACTACTACTACTACTACTACTACTACTACTACTACTACTACTACTACTACTATTACTACTACAAATAATAATAATAATAATAATAATAATAATAATAATAATAATAATAATAATAATAATAATAATAATATAATAATAATAATAACAATGAAATAATACGTTCTCTGGGATAGCTTGTTCCTGGTTGGTCTCGCACTGTTGGACTTAATGGTTCTGCTATTGATTCCTCTTCGTTTTGCAACTATTTTTATTCATTCATTCATTCATTCATTCATTCATTCATTCGTTCAAAGTACTTATTATAGCGCTTCTCCAATAGGCTATACCTACACAGAAGCGCTCCCAGTCCAACTCTGTCGATAAAGGAAAGTTTTCAAATGCTTGTAAAAGAGTACGCAGATTCCCTAATTAAAAGAATAGGCCTACGCAGATCTAAAGGGAGGCTATTCCACGTTGTGGGCCCCAACTACTAAAAATACAACGCGTTGCATATCCCCCTCCCTCATAAGGGAAGAGGATAGAGTAGTGGTAACACTCATGGCCAGGAGAGCATAAGGTACGCGGATCGACTCCCGTAACCCCCCTCTAGGGCGGCGCCTTGCATGGCTGCCAAACCGTGTGCTTAATTAAGATATTGATTGTACTTTCATGTTTCAATGTAATCATGGGCGGCGATCCCGGGGGGTCGAGGGGGATAAGACCCCCACCTTTAACAGTGGGGGGGGGGGGCACACGCCATACATCGGACCCCCCCAAATTTTGAGGAAACACCAAAAAAGGTCATCACAATTTTTCGTACTAGGGTTATAAAATTTTTCGCGCGTGAAATTTGTTCGGCCTCTTTTTTGACCAGATCAGTTCAAAACTCTTTTTTGACCAGATCAGTTCCCAAATGTCCCCCACCTCTCAAACAAGATCGCCGCCACTGAATGTAATCTTACTGCGTCTGTCGGTTTGAAATAATAAAGAATATAATAATAATAATTATTATTATCATTATTATTATTATTATTATCTGAAGTGAGCGCAAAGCGAACAAGTTCACTTCGAAAATAATGTAGAACGAAGATTTCCGCGGCCGGTCAAACCTAAGGACAACAGAGCTACATCACGTAGACCAGCGATTCTCATCACGTAGAGTCGTATACCGTGGGATTCTCTTACTCGCCGCCTGAAACAGACCGAAATTGTATATTAAATGGTCTGGGAATAGGCACGCAAACATTGCGAGACGCAATGAAATGTTTCATGTACGAATATCAAGCTAGCAGCTGCCCCAAGGCGCGCTCAGCCTGCCCAATGCGACCCAAGGGAGGCCAATAGATGGCGCTGCATTAGCCAATCCTACTACAAACAAACGAATGAAAGAGATAAAGTGCGTCAATAACCGTTCACTTTCACTTGGGTGAAAGTGAACGGTTATTGACCCGCAATTGTTGCAACATAAACAACAAGTAGGGCATATAAGATTAATGTAACTGGAAAGCTAAGATCCGGGTCAAGAGCATACCCAAGATTGTGGACAGATTTAGAGAAAGCAAAATGGACAAGTTAGCAGATATAGCCAGATATGTTTTATGAGCTGGTACCCAATACCCACCCATTTAAATTGCATTTGGATTCGTGTCACGATCTCCTTATTTTATGCATTATATATAATGTGTAGTAGATTGAAATGCGTTGACTTATGATGATAGCTGCTTATACACTAGTGCTGCCGTTGGCATTCTATTTAATCACTCCTCTTAAATTAACTTCCCAAAAAGCAATGCGAACTTGATCCCATCCCCACCTCTCTTCTAAAACGTGTGCCTCTGTCCTCGTTCCTGTAACCACTAATATTGTCAATCTCTCGCTCTCTACCGGCACTTTGACAATGGCCTTTAAGCACTCTCTATAGTCACTCCCTGTCTCAAAAAAGCAAACCTTGACAAGGAAACTTATCTACACGTAACTACCGTCCTATCTCCAATCTTTCCTTTCTATCTAAGTTAACTGAACGAATATTTCTTGCTCGGCTAAACGACAACCTCTCTTCTAATTCACTCATTGACCCACACCAATCTGGCCTCACTCCACTCCACAGAAACTTTTCTTGCGTCTCTGTATAATAAACTGGTCTCTTCCGTCAGCCATCAACGTCTCTTGTCTTCGTCTTCTCGCATCTTCTCTTCATTCCACACCATCCATCAGAGCTTTCTTCTTAAACGACTATCTTCTTGGTTTGTCGTCACTGGCACTGCTCTACTCGGTTCCAGTCCTACTTGTCTTCCCGATCCTGCTCTGCTGAAGTCTCCGGTCACTGCTCGCAACTCTTCCCTTTCTCCTCTGGTGTCCCTCAATGCTCCGTCCTGGGTCCATTCTTCTTCATCAAATATACCCCATCTTTAAGCCATCTCATAAAATTCTCCTCTGTTGACCACCACCTCTACGCAGACGACACCCAGCTCTACATATCCTTCTACCCAAGCTCGTTTCCACCTCCATCACACAGTTACTGCAAGTGGTTAACCTAATATCACGGTGGATGGTTTCCGATTTCCTCTGCTTTAACCCTTCCAAACAGAATTCATCATCGTAGGCCATCCTGGTCAAATCAAGAAAATCCCTGACCACTCAATAAACCTATCGACTAACTCATCGTATGACTCTCCCGTCCGCAATCTTGGTATCGCTTTTGATGCACACCTCCCCTTCTCTAACCATATCTCCAACCTATCGCTCAGCTCATAAAACATATCTGGCTATATCTGTTGACTTGCCCATTTTGCTTTCTCCAAATCTGTCCACAATCTGGGGTATGCTCTTGACCCGGATCTTATTTTTCCAGTGCACATAAATCTTATATGCCCTACTTGTTGTTTACGTTGCAACAATTGCGGGTCAATAACCGTTCACTTTCACCCAAGGCCGCACTTAATCTCTTTCATTCGTTTGTTTGTAGTAGGATTGGCTAATGCAGCGCCATCTATAATTGGCCTCCCTTGGGGCGCATTGGGCAGGCTGAGCGCGGCCTTCTGGGTCAAATCAAGAAAATCCCTGACCATTCAATAAACCTATCGACTAACTCATCGTATCACTCCCCGTCCGCAATATTGGTATTACCTTTGATGCACACCTCCCCTTTTCTAACCATATCTCCAACCTATCGCGCTCCTGCTTGATGCACAACCAAAACCTGATGTCTTATTCAGGAGTGTCTAAGCACTTTTGACCGAGAGCTGAATGGAGAGCTGAATGGAAGCTGCGAATTCAGTGGAGCGTCTTAGTCTTCAACACTGTTATTTACACACGCTAAAAATTATCGGGGTTGAGTAGAAAATTAAAAGTAGATTATCTTTATACTTAACAAATTTCAGTTATTAAATTAAAAGACACTATCAAGCGAATAAAGCTGATGCATACCTTAACACTGGACCATAATATAGCTAATTTGGCTTCTACTGTACCAGGAAGTGGCAGATTGGGAGGATCTGGAAATAAGAAATTATCATCTCGTTCTGGGAAGGTGGGAGCAGAAGAAGAAAATTCTATAGGCCTATTTACCGAAACAGTTTTCGTCTGTTACCCGTACTAGAGAAATTCCTCATATGTGTTATAGTTGTGTGAATGGTTTTGATAGATTAAGGATGCTACTGCAGCTGTGGATCCCAATAAAAGACAGTTAATATTAAGCACGATCCCTACAGACACACTGAGTAATGAAAATGTGGATGAAGGAACATAAGATTGGCTTGTATTCGATCTGATACTGGCATGAGACGGGACAGCTGTCAGATAGACAAAAATCAGAGTCCACGTCCTCGGTGACATGCAACTAATCATTATCTGGCACAGTGTAATCCAAGGTTCTGTATATTGAGTTTATTACAATCAACGCAACGATTGCTCAGAGAAACGGGTAGGCCTAGTCTTAGTCATTTTGTGGCATTGTTTTCTATTTAAAATATGAAAATTTGTTGTCTTACTGTCATGAAGGAAACATTCAAGACAGCTACATCGGTTGTTATTATGACGACGTGAACGACAAGCCTGGGTTGCAGAAAATACCTCTTGAGACTAACACTATTTTGACTATAGAGTTATGCATCGGGCAATGTCTACTACGAAAATCCACATATGCAAGACTCGAGGTAATTAGGCCTATTTTTACGCCGTTTTAAATTACACATTGCTGCAGCTCTTTCTTAATTTGCGTAGGCCCTATTCAGAGATAGTATAAAATAAATCGCTGTCTATTGTTGACATGCATTTTATTTCCATGGCTTTTAGACTACGTACTAGACTTTACCTCGGGTGTAGTTGACTATTCATTAGGCGTCAAGCTTTTGACGAAGCTAAGCTAAGTTAACACAGTGAGTGTTATTGTATTGCCCTGTGGAACCTTTTCAATCGAGCTCAAGCTTTTATCTATGTCATCGGACTGTTACTGCCTTTTCGAGTTTAGTTTTAAACTCAATGTAAAGCATAAACATTTGTGGGCATAGGCATTGCAGAAATGTTAACTATCTGACTACTCTTGCTTCGACATGACATTGTGCATCGTGCATTATTTCTAGAATTCAGAAACATGTTTGTGTGGGAACAACTTCGGTGTTATGTTACCGGATACTTCCTGTAACTCACTCTGCCCTGGCAATCAGTCAGAGTATTGCGGTGGATCGAACGGACACAGAGCTTTTTATTCGCTCTATGCAGGTAGAAACTCTCTGAGTTTTTTTTGCAACGTGTCCTCAGCTATATTACACATTAGTCGAGAAGTTTTTCTGGAAGTTGAGGCTTAGTTAACCAACTGTAATAAGTTTGAAAATAATGTTCAATAAAAGTTGAGAATGAAAATTAAATTCATCCTGATTTGGTAATAATTATAGTATTTTTCAGGAATAATAATGCTTTTTTAGTGACTATTTCCATTACTGAACTGCTAGCCTGAGCAGAGAGATACTAATTCACTGAGCGTCTCGCCATAGCTGTTAGAAGGAGGAGAGGGGATAGAGTAATAGTAACACTCATTGCCAGGACTTCCGGAGAGCATTAGATCGCGGTTCGATACCCGTAACGGCGCCTTGCATGGCTGTCAAACCGTGTGTTTAATTAAGATATTGATTGTACTGTCGTGTTTCAATGTAATACCATTGCATACTTTTCAGTTTGAGTTAATAAAGAACATTATTTTTATTATTTAGCATTAAAATTCCTTGTCAGAATACATTGTTCTACTCTAGCCTTTGTATGACTCCGTCTTATCCTCGTGCGTACATTCATCCGCGCTTGAAATGCGTATTTTCTTACATCAAGCATGCCATTGTATTACATGCTACAAAAATGTAAAGATATTAAAAATACCTACAATGTACCTGTTCTTGTGACGTTGTCTTTTATTTTGGGCAGTGTGCGAAATAGGCTATTACGGCTACATGTGTGATCAAGTGTGTCACTGCAAAAGACAAGCTCCTTGTGACAGAATTACCGGACTGTGTCCAAATGGATGCGAAGAAAAGTGGTTCGGTACAACTTGCAGCGACAGTAAATAGTCTTCCACTTAAATTACTTAGTACTGATTATGCGTAAACTTAATCCGAGCGATTATTTATAATGGCTACATTGGCCAGTCTTAATTAAAAGAAAATAATCTGCAGTAATAACACTGCAACAATGAGTTGCATTAAAGTGTTAAACGCAGTCTATAAGAAGTACAAGTGCAGGCACTCTAACCTTGTAAATTAAGTGCACGATGTCGTTATGAACAGGAAGAGAGTAGTTTTTCTAATGAAATAAACTAATAGTATGCAGACTGCAAAGGAGAAATTAGCAAGTGCACTGACAAGTAAATTTCAGGAGGAACAATGGTATGAATATTCATGAGCGCTGGACAATTGCGGGTACGCAACTTGTCCAAAGTCGCTACGCAATGACTTGAGGTAGATTCGAACCTGCTACCGTATGGTCGCAGGTTACAAGGTACTGAACATACCGCTGCACCACCTCGTCCCTCTTAATTATTCAACCAATGACACCAAAATTCTCTTTCCGAAGTAAGATAGGAATAACGTCAGAGAGTGAGAGATTATACAAGAAAAATTTGAGCCTGCGAGAGTTGTTCACTTAAAGTGATGGCAAGGCTCGTGATGACTGACGATGATGATGATGATGATGATGATGATGATGATGATGATGATGATGATGATGATGATGATGATGATGATGATGATGATGATGATGATGATTATAATATACCGAAAATGACAACGACAAAGAAGATGACGTAGAAGTAAATGTTGACAAAATGCAAATCATTCTCGATAAAGCAAAATTTTAGAGCATCGCATAGTCTTTATACTAAAGCAACTTTATTTGATCTTGGTTTTCTGTAGCACACTTGTCAGAAAAGTACATCGGATGTTTTCGGGATAACGAAACACGTGCCATTTCGCCAGAAGATTATTATGTTGACCGAATAACAATTGAAACTTGTTCTAACATTTGTATTTTACGAAACAACTCAATTGTAGGTTTACAGGTAAGCATGTTGCAGACTCTGACGCATTCTATGATGACAGTTTTTTCGTATAATGTTCAAATAATGTTTTCCGAATCAACACGCAATAGACATGAGCTATAGGAGTTAATTGGAGTAAAGCCACTTTTCTAACTGTTGGAAATGGTCAGATGCACAAACGCATATGAAATGTCAGATACTTATTCCTAGGATAAGCTGTTTGAGCTAAGGATGAAATCAAAAAGCGTGACATCAAAATAATCCCACCCTTCGACCTAAGCTGCTGGTACAACACCTTATTTTATAGTTAATGTTTTAAACATTAATAATAATAATAATAATAATAATAATAATAATAATTAGCCTTGTCTCCAGCGATACTCGTCACCACTTACAATCCATATTAGCTCCTCATTTCCGCCCATTTTACTAAAACGCTAATATCTCCAAATATACGCATTATATTATTTTGAAATTTTGCGCCATTCCTTGTGTGAAACTAATCTACTATTATCCAGGATTTCTCAGAAAAATATCCGTTAACAGCAAATATAGCTTTTTTATGTGAGGAGATTAGAAAATAAGGTCCTCACGAGTAGCGCGATTAATAACGACTTTTACTTTAATAGCCATTAACTCCTCTTCCTATACTTCAGAACACACTAGGGCGACACGTTCGCCACTTACGCTAACGTAACGTTTAGGGCCTCACTACTGTCGACCTACTGGCGATTGTAATGCAACTATTATATTGTATGTCCGTCCATCTGTTTGTCTGTATGTGTGCGCCTGTTTATGCGCATTGCTGCCGTCTGTCGGCCTGTATGTCAGTATGGCTGTACGTCTGCATGTATGTCAAACTGTATGTCTGTCCGCCGGTATATCTGTCCGTCTGGCCGTCTGCATGTGTGTCCGCCTGTCCGCCTGCGTGTCGATCCCACTGTATGTCTGTCCGGCTGTATGTCTTACCGTCTGTTCTGCATTCGTCTATTTGTTTGTACGTCTGTATGTCTGTTCGCTTGTATATCTGTTTGACTGCTCGTCTGTCCTTCTGTATGTCTGTCCGCCTGTATGTCCGTGCGTCTATATGTCTGTCCGCCTGATCGTCTATATGTCTGTTTGTATATCTGTTTGTACGCCTTAATGTACGTATGTCTGTAGGTCTCTCGGTATCTTTGTCTGTCTCTCTGTCTTTATATATCCCCTCCGCATGCATGTCTATCCTGCTGTATGCCTGCTGTCCGTCTGTGCGTCTGAATGTCTGTCCTGCTGACCGTCTGCAATCTGTCTATATGTCTGTCTGCCCATGCGTGCGGCTGTACGTCTGTCCGTCTGCAAGTATTTCCTTCTGTAGGTCTCTATCCATTGTTCAGTATGTTTGTATGTCTGTCTGTATGTATGCCTATCCGATTGTACATCTGTTGGTCTGGCCTTCTATTCGTCTATGTATGTCCTTCTGTCTGCCTGCATGTATGTCCGTCTGTATATCTGTTGGTCAGGCTGTCTATACGTGTGTAGGCCTATGTCTGTCCTTTTCTCTGTCTGTATGTCTGCCCATGTGTCCGCCTATGCGTCTCTGTTTGCCCGTCTGTATGTCTAGCCGTATGCATGTCTTTTTGCCTGTATGTTTGTCCGTTAGTCTGACCGTTTGTATGTCTGTCCCTCTCTTCCTCTGCATATCTGTCAGTCTGTTTGTCTGGCCGTCTGTATGTCTGTGCGTCTGTATGTCTATTCGTCTGTTTGACCGCTGGTCTGTTTTTCTGTATATCTGTCTGTCTGTTTGTCTCTCCATCTGTGTGTGTCTGTTGGTCCGTCCGCCTATTACATCCGTCCGCCTATTACATTCTTCCTCTAATCACATGGGTGTTAAACACTCCAGGAATTAGCGTTGTTTGTTCATCGCGGACTTCATGCTATAGGAATAGTAAGAAATGACGTTTAAGTACCCACTGAAGTGTCGTCTCTAACGTGACTTGAAGGCGATTATTATTCCAAAGCTGAGTTAATAATTTTTAAATCACGAAATCACGATTAGCCCATTAGTGCCCAGCGTCCGTTATAACGGACGGTTAGATAACACGTTGCCAAAAATAACAGGCAACTGCATAGTAGACTGTTCATATTTTTTTTAAATGTTGAGCTATTGGGCTATAAATTCCACGATTGTGATTTCCGAATTATGTCATTTGGAGACATCTGTTGTTTTGGTTTCGCGCCCATTTCAAGATGTCGAAAAAACTTCGTTACCGCTAGTAAGTATAATTTCACTTGGTAATGAAAAAGAAATAATTTGAACAAAGTGTTTTTGTTGTTAATAGTAGACATATAGGTCCATATGTTGAGAGAATATTATAACAATCAAGGCTTGTTTCACCATGGAAATTTCTGCTGTAATGTTTGCGTCCGTTTTAACGGACGTCGGGCACTAGCCCGTATACGACGTTCTGGTTTCCCACAGTAAAATTCGCTGAGCTTCACTGTATCAACAATTACACCTATCATTGCATTACTTGTATTTAGACTAGCTACACACTATTTTGTAGTCCCCTAGACTACGAGCAACATCGGCAAATTATTCACAGTCCTAAGAATCTAATGCCTCATTTCCCTACCACTGATAAAATTTCATGTTTATTTTTTCTTCAGTACAAGCCAACAGGCACTGGTTGAAGTTCCAGCACAGCTAGAAGAAGAAACCAGTGACCCTTATGACAGCAATAAAAGCACAATTGACATCTTTTTACAACCACCAAACAATGAAGGCATGCAAACCGATATAGACAGTGACAAGTCGGATGAAGAGTATGAATTCAATGTCAACCATTTGGGACGCAAGTTGTTGTCAAATCCATGTGAAGTCCGCAGGCAGATCAAACCAACAGATCAAGATGTCAGTGACTCATGCAAGGACAAAGGCGGCCCGTCATTATCATGTGACCCTGCTGCAGGTCCTGCTGACATAAAGAAATCGAGAAGCAAGGATGACAGTCCAGAAAAATCGGATGCCTGTAATGTCGCCTTTATTGGCAAAACTTCACGCAGAAAAAAACAAAGATTTACAATGTGGATTCAAGTCAACAACTGGTAATAGTAGGCCTCCTCGTTGTCTAAAAGATAAGTCAAGTCAGCAGAATGACCAGGCTAGAAAGCGCAGATTTCCATCAACGACTGACAATCAGGAAAGACAAAGCACAGACAACGATGCAGTTGAGGAATGTTTGTGCCCAAAAGTTGTGACCAAGCTGCTGCAAGCGGCACCAAGCTGGAATAGGGCTAAGAGAATTTTGCAGACCCCTCAGACGTACAGAGCAAGGCAGTTTACAGGCCTCAGTGCCCTGACAACTCCTCAACAGTTCTTCCTAATGTTCATTGATGAAGCACTTCAGGAGCACATTGTGACGCAAACGAATTTGTATGCTGGTCAGAAGAAGGGCGTGTGCAGAGATGGTCACAAAACCAAAAGAAACTAATATCTGTTTCACAACCCACTATGTTCCGTCTCTATAATCAAGGTATGGGTGGCGTTGATCAGTTAGATCAGCAGGTTGCTTGTTACAGTTCACGAATCAGGCAACGGAAATGGTGGTGGCCAATCTTTGTCTACCTCTTTGACGTAGCAGTGGTCAATTCGTGGTATCTCTTTCGCAAAGTTCATGGAGGCGGCGACAGTTTGTTTGACTTCAGGCGACAGCTGGCTGTAAGTCTTCTCAAGTGCTATGGTGTACCATCCATCCAAGGTCGACGTGTTTCTGTTGTACTTTCTGATGTACGGTACGATGGAAACAACCACTGGATTGTACGAGGAGACACAGACCGTCGTTGCAAGGCTTGTACGAAGAAGACAATATATCGTTGTGAGAAATGTGATGTAGGCCTTCATCCTGACTGCCACAAGTACTATCACACAGCATAAAACTTCACACAGTAAATAATTGTGGCAACTCATCAAACCCATTCTGCAAACATTGCATGGTTATAGCTAGTATACGCTTGATTCTGTGACATGAACCTGAGCTATGTTATCACTGGGCTAGTGCCCGACGTCCGTTAAAACGGACAGTATGTAAAGTACTCATATTGTAGTAGGAATCAATAAATAAGTTGTCAACAATGTTACTGCACTCAGTTGTTGAGATTACTGAAAGTATAACTTAATGTGTTCAGTTTTGCAACTTTGGGCACTAATGGGTTAGGGTTACACTGCGTGTAGTCTTTCTAGTGGTTTCAAACACGGATGACTTGAGCGAAGTTGTCATTAACTTGTAAATGGCAAGAAATAAAGAATAAGACTGTGTGTCTGACTGTATATTTGTCCTTATTTGCGTCTGTAAGTCGGTGTGTGTTTGCCCGTCCGTATGTCTGAACGTCTGCATGTCTATCTGTCGTCTGTTCGTTTGTCTGTTCGTCTGTATTGCAGAAGGCGCTTATTATTCTGTCCTCTGTCGTCTGCTCGTTTGTAGGTCTTTATGTCTGTTCGCCTGTAGGTCTTTATGCCTGTTCGTCTGTAGGCCTATGTCTGTGTGCCCGTTAGTCCGTATGTCTGTCCATCTGCTTGTCGTTGAGACTGAACATCCGTATGTCTGTCCATCTGCTTGTCCTTGAGACTGATCATCCGTATGTCTGCCCGTCTGTATGTCTGTCCTTTTTGTCCGCCTATTACATTCCGCCGCAACAGAAGTCCCTCAAATCACATGGGGTTTAAACAATCCCGGAATTATAGCGTTGCTTGTTCATCGCGGACTTTACTGCATAGGAGTGCCAAGAATAACGATTAAGACCACATTTAAGTGTCGTCTCTAACGTGATTTGAAGGCGCTTATTATTACAAAGCTGATTTAATAATTTTAAAATCACGAGTTCACGATTAGAGTTACAAAGCGTGTAGACCTAGTCGTGCATTCAAATACGGATGCTTTGATCGGAGTTGTTGATTGTAGGCCTACATGGCGGACTTCATTATTATTAGAATTGCAAAAAAATAAAGATTAGGACTGTATCTTTGTCTGTATGCATGGCAAGGCATGTCTTTCTGTCTGTTTGTCCTTATCTCTGTCTGTAAATCTGTCCGTCTGCTTATCTATTTGTCTGTTTGTCCGTCTTTGTCTGTCTTTCTCGCTCATACCGCCATCGCTAAGAAGTGTCGACCCATCGTCGGCGTTATGATTACGAAACCTCACAGCGGTCGACGATTAATGTTAGATGTGACTTAGCTTTTGTTAATAAAATACATTCTCAAACTGACACTTTTTCTGTTAGTTTTGATGAAATGAAATGCTACTAATATTCCAGGTTAAAACCGGAAAAGGGGTCCAGGCTGGTACCACTTTATCATGTCATCTGACATGTAGTGAATTTGGTAAAACCACAATAAGCCTGCTATCCTCTTTGTTTAGACTGAACAATTTCTGCTATAACTGTTTAGGTTTTTGCGTTACTTTACTTACACATGAAGAAAATTGCTTAGTTTTCTGCAGTTTTAAAAGATAAGTGGCACTCTAGGTGGCAAACATTTGCAAAGAATGATATATTATCTTCTGTAGATACTGATTTATATACTTGTAATTACATCGCATCCTGAAAGGTATAAAACAGCAAGCATAAAAACCAAAAGTTACAAAGAATTTTTTTTAAATATTTAGTAGTTGCACATATGAAAAGGTGAGCCTGTGCGTTAAGTCCAACTACAAGATTTGAGCAGAAAATCGAGTATTAGCAGCCGGTTGGTTCATTCTACAACTTCCTTCATTCTTTTATCAGCACATCGCATTTCATTGGCCTTATCATTGATAATTTTTTTTCGTATTGCCTGCCATGTGTATGGGAATTGTTGGTGAGTTTCTTTGAATTTCTCAATGTCCACTTTTCCTAAAACAATAATCATAATAAAACAAATCAGTTGCTAAAATAAAAAATTGTTTTCTTAAAACTAAGGGATAACTAGGCATGATATAGCGACATAACACATCAAATTTAAATAATGGTCCTCATCATATCCCCGCCAGGGCAGAAATTTGATTGTTTCTGCTGCCCCACCTGCGCCCCTTAGCCAACTCAGCCATAATGAGTACACAGTCGGTGGGAAGTGAGGCGGTGAGGAAGAGAACTGGCCACCCACCCAGGCCCGGCCCTAGGGCAAGGCGAACGAGGCAGCCGCCTTGGGCCCCGCGCTTTCAGGGGCCCCGCGCTGCTGGCTATAATTTTTTTACTGTAATGAGATTGATTCAGTTGCTCTTGAAACGACATATTGTTCCAGTTTAATTATATCAGCAAAGAATTACAAAACATCTCAGTCGATCTAGCAACTGCCATCAACAGCATGGAACATACTTGCAAATAGTTGAAATCTTACAGAGAGGCGGCCTTGCAACAGCAATGGCAACTGGAAAGGAAATTGCCACAGACTTAGAAGTAGAACCAGTTTTCAAAGGGCGCTAAAGAAAAAAAACTCTTTACATATGAAACTGACAATGAGGGATTTTCAGATTCACAAGAAAAATTTCGCATAAATTACTTCAACCATGTTGTAGATGGACAGCCGCTTTGAACTACTGAGAATGCATCATGAATCGTTTGGATTTCTTTACAAATTTCACGTGTTGCAAAAAACTGTCCCACAGAATTTTTTTCTGTGGGACAGTTTTTTGCAGTTCGTGAAATTTGTATGAATCTGAAGAAAAAGTTACAGCCGGCCAAAAACTAGGGATCTTGGTGGTTTCACCGTTTCATGCTTGCTGAGGAATTGCAATCATTGAAGTTCTATAATTCCTGCAGCGGCCTACAACGATCCTGTAAAGATTTTGCAACTTACAATAAACAAGCGATAGGCCTATAGTGACTTTCCTAACACGCGCATTGCACTTCGATTACTTCTGACTGTTCCTGTCACTGTAGCTTCTGGAAAAAGAAGCTTTCCGAAGCTGAAACTTATCAAAACCTATATGCAATTTACGATGCTTCAAGAAAGACTCACTAACTTAGCTATTTTGTCAATTGACAATGATGTTGCTAGCGATCTGGACTATAGAGATAGGCCTATCATAGCGGATTTTGCATTCATCAAACCTCGCGAGATTTACGTGCATAAAAGCATTTTATAAGATAGAACCCTCGCCATTGTCTATGGTGACTAACACACTTTCAATTAGGAGGATGCTAAAAAAATTAAATTATTAACATCCTTTCTCAATTGTCAGATGATCAACAATTAAATAAGTATAATTATTGCTTCCATAGTAAAATGCTAGTATTAAGAGCCTGAATTGCATTTTTTTCATTAACCCATTTAATTTTGATTCTGCATTATTTTTTTATACATATTGCCAATACCGTATTCGCAGGAAATCAACTCCGCAATGCTATTTTTTTGGCTCGGGGCCCCGCTCATCGTTTGCTGCCTTGGGTCCCGCGCACCCTAGGGCCGGGCCTGCACCCACCCTCATATGCCGAGGCTCAGAAAATGAAGTCGCTAACACTTCATACCTATGACTGCCTCACAGCTAGCTTAAGGGACTGCTCTTCTTGTTCTCATTACAAATACGGTTTATTCCTAACTGGCAAATGTTCAGTAGATTCGGCATATTTTGCGGTTTCCTCAAAGATTTCTCCCTACGCTCCTTTATCACTGTCCTTGCTTGTCCAAATAAAGACCTTTCTTCATGTTTGAAGCAGATAATGAAGTCATCCACTCTCTGTTCCTCTTCCCTTTGACCCTTACGCAGAAACCTATCAAAACAAAGATGTTATATGTTTTATCTGTTTTACAAGTTTTTCTTGAAAATGTAATTGAATTGTATTACACAAGAAAGTGAAAAAATAATGCTAACTTTAATGATGAACCTTTGCAACGGCTGCCTAGCCAATGACAGCTTTTGATGGAAAGGTTAGCCCAAATCACTTGATTTATATATATATATATATATAATTTATATATATATATATATATATATATATATATATATATATATATATATATATATATATATATATATATATATATTAGGGTGTGTCTATAATTTGAAGTTTCAAAATTAATATCGGCCAGTTTGTTTTTGTGTTCCACCTTGAGAAACATTAACATTTGCCAAATTAGATGAAAATCAAAAGAGATTTAGAACTGGCGCAAAGCCCGGGAAAAATTACCACTTAGAAAACAATGTCATAGGCCTACATTGTAATTCTCGAAGATCCAAACAATTTCAACACTTAAACATAAAAAATAAGGCAAAAGCAAACCAAGAACCTTCAGTTATTTGTCATTACCTAGTCCCTTTAGTGCTTTTGGGAATCTATTTCGATGGTATTCAACCATTTGAAGAACAAATTGTTTCTCTTCCTCATTTCGAACCAGGGCTTCATTGAAGGACTGCATTAGAGCCACTCCTCTCTCCGCAAAATCGTTCGTCACTCTTAGGGCGGATATAATGCCTTTCGCCTCATTGAACGAATGCTCTGACTCCCATTGTTGTGGATCTCGATCAAGAAAAGCGTAATCGAATTTGAGGAGCTGGAAAAGTTTGATGGTAGAAGTGGTAAAAAATCGGATAGCGCTTTTGTAGATGGATCATGTATGGGAGGAAGCCTCTTTGGATTTTCGTCGGATCCCTGATTGTTGCGCATGTTATAGACCATGCGCTGTTTTTCGTCGAAGGTGACTGAATCGTCAAAAAGGGTGAGGCCAACCAAGGTCTCCGACAAATACCAAATGTGTCGGGAAAATGCTGTTAGGGCTACCTGTGAGACTTCCTTGTCTGGGTAAGTATGGATTGCCTTCAAGAATTGAAGATCGTTCCTTGGGGCTTCAATGGTGATGTACAGGTGAACCAGTACTCCACGTAGGTTGTGGTCACAAAAAGTGAAACTCGAAGTAGATGATTCCACATGTTTTGAGAGTAAGATTGTCGAGATGCCCTCTGGTGTTGTTGAATGGGAAACTGCTATCTGAAAAGCCACATCTTGATTGCATAAACCGCACGTGCCATCCAACGCGCGCGGTGAAATGCCCCTGGGTACCTGAACTTTATTCTTTTCGGTTGAATTCCTCCTAGGAAAATGACTGTTAGTTCTAGTAGCTCTTCGTAGTCGTCTCTGTGGTATTCACCATTCAGTTGCTGCAGTGCGAAGGTAATGACATTGTCTAGAATTTCTTTGACTCTTTGTGCTGCGTCTTTATCCTCTATTGCTGTGCGATACTTGGTCTGATCGATTTGCGGCCAGAAGTCACGGAAATGACTGAAGAGTACCAATTTTGGAGACCTTACAGAATCATGCGGTGAAAATACCTTTTCCAGAACAATTTCAGAACAATGATGTCGACAGGTAAGGTTCAAGAGGTCTTTTCCTAATTCCGTTTCCAGCTTGATGCATACGCCTCCCTTGCAACCCGTGTTACTCGCCGTGGTGTCGAAACACATGGCCACGATTCTGTCTTCCAATCCCCAACTTCTGATCTCGGCCAAACACGCATCTGCCATGAAGGCAGCAGTCCCGGATTGGAGTTTGGGGATGGCCAATAGTTTGGTCACATCCTTACCAGATACCATTATTGGAAGTCGATCAACGCACACTCGTCCAGTTTCTGTAAAATCTGGCATGATCTTGCCGTCCCAGTGGATAGTAAGGGGAACCTTCGGATCTAAAGATTCACGAATCTCAGCTGCTAGGGCTGCACGGTTATCCTTCCTTGCTCGATGGATAGCAGAAGGACTGATGATCAGCTCACCAGCTGGTGCTGCATATAGATTGGATGCAGCGAGAGCAGAGAAAATGTGAGAGGCATTCCTGCTGCTGGATTTGGTACGATCTAGAGCTGCTGCAACATCACGGTTAACTACAGAGAATGTTCCCTTTTGCCGCTTTGGTGGTCCAGCTGACGTTGAAGGTTCTGGTTCTCTTTCTGAGCTATTTGATGACGCTCTTCCTCAGATGATGTTGCCAACAGAGAAACCTCCGTCGCTACCGCCATGCTTGCACGATATTGTCATGGGCGAGGGAATTATTGTTGTAGTAAGATTGCGCCGATCGGAAACCACGACATTATCTGATTGGCACAAACTCATTCGGGGATCAAACACATACTCTTACCAAGGGAGACAACCACTCGCGTTAAATACCATGCTATTGATGTAGCACCAGGTGTCTCCTCTAGAAAACCACAATAGCTTAATTAATTACTATAATTATGTTGAAGATCGAAAACACGAAGAACAGACATCGTAACGTCTAAAATTTTGGCCAAACCGAGACAGGCCAACGGGTTCCTAATTTCGGTCGCCTTGCGCCAGTCCTAAATGTTCAGCTATCGCGATATAATTTCGGATATGGCGTTTGTACGCTAATTGGCATGATAATTCGAACTGGCCGTTAAAAGATCTTTGAGTTAAAAAAATCATGTGCATCATAAAAACACCCTAATATATATATATATATATATATATATATATATATATATATTGTATTGTATTGTATTGTATTGTATTGTATCTATAAATTTATAAAGCGCCTCTCGCAGAATAACTAATATATATATTAGGGTGTCTCGTAAAAATGAAAGTTTAAAATTTCAATCTCTCACCCCTTCAAGTTGTTAGGTTCATTGATAAAAAATTTACAAAAAAATTTGGTGGAGATCGGATAATATTTAGAGGTGGCCCTTTGATGTCAAAGTTTTAGCACTGTAGGCCTATTGGTTACAGCCATGGTATATAGTTCTCATTGTTAAAGGAAGGACAGGTTGCCTTATTAATTTGCCAATTTCAACCTATAGAGGCAGGGAAGCAGACTCTTATCTCCTGCTCAATTTGTAAACAAGTTGCAGGCAGTAAATTTAAAAATTCAAGTTTAAAATGTTTCAAACAAATTTGTATCAAATGCGCTTTCGCGGCAAGTAAGCGCAAATTTACTGAATTACACCATCTGCATGATTTGCAGATTGTGGCTAAGTCAATGCTTATTTTGCAATGAATTGCCTTATTCAGAGCATTGTCCTACATAAAGTCAACATGGTAAGTAAGTATATTCTATACTAGCTGGATTACCCGGCGTTGCCCGGGGTTATAAGTTTCAATCCCTGCACAGCACCACCCACCACCCCCACCCCCACCCCCACCCCCACCCCCACCCCCACCACCCACCACCCCCACCACCCCCCACCCACCCACCACCCACCACCCGCCTCCCCCACCGTCCACTCACCACCCCCACCACCCACCCCCAGCCGCCTCCCCCCAGCCGCCTCCCCCCACCCACCTGCCCCACCCCCACCCACCACCCCTACCACCCACCCGCCTCCCCCAGCCGCCTCCCCCCACCACCACCACACCACACCACCCCCACCACCACCACCACCCCCACCCCCCACCCGCCTCCCCCACCCACGACCCCCACCACCACCCCACCCACCCACCACCACCCCCGACCACCACCACCCCCCACCACCACCCGCTAATTGACTTACCAACAATAAATTTCTCTTCGATGTTTGTTACACGTGCATGCATCCAATGCAGTAATCCTAATGTCACTGCAGGGACTGCATCCAATGCAGTAAGCCTAATGTCACTGGCGGAACGGTAATTTTCCTATCGCTTGGGTCGATGTTTTGGCCGTTTTTCACCATGGTAGCGGTGAAAACGGGGGGCGCGAACCCCTGCACTGGGTGTCCGAAGCCGAGGCCGACACAGCAGTAAAGGTTTGGAGTGCAAAATTGTAGAAGTTAAGCCCGGTCAAACAGACAGACAGAGGGACAAACACACACACACACACACACACACACACACACAGAAATCTCGCTTTATTATATAGATTAACCAATTGCTAATTGCACTTTGGTATACAGACGTCACAGTTAAAAGTATATAACATCCTAACAGTAAATGTTGTTATGTATCAGGTTATCGGCTGGGGGAGTGATGCAGTCATGGGCACGGGGTCAGAGGTAGTAGGTAGGTTTGGTTGGAGGTAGTTGGTGCAGGACGCGGTCGGTTTCCGTCAGAACAACCCCAAATAGGCGAGTGTATTAGTAAGCACATGGTATTATTGGTAATACTGGCATACATTATTATAATTTCACTGGAAAAGATGAATTGCCCCAGATGGTTCAAATGGAATATTGATTTTCAATAACTGGCCCATAATTAGCTCTAACTTTATTTTGACATTAAGGCATTATTGATCGTGTTGCGGTATTGTGCTTCAACGCTACAGCCGCAAATACTTGCCGTCATTCTAGTGCTTGCACGATTATAGAGCAGGGGCTCGGAAGAGTTTTGCTCTTCTTGGAATGTCGCCATCATGTAGCAGAGCTAGTGTTTTAGGTGGCATTCGAAGAGACAAATGGTGTATCTACTGGCCCCAATGTTCTTCTCTATAAACGATTTAAGGGGCACTGGAAGGATATCGATTGCAAGAATTGTCTACCACCTTCAAAAGTAGATTAAGTGGATGCACTGGTCGCATCAACCCGAGATGATATTCTTAACTTTGGAAGTTAAACAACCGCAAGCTGACTATCATGAATTAGAATTCCTGCATGAGGTGTTCTTTTCCAGGTGCCAGACGCTACGCATCGTGCAAGATGGATGGTCAAGGTTATAACATGCAATTAAGATACGGTGCAATCAAGAGCAAGGACGGAAGACTACTGGAGGACGCAGATGATATAAGGGAAAGATGGAAGGAATATGTGGAGGAATTATATACAGGAAGTGGAAGCATCGAGGAAGAAATGAGGAAACAAGAACGGAAGCAGGAAGAAACACAGGTGGAGGACGGCATGGGTCCGGAGGTGATGAGAGAGGAGGTCTTGGCTGCAATTAAGGACATGAAGAATGGGAAGTCGGAAGGAATTGACAACATCCCAATAGAAATACTCAGAAATCTTGGAGAGAAGGCAATGAAGATTGATAGGTAATCTATACATGGGACAAAGAGTGAAAATAAGAGTTGATGGAGAATACTCAGAACCAGGAAAAATAGGAAGAGGGGTAAGACAAGGATGCCCACTGTCACCAATCCTATTCAACATCTATATAGAAGAGATCATAAGAGAAACGCTAGACGATATGGAGGAGGGGATAAAGGTAGGAGGAAGAAGGGTGAAGGCATTGAGATTTGCAGATGACCAGGCGATGCTGGCAACTAGCCAGGAGGGCTTACAAAGGATGATGGATCGTCTAAATACGGTATCACTGGAATATGAAATGAAAATAAACGTAAAGAAGACAAAGGTAATGAAGATAAGCAAGAGAAGCGGTATAATACCACAAACAATAAAGATCACACTAAACGGACAAGAAATAGAACAGGTGGAGAAGTTTTGCTATCTAGGAAGTGTGATCACAGACGATGCAAGATGCCACGAGGAAATAAAAAGAAGAATATCCATGGGAAAGATGCATTTTACAAAAGAGGAGAGCTGATGAGAGGAACCTTAAGCAAGAATCTAAAGAAGAGAATGGTGAAGACACTGGTGTGGAGTGTTGTGCTGTACGGCTCCGAGACATGGACAATGAGGAAGGACGACATAAAAAGATTGGAGGCCTTCGAGATGTGGGTGTGGCGCAGAATGGAGAGAGTTAGCTGGGTGGAACGGAGGACGAACGAGGAAATCCTGCAAATGGTAGAAGAACAAAGATCACTCATAAGTACTATACGCGGACGACAAAGGAAATGGATCAGGCACATCCTAAGGAGTGAGACACTGCTAAGAGACATCATGGAGGGAAGGATGGAGGGGAGAAAGACGCGAGGAAGACCGAGGGCAATGCTGCTAGACTGGATGATGACAAAAGAAGAAGGATACAGTTGACTGAAGAGAAGAGCACAAGACAGAGAACGATGGCGTCATTGGTCATACGAACCTGCCGATGGGCAGAGAACATAAAGAAGAAGATGGCTCTTTAATGACCAGTTCCAGATGACCGCTTTAGAGAAGAGAGGAATTCGTGATCTTGCAACTTTTGCAGTTATCATCCACCTCTAGGCCTGGATTACTGCTCCAATCGAAGTTGAAGCACCTCTGAGCGACTCTCTACTCATGATTGAACTCTAAAAATACCCACATGAAGCCATTTCCAGGACAAGGAAAAAACTTGGATTTCGTCTATGGTACCTCTGAGGAGCTGTTCGGACTGGCTCTTTTTGATTCAAAAGTGTCTGTGGAGATGAAGAGATTGATGTTAGCCACCAATGAAGACCCAGTCCCGACTAAAAGTGCACCGTGACCCTGGAGCAGTTCTGCATGATAAACATTAAACGACTCTTTTCCGTGCTTGGCCTTCCTCACACTTTCCTTGCACTGGATCCGTCTGAATGGGATGAAGAGGAAACAAAATATTCCACAGGCTTTGCACATCATGGCAGTCGTCAATGACAGGGCCGAGTGAGGCATGACCCTCATTCAGGAACGAATGAGAGTATGTTTCTGGACATTATATATTAATTATAACATAAATATACACGTAGAAAGTAGAAATTCTGTTACATAAACAATACAAATTGATTAACTAGCACTACAACTGACGATTAATTATTATATAACATTACATTTCCCATTGTACGAAGTATCATTAATTTTCAGAACTTTACAGCTCGAGGGCCACCCCTAAATATCATCCAATTTTAATGAAACTGTTTGTAGAATTTTATTTCTATGAACCTAACAACTTGGGAGGGTGAGAAGGAGAAAAATAAAAAATTATTTTTTTTGCACTATGCTACGAGACACCATATATATATATATATATATATATATATATATATATATATATATATATATATATATATATATATATATATATATATATATATATACATATATATATATATATATATATACATATATATATATATATATATATAGCGACTTGGGTGTCACACTTGACTCCTCCCTGACATTCACAGAGCATATCTCCAACATGACTCGCTCCTGCTTCTTTCAACTGAGGCGTCTCAGGGCCATCAGACCCTCGGTCTCATCTTCTGTTTTTACCACCATAGTTCACGCATTTCTCTGCTCACGCTTGGACTACTGAAACTCGCTCCTCATGGGTCTCCCTAAGCAGCGTCTTTCCCCCTTCAATCTGTTCTAAATGCTTCTGCAAGGCTCATTGCTCGACTTCCCGGTTTGCCCATATCTCTACTTACATGCTTGATGTCCTTCACTGGCTCCCTCTTGCTGCGCGCATCCGTTACAAGATTCTCTTCCTTGTGTCTAAATCTCAGCAGCCTACTGCCCCGAAATATCTCTCGAACTATCTGTGAAAACCGCTCTCTGCATCTTCTTCTCGTTCATTGCGCTCTGTAAATCGGCTTGATCTTTTTAATCCCAGGGCTAAAACTGCCTTGGCCCAGAACCGGGCGTTTGCTGTAGTGGGTCCAAAAATCTGGAATGACCTTCCCCCTCTGCTCAGGGCCAAACTAATGACTGGCTTCTCCTCATCGGTCTCGTGTTCCCTAAAGGCATTTCTGTTTTCCCGGGGCTTCTGTGCTGAGAGCGCCTCTGAATAGTTACTCTGCGAGAGGCGCTTTATAAATTTCTAGATACAATACAATACAATATGTACATTTTATTTCAAATGACTTTAGTAACTTTTCTCACTGCATAACTCAGTTGGAGATCTTATCAGGTACCTAGATTTAGCTTCTGTCAATTTCCATAGATTTAGCTTTTTTCTTACTATTTCTTCTTGTACATGAATGCGGTTTGCCATTCTTCTATAATTAACGATATACTACTACTACAAAAACTGTGACTCGCTGAATTCCCCACTAACAGATCAATGGCTAATCAAAAGATGCAGCTTCTAGCCGAAAACCCAATATTTAAGAAGTTGTTTAAAGCATAAATAAATATAAATTGCAGAAAATAAGTTGACTGTAAAGAACAACAGTCAAATGAAACACATTGTTTTTTGCTTTTTTCGTAGTTACTTTCAAAGCTTGTGTAAAATATAAAACCAAAAAGTACACTCACGTGGCTTTTACTGCATCAGCAGTCTTGAGTAAAAGCCAGAAAAGACTTTCTTTAAGACCAGCCTTTATAGCTTCTGTATTGTCACCTTCTGCTGTGTAAGCAATTAATGCTCGTTCCAGAATGTCCATATTCAGAACGCTTAACATAAGTGTCCATATTCAGAACGCTTAACATGTCTGACACCTCTTTTATAGTCTGCTGCATATCTGCACAAAACAATGAATAAAAAACATTAACACCAATACTAGACTACTCCATCAAACTAGACTACTCCATCATCTTTATGCAGACGACGCTCAAGCGCTCGTTCATGGCACTCCCTCTGCACAGCTTGCATTAACTGGACGCATTGATGCTGTCTCGCGTGATTTACACCTTTGGCTGTCTTCTAATCGTCTCTCTTTGAACCCAGCTAAGACGCAGCTTATATGGTTTGGTACTCGTCGACAGCTCCTGAAGCTAGACTTCCCACTTCTTGCTGAGAAATTCCCGTCATTCACTTTTCTCTCTAGTGTCCGTGACCTTGGTGTTGTCCTTGACAGTACGCTCACCTTTTCTGAACACATTGCTAATCTTACCCGTTCTTCCTACTTTCACCTGAGACGGCTTAGAGCAATCCGACGCTCTGTCTCCTCCTCCGTTTTTACCACTATCATCCACGCCTTCATCTATTCCAGAATTGACTACTGCAATTCTCTTTTGATTGGGATGCCAAAAGTCAGTCTTTCTCCCCTCCAGACTGTTTTAAATGCTGCGGCCAGATTAATAGCCCGACTCCTTCGCTGGTCTCATATTTCCTCTTTCATGTTCGATCATCTTCATTGGCTTTCCCTTACTGCTCGGATTCAGCTTAAAGTTCTCACTTTAGTCCTTCGGTCCTATACAGGCTTAGCACCTAAGTACCTCTGTGACCTTGTTCGTCTGCCAATTTCAGCCACTTCCCTCCGTCCATTGCGATCGCTTAATCGCCATGATCTTCTTGTACCACGAGCCAGGACCACTATGGCCAAAACTCGAGCCTTTTCTTGCACTGGTCCTGCTCTATGGAATCAACTCTCTCCATTGACACGTGCTTCTTTACTAGCTGGTGGCCCAAGTGCCTCGTTCCGCTGTCTTAAAACTACTTTCTATTCACTAGGTCTTTCGCACTGGGAGCGCCTCTGATTAGCGAATACTGTGAGAGGCGCTTTATAAATGTTTAGATACAATACAATATAGGCCTAATACAATACTCCAGATATCAGTTTAAATTACTCAAATTAGTGAATACTATTGCACCAAATAACAACTGCAAAACTGTTGTGTTATTATATATGTTATTAGCAATTCATTATTGAATATTATCTTTCAGTTTATTGTTAGAGTACAATTACACTTTATGTATTCTTGTCTTCTTAATTCGATCACGTATTCTGAGATAAGGCAAGGTAAAGCACAAAAGGTTCATGCTTCTATAACCAGCAGTACTCTCTGGACTTTCAGCCAAAATGCAAAAATAAGCAACAGTTCAGTAATGAACAGCCTTTTGTTCTAGGTTTTGCATGATATTACACTCGGATCAGAACAACCAAATGCATAGAGTCAAAGCCACTGTGTCTGCTAATATACTATTTAAGAAATATATGTAATTAAATAAACAAATTTAAAGTATACTTAAAATGCAGCAGTATGGCCTTGCAAGAGTTCGAACTCTCTTCTGTTAAGAAACTTCTTGAAACTCATTATTTCTTGTTGGCTTGCATCCGTCCGTAGGTATTTGTCATAGGCTATGATGCAAACGGGCTTGATAAATTTTTAAATTCTTGAGTTTTGTTAAATGACTTTTCATACTGACAACCGGTCTTGGTCTTGGTCTTGCGAGACCAAGACCAAGACTTTGAACCTAACCAAGACCAAGACTTTCGGTCTCAAGACCAAGACCAAGACTTTTAAAAACGAACTCGAGTGCACTCGAGACCAAGACCTTGGTCCCGAGGACAACAAGTCTGGTTAAAGTGAAATATCCTTCAAAAGATTCTGGTAGGAGATTATGACTATAAGAATAAATCATTTCAGCAATTTGGAAGGTCTTGATCTGTTTAAGATACAGAAGCTTAAGAGTTTTAAATTGAGGTTTTGAATGACCACATCGACCTGCTCCCTCAACGAATTGCTCTTTTCTGCAGTAAGGATAACTTGTGAAGATGAGATTCATAAGTTGAGGCCCATAGCAAGTTGCAATAGCCAAGATAGGGCAGGATTAAGGTGTTATAAAGACTCAGTCTGATGTTTTTAGGAACCATTTTTGCTACTCTCGAAATTATTCTAATGTTTTTCGCAATTTTTAGGGAAATGTAGTAAATATGGGTTTTCCAAGTAATGTGTTGGTTAATGAAGACACCTGAAACTTAATCGAGTCTACTTTAGCGATTAGAAGACTATTAATGGATAAATTCCCAGTTATTGGTCTAATTTTCCTATGAGATTTGAAGATTACGTTATTGGTTTTCCCTATGTTGAGTGTAAATTTATTTGCAACAAACCAATCGTTGACTTTAATAAGCTCCATGTTAGGAGATTCCATAATGGTTGCCCAAGA
Source organism: Allolobophora icterica (assembly GCA_963556255.1). Lineage (NCBI taxonomy): Eukaryota > Metazoa > Annelida > Clitellata > Crassiclitellata > Lumbricidae > Allolobophora > Allolobophora icterica. Next base: position 87,813,067 of record OY744602.1, read on the forward strand.
AGTACCAGACTGGAAAATATTAGTATCATCAGCAAAGAGTATGAACTAAACAGACGTAGAGATCTTTGCAAGGTCATTTACATACAATAGGAAAAGAAGAGGCCCCAGGTTAGAACCTTTGGGAACCCCGAGGTAATAATTTCCGGCAATGACAGAATCCCACTACAGCTTACTATTTGAGTACGTGATTCTAAGTAGCTCATAAACCAAGTAAGCAAGACCCCTTAATTGCAAAGTTGGCAAGCTTATTTATTAGTATGGTATGATCGACAGAATCGAAAGCCTTGGCTACGTCAATTAACACCCCCACTGCATATTCATTGTTATCAAGTACCCTTGAAATTTTGTCCTCCATGTGGAGGAGTGCCATAAAAGTAGAATGCTCCTTCTGGAATCCATGCTGGGAGGAGTGTAGAGTTTTGGTCTTATTGATAAGACCTTTGATGCATTATTTTTTCCAAAAACTTAGCAAAGAATGGTAAGATAGATATTGGTCGATAATTTTCCTCTTGTGAAGTCAGTAATAGACCCATAGATGATAGAGTAGAAGCAGGTAGGTAGTCTTCAAAAGCGGTTTTAGCAGGAGGCATCCTCAAATCACTCCATTGGTTAAAAATCCCAGAGCGAATCCATTACAAAGTCCTATCACTTACCCACAACTCCCTACAGTATTCCCAGCCCAAGTACCTTCGTGATCTCTTCACCATTCAGACAACCCGCTCCACCCGATCATCCTGAATTCTCAGTCTTTCTCGACCCCCAGTCACTACTCAACTCAATTTCTCCAACCGAGCCATTTCCATCACAGCACCACGACTCTGGAATGATCTGCCCCCTGAATTTCGCAGTTTCATGGTGCCTCCATCATCATTGCAACCCGTCCTTCATTCTCATCCTCATGCTCCTCTATCTATCACCCCCGGGCTTTCCACTCAAAACTGAAGTCTCACCTTTTCAAATACTCCTACCCTGACTCATCTGATACCCCGCCTTCCAATTCTTCTCGCCGTAAACGACACCCGCCTTGACAGCTGCTCTGCCTCACCTGATCTGGTACCCTGGAATTCGGACTTGGACCTCTTTTGGACTACTCTCTGGAAACCCCCTTTTGATTTGGTTTGGCCTCCTGGAATTTGGACTTGGACCTCTTTTGGACCACTCTCTGGAAACCCTCTGATCTGGTACTCTGGAAATCGGACTTGGACCTCTTTTGGACTACTCCCTGGAACCCCCTCTGATCTGAAGTAGCGCTCGTGAATAGGCTGGTGCCCTGCGCTTGGCCTTCGAGTGGCGCTTTAGAAGTTTGGAGATTACGAATTACGAATTACGAGGCAGCTTCATTGCCAGGTCTCTCTGAATGTTAATAAAATATTCATTAAATTTGTCTGACATTACTTTGGGATCTTACATATATACATACATGCATGCATGCATACATACATACATAAATACAGACATACATGTATGCATATATATACATACATGCATATATACATACATACATATACATATACTTACATACATATATACAGACTGGGCCGTAAAAAAGTAACCCCCAACAGGTTTCTGGACCATCAAAAACAGTGGGTAGACTCAGTAAAAGTTATATAAAATTGGTTCTATTTGAAATATTTTGTTGAAATTTGGCTTTTATACGCACATGTGAATTACTTTTAAGCCAGTAAAAGTTGATTTAAGAATCCTTACTTTTGGCCGAAATATTAGCAAAACCTCTAGGGGGTTACTATTTTTGGCCTACCCTGAACATATACAGTGATGGGCAATAGTTAACTAAAAAGTTGGTAACTTAGTTTAACTAAAAAATTTGAGTTAAGGAAGAAGTTTAACTAAAAAATAGTTTAGTTAAAACCATAGTTTAACTAAAAGAATTTTAGTTGCTAATTAAAAGTTTAACTAAAAAAATCAGCAATTGCCAACTATTTTCCGCAATCAACATTGAACACTGTCAACAACTCAACGCGAAACTTATTGATTAACACTGCATGATCTTAGCTCTAACAGCCTGTGTTTTCAAATTCATACACTATTTACAGTATGCTTGTAACTAGAACAGCACACATTGCATAGTTGGAAGGTGAAATTGTCATTGACGCTCTGTATTATTACAGTTCACTTAACCTCTGTTATTGTGAAAATGTTTGTCATAAAAAGTTGAAGAAACTTGGAAGAAGTTTAACTACTTTTTCCTAGTTTAGTTAACTAATTGCCAAAATTAGTTGTCCATTATTTAGTTAAACTATATTTTTTTTGAGTTGGAAAATAGTTTAAGTTTAACTTAAAAAAATAGTTTAGTGCCCATCAATTCAATTCAATTCAATTCAATTCAATGATTTTTATTGCAGCCGGTAACAACTCACAAGGATACATTAGTGACAATCAATAACACGCAATTGTGAGCAAAAAAGGACATTAGATAATCTTGATGCAAGTAATAAAGGTAAAGTTATTAACAGTAATGACACTAGATGGTCATATTGCAAGTGGTGATGTTTGAGTTATTAGCGGGAGCAAAGGGTGGCTCCTACGGGATTGGCATCCCGCTAGATGGAGACACCCTGCTGAGTCAAGTAACGTGGGTACAATGAATGGCAGAGGATACAATACTTCGTAGAAGTGGCTAAATGCTATAGTGGGAGTAGCCTAGACAGTAAACAGGTTTTAGAGGAGTACGCAACAAGGAGGCAAAATTAGTACAATTAGATATCTTAACTAAACTTATCTATAATGTCTTAACTAAGTGGCTCGAGGACCAGTGCATCGTGCAAACCAGGCATAAGTTGATATACTTAGGTTATAAATGGGACACTTTATTTTTATTATTTTTTTATTTTATGCTGGGAATTGTTATACGTATAGGATATAGGTGCGTAGCTTTTTTCTAAATTCATGACGGGTTTTGGATAGTCGAATTTCCAATGGAATGGAGTTCCAGAGTAATGGTCCGGCAGTTCTAATACTGAATTCTCTAGTGTTAGTTCTCGCTTTCGCTGGGCGGTACGATGTGGCGCTCCTAGTGAAATGATCATGAATCTGAGAGCCGAGGGTGAAGTACTCCACAAATGAAGCGGGTAATAGATTGTTTTCGTATCGATAAATGAATTCACCTGTTTGCAAACTTCTTATTTGTGTTAGGTTCAGAAATTTCAAGTTCCTGAAGATGGGGGAGTTATGGGCGTCTCTGCGGGCTCCCTCAATTATCCTAATGGCCTTCTTTTGGAGGATTATTAATTTATGGAGTCGGGATTCATAGTTCGAGGACCAAATTAGGTTACAATAGCTTAGATATGGGAACATCAGAGAATAATATAAGTTTAGCCTAATCGATTTTGGTAGGAGATCAGAGATTCTTGAAAGTATTCCTATGTTTTTAGCTATTTTTTGAGAAATGTAATTAATGTGGGTTTTCCACGTCAAATGTTGATCTAGAAACACCCCCAGAAACTTAGTCGAGTCTACTTGGGAGATGGGTTTTCTATCCAGAGTTAAGGCCCAATTTACTGGTTTTATTTTTCTATGTGACTTAAAGTTTATAAAATTAGTTTTGTCTACATTTAACGTGACTCTATTGGCTAGAAACCAGCTACTGATTAGGTTTAGTTCACGGTTAACAATTTCTGTAAGCGAGGTGTGGGAGCGGTTGGAGTAGAAAATATTAGTGTCGTCCGCGAATAGAATAAGATGCAGGGTCGTTGAGACATTGGCTAGATCGTTTATATACAGTAGGAATAGGAGTGGTCCGAGATTCGAGCCCTGAGGGACTCCGTATGTAATGTGGCCTAAAGCCGATAATGCCCCATTACATGAGACTCTTTGTGTGCGATTTGAGAAGTAACTTTGGAACCATTTTAGTTGTAGGCCTCTAATGCCATAATTTGACATTTTTTTAGGAGGATGGAGTGGTCGACCGTGTCGAAAGAATTTGCTAAGTCTATAAAGATTCCAATAGAGTATTCGTTATTATCAATAGCTTTTGAGATTTTATCCTCCATATCAAGTAAGGCCATAAACGCGGGGTGACCCGGCTGAAATCCGTATTGGGTTGGGTGTATTATATTAGCTTTATTAATGTAGGAACTAAGCCTATCATACATAATTTTTTCCAGGAATTTTTCAAAATAAGGAAAGACGGAGATCGGCCGATAGTTGACAATACATTCTTTTTCTCCTTTTTAAAGATTGGGACTACTTTTGCAATTTTGAGTTGATCAGGGACAATTCCATGTATTAGACAGCAATTAATGATTTCTGTTAGGGGTAAGATTACGTGAGAAAGATTAGCAGTTGCTATATAGGGGTGAATGTCGTCAGTGCCTCTAGTATGAGTTTTCTTTAAGTCCCTCCCTATGTTCAAGAGTTCCCCTGGTGAGGTAAGGGTTAGTCCCATTGAGTTCAAGTTAGAGGGGGGCAGATAGTCTTCAAATGGGCAATGCGGGTTTTGTAGCTTATTAGCTAGGTCGTTAGCTATGTTAATAAAATAATTATTAAAACTGTTTGCTATTAGGTCGGCATTATTAATTTCTGTTCCATTAATGATCAAATATTCTACTTTTGGACGCTTATTGTCTAGGTGCATTGCAGAGCGAATTAATTTCCAGGTCATCTTTAGGTCATTATGGTGTTTACAGAATTCTTTCGCATAGTAATTTCGTTCAGCATTGATTCTAATCGACTTAAATTTATTTCTATAGGTAGTAAATTTTATTTTATTATCAGCGGTAGGTTTTTTTTAGGTATTTGACATATAGTTTGTTTTTTTTCCGGCAGGATTTAAGCAATCCGGGCGACATCCAGGGTTGGATATAATTAGCCTTTGGTTTTCTAGAATCTAGTTTTAAAGGGAATGCACAATTATAAGCCCCGGTATATTTATCAATAAAGTAGTCGTATGCTTCATTAACTCGACCCGTCGCACAGTGAGATACGACCGAATCCCAGTTCATGTCTGCAAGAGCCTTTTCAAAGTGCTTCGTACCCCTATCAGTTATAGGTCTGGTTTCCTTGTTATGGAAATCTTGTTTAATCGAAGTCTCGAGTGAAAATTGTGGGTAGATAGGTAGGTGGTCTGATATATCCGAGATAATGATGGACGCAAATAGCAACTTGGACCACGCAGTGCAAAAGATATTGTCAATTAATGTTTTGGTGTTAGGGGTGATTCTGGTTGGTTTAGTGATAACCGGGAGGTATTGGTAGGAGATTAAGCTATTATAAAAGATATTAGTTCCTCTATGCTCATTTACCTTCAATAAATCGACGTTGAAGTCTCAAAGAAGTATAATCTCTGTAGAGTTATTTTTAAGACGTGATAATAATTACCCAACTTCCAAATTAAAATCATTTAATCCCTGTCCGGGAGCTCTATAAATTACGCCGACAATTGGTGTTGATTTTTTAAGATTTACTCTAATAAATAGACTCTCAAAAGTTTTCGGCTCGTTTATTCCTTCAAAAGGATTATATGTTTGGAATCTGAGATTGTCTTTGATTAGCAAACCAACTCCTCCTCCCCTTCCCCCGGATCTGGCCCTACCAATGAAGTCATATCCCGGGAGACTAAAAGTTTCAGTAGAGTCATTATTGAGCCAGGTCTCTGAGAGAGCGAGGATGGACATCTGTAATTTTTCAACTAGTTCTCTAATTTCCGTTATCTTGTGAGAGACACTCCTACAGTTTATATGTAGGACTGAGAAAGTCCTGTCTCTAGAGGGTTCTTCGTTTTGTAACTTTATTTCAAGAGCCGATGGGGATTTGTAATCACTGGACCAATTATCACGTCTAAAATAATTTTGATCTGGGTCTAAATTTAGGTTATTAAGGATAGATTCGGACTCTAGATCATCAGGGAAAACCTTTAGTTCAATTTCTTGCATAGGATCATTCATATCGACGCTGTTCATAGTAGGTTGAGAGGTTTCATTCTCAAGGTCTTCGTTATCATCAGTTGAAGAGGAAAGATTGTTATAGCAGGTAGCGCAGTACCCGGGAGCGGATTCGCTTAAATTATCGTTTAAATTAGTTGCACATTGCCTATGAATTGTTGTATTACATGAGAAGCACCGTGTTATTTCATCATTTGCCTGACTAGGTCGAAAGCACCTGTTGCACCGCGCATCTGGCCCCCGATTAGGCGCCGAAAGAATGGATAGATAGTTTCCGCCGCCGCTCTTTTTCCTAAGGCAGGAGTAATTAACTCTGATCGAATTGATACCTCATATATAAAGTTGGGCGTAAAGAGTATTTGAATAACGGAACGGGGTTAAATCTAAGATGGGTTCAAATATAAAGAACGTATATAAGTTATTATTATTAATGAGCTTTTATATAGCGCCCCTTCAAGGTTATCTACTCAGGAGCGCTCCTAGTCCAACCACGGCTATAGAGAGTAGTTTTTAAGTTTGCAAGAAACAAGGTAGAGTGAGTCATAGGGACCAGGCGAAGTGCAACAGGAAGGCCATTCCAGGTTGCAGGTCCAGCGACCGAAAAAGAACGTCGCTGCATAATGGCTGTCCGCGTGCGGGGGACCAATAGCTTGGCCTGGTCAGCCGAGCGAAGAGCAGATCTCCGCAAGACCCCCGAGGTAGAGCGACACAACTCCCGCAGGTATGGGGGAGCAAGTCCCTCTAGACAACGCCTAACCAGTGCAGAGACCCTATAGGCGATCCGCAGCGGGAAAGGGAGCCAGTGCAGAACATACCGCATAACATAACATAAGTGCCCTGTGTTAGAGCAGGTTGATGAACTTGGAGGGCTGAACCAAAAATAGGTCTACCTACTCATTAGCGTGAGTCCTGCAGGGATATAAGACCAGGAAGAGAAGTGTCACAGATAGGAGAGAGGGAGGGGAGAATGGAGGTGAGGTAGTAGCAGGGTAACTTCCAAGTAACAATATTTCCTAAATATAAGAGTAATATCCTAATATCACTGAACATACATACACATGCATACATACATACATACATACATACATACATACATACATACATACATACATACATACATACATACATACATACATACATACATACATACATGCATACATGCATATATATACATGCATACATAAATACATACATATATATACATACATTACATACATACAAACTCACAATACATACATACATACTTCCATACATACATCCATACATTTCAAACAGAAACTGGACAGTTGGATGAAACTATATAGGCACTAAAAGCTCATATAGCTTACCTAACCTGTTAACTGTAACTGATTACAGTAACAGAATATACGAGCACCCATGAACAAAATTTTTTTACTCAATGTTAGATATAAAAATCTTAATTCTACAACATGTTGGCAACACAAACTGCTTTGTACGCATATCTGTATGCTACATTGCACAAATATTTGGTAAGGGAAAAAAACAGACACAAACTAACCTATACATGATGAGAAGGTAACTTGACGCAGTGAGAACCCTGAAATGATCCTACTGTGCTGGCAACCTGTAAGGAAACATACAAAGCAGGAATAGCATCACAAGGTAGCTAAAACAAGTAGACCTGACAGCATATAGGCCAAAAAGCTAGCAAATAAAACACTAAACAGCTGCTTGAGGATGAGAAAGCAGTATATAACATTCGATTAGCGTGTTGACTTAACATCCCGAAACTTCATCATCGTCAAAATTATTAAATTTTGTTTGAGAACCTTTGCACCATTGGGTGAACGATAATAATTTATTCTTTTGACTTGGTTGATGAATACAAAATATTTGAATATAAAATTGCCAAAATATATGGGATGTGACTATTTAAAATGCAGTATGACTGCACTGTTTACATAAACATCAGACAAAATTGTCTTTCTAACTTACCAAAGCGTTACGAAAGACTCATGTAAGGAAGTTTTTTGATTTTACTATGTTCTCTCTATGTAACATATATAAGCAGAAATGTAAATATAGCTAATTAGGCCTATAAACGCTATACGGAAATGGAAACAACAGGGAATTAAAGAAAATTCAAGTTTTTTCAATACATAGTCTTGCTCGAGGCTAGGCCTACCTGTAACCATATTTTTTGTGTGAATTTAAACAAGTAGAAAATTGTAATATTTAAAAATAATTGTCACTCACCAAGAACTGTCCTCTTTTCCGGTAGTCGAAACAAAACAACGCACCTTATAGCACCACCGAGTCTATTGTAGATATTGCGAGCAGCGAACATCACGTACACAAGATTTAACAGTTCTGCCTCTCTGCCTCTTTGAAGGCACCTTTTATACCGTATGTGCTCTCTACAGGGGTCTGCTTGGCCCAAAGCCTAACACCAACAGCTGCTATTACCTTCCTTAGTAGAACACAGAGGCCTGTGGCCATCATCACTAGACGTAACCTGAACTAAGAAAACAGACCTTTGGTTCACTAAACGTTCTTACATCGGAGCGAACATCAAACGCAGCCGATAATTAGCCCATCAGTGCCTCTGCTAGGGAAGTCACCACCCTTAATGCTACCCAAGTGTTCAGTCTTAATGACGTTTGCTATAATACGACAAACAGACGGACACACACACACACACACACACAGATTGACAGGTGTACAAACAGACAGTATTACAGAGGGAATTCCATTGCGACGGAATGTAATAGGCTCCGTACTCTCCGACCGGAGGAGGCCCTCCCTGGAAGGGGGCCCCTAAAAGTGGCAAAAAATAACAATTATAACGCATTGATTAACCAATTTGCGGAGAACAAGGCTCGAAAGAAGCTCTTTGCGTAAATACGGAAATGGAATACATGTACAGTGTACACTGTCGGGCGTAGGCCTATGTATACATTATATGAACCCTGTATATTGTATATTACCGCATTTCCAGTTTCCGCATTGTAAGGGGCCCAGGACGTATGTTCGGAGGGGGCCACGTTCTTTGTTGCTACGGCTCTGGGACCGACATAAAGACGTACAGACCAACAGACATTAAGGCAGACAGATACACACACATACACACACAGACAGACAACCATACGAACGGTCAGACAGAAATACTGAAAGACGGACAAACGTACTTACGTACAGACATACATATACAGAAAGACGGACAGACAAATAGACGCACAACATACCGACATACACCAAGTGACAAACCAGGACTAGTTACAGAGTTGAGGGATTCGTCACTGTTTGTCGATTTCATCACTAGGCGTGGTCCCTCGTCATTAGGCGTAACCTAAGTGCAAGAGAACAGACTCAGGCGCCCATGACAGTTGTTATCTCCCCCTGGGCAATCAGCTAAGAAGCTGGGGTCCACTAACAGCGTCTGCATGCCTGTGCGATTGTATACCTGTTCGTCTGGTTGTCTGTTAGTCTATCTGTTTGTTTGTTCACTATACGTCGTATGTCTGTTCGTCTGTATGACTGAATGTCTGTTCGCCTGTATATCTGTCTGTTCCTCTAGATGTCTCCCCATCTGTTCATCTGTGTCTTTATGCATGTCTGTCTGTAGGTCTCTCGGTATCTTTGTCTGTCTCTCTGTCTTTATCAAGGTGCGACCGTACGTACGGTACATACGTTACTATTTTCAATAACGTACGTACGGTACGTGTACGTTATTATGCCGTACGTTACCGTACGTTTATACCTGTTCATGAAGAAAATAAAATACATAACATTATGCTCAAGAACAGTCAATAATAGTTGGTGATTGATGATCGTAAACAATTTTTACCATTAAATCAGTCATCTGTGGCTGTTCAATGATCTCTCTTTCAAACTTTTAAATTCCAAATTGTATAGGCCCCCCATAATGTGAAGAATATTAAGATTTACGGCACACTTTATAGGATGGTCAATGCCAGTGGTAATTTTATTGGTAATAGTAAATTTCGGTACCGTTCGTAAATAACTAGGCCTGCGTACGGGGATACCAATACTGTAGAGCTAAACTGATCATTTTTGACGTACGCGTACCTTATAAGGCTAAAGTTATATTGAGATTCTTTGTGAATAATCAGATAAATATGTGGCATTTTTAACGTAGGTAGGTGAGTTTTATCGGATTTTAGGAGAAAGAAAATTATTTTCTTGTCAATGGTTACGAGGTTAGAAAAAGTATTGGAAATCGGTGTTATTATTTATTTAAAAAAATCATAAGTAAATAAATAAATAATTTATTTACGTACGATCTGTGACTGTAAGATCATGCAATGTGGGCTATTTGTGTTGCAGTTGTACTTCTCAATTTGTCAGATTACTTAGCTATAAAATTTGAATTTAAAGTCCGAATTCTTCTGGGTGCCAGGCACCCACTGAACTTTCTCTTTGGCTTCCTTTATCATCCAAGGCCCCCAAGAAGTCGGCGCCTATGGTGGCAATCACGATGATGGTGGTTGTGTGGTGGCGCAGGAATAGAATCAGAAATAGAATCAGGATAGGATAGCTTGAAGAGTTCGGTTTTCAGTCATGAATGTAAAGCAGCGGAGAAGAGTGCAAGCGGAGAAGAGGAGAGACTGACAGACATACAGACAAACAGACACATACCATACAGACGTACACCAACTGACATACTGGGACCAGTTAAAAGAATGAGGAATTCGTCATTGTTTGTCGTTTTCATCACTGCGCCTGGTCCCTCGTCATTAGGCATAACCTGATGAGCCAAGAGAAGACTGGATATCAACCCCGAGTGCGTGTGTTCCATAGAAGTCGGAGCGAGATATAATTGCTTAGACAGCAGCGACGGTTTCTGGGAAGGGTTGGTGGCTTGTTAAAGTCAAGAATTTCGCTACCTCGCAGTTGCTATCTCCGCCCCCTGGAGCTTTACGCCAAGCGGCTTCCACCAAGCAGCTGGAGTCCAGTATCACAGTCCGAACATCATTACCTTCAACTGTGATACAATAGATCGACCATTGTGCAGCCAAATAGCCAGATGGCTGATCAACCTCATCCTACTATCTACCCTCCCAATCCGGCCAGTTTGGCTGAACCCAACAATCCTGATAGCAGAAATTGCCTTAATAAAAGAAACATGGTTCTGTAAGAATGAACTTGACAAAGACATTTCCCTGAAGAATGTTCATTTATTAGTTATGACCGGTTAAAAAGGAAAACAGGTGTAATTTATGCAGTATTCCAACTGTGGCCTAACCAGTGATTTGTACAACCTCTTGAAAGCTGTGATAGTATCCGTAGAGATAGTACTATCATCCAAACCATTCCACAAGTCTACAAATCTTGCACTTAAGAATTTCTGCCCTATTGTTCCTTTCAGTTTCTTATACCTATGTCCTCGAGTTTGGTGCTAATTCAGAGAACCTCTCCCACTGCGCTGCCTCTTTCCCTGTGATAATCTTTCAGGCATCATTTAGGTCTCCCCTGCTCCTCCTTCTCTCTAATGCTGTTAGTCCACATATTTTCAATCTTTCTTCATAGCTCAAATCCTTGTAACCAAAATCATTTGGGTAGCTTTTTCTTGCACTTTCTATATTTGTTGAATGTCATGATTTTTAGTTATTTTTATTTATTCCAATTACATGCATTACATTCATACATTCCTACATACATGCATGTATGCATGTAGATACATACACAAATAACATAGAATAGCATAACGTAAGGGTTTGAAGTGGTTCAGAGGATATAAAGTCTTAGGCGTCTATATATCTGTTGGTCTCTTTGTCTGTCCCTCTGAATGTCTGTCCATTAGTTCGCAATTGTCTGTCCGCCTGTGTACGTCTGTTTGTCTCTCCATCTCTATGGCTGTCTGTCTGCACGTCGGCTATGTGTCTGTCCGTATGTAGGACTGTCAGCCTGTATATCCGTCTGCATGTATGCCTTTCTGTAGGTCTGTCCGTCTGCATGTATGTTCTTCGGTAGGTCTGTCCGTCTGCATGTATGTTCTTCGGTAGGTCTGTCCGTCTGCATGTATGTTCTTCGGTAGGTCTGTCCGTCTGCATGTATGTCTTTCTGTAGGTCTGTCCGTCTGCATGTATGTCCTTCTGTAGGTCTGTCCGCCTGCATGTATGTCCTTCTATAGGTCTGTTGGATTATTGTTCCGTATGTTTGTATGTCTGTCCGTGTGCATGTCTGTCCGATTGTATATCTGTTCGTCTGTCCTTCTGTTCGTCTTTGTGTCTGTTCTTCTGTCTGTATGTGTGTATGTATGTCCGTCTGGATATCTGTTCGTCTGTCCGTCTAAGCCTATGTCTGTCCTTTTCTCTGTCTGATGTATGTCTGCCCATGTGTTAGTCTGTGCGTCTCTCTGTTTGTCCGTATGTATGTCTGGCTGTCTGCATGTCTGTTAACCTGTATGTCTGTCTGTCAATCTGACCGTTTGTATGTCTGTCCATCTCTTCCTACTGTAGGTCTGTCCGTCCGCCTATTACATTCCTCGGCAATGGAAGCCTTCAAATCACATGGGGTTAAACACTCCAGCAATTAGCGCTGTTTGTTCATCGGGGACTTCATTACATAGGCATGCCAAGAATAACGATAAAGGCGACATTAGTGTCGTCCCTAACGTGATTTGAAGGCGCTTATTATTCCAAACCCGAGTTAATAATTTTAAAATCACGAACTCACGATTAGAGTTACATAGACGTGAAGATCTAATATGCATATAGTGGTTTCAAATAAAGATGCTTTGATCGGAGTTGTTGTTGATTGTACATCGCGGACTTCAGTCATATTGGAATGATAAGAAATGAAGAACAAGACTGTATCTTCGTATGTATGCTTTCTTATGTACGTACGTATGTCTGTAGGTCTCTTGGTATCTTTGCCTATCTGTCTGTCTTTATAAATCCCTTTAGCTTGTATGTATGTATGTCCTTATGTATGCCTGCTGGTCTGTCCGTCTGTGTCTGTCCGTTTGTATGTCTATCCGTCTATGCGTCTGCATGTCTGTCCTCCTGACCGTCTGCATGTCTGTCCTCCTGACCGTCTGCATAACTGTCCGTCTGCATATCTGTCTTTATATCTGTCTTCCCGTGCGTCCGGCTGTACGTCTGTCTGTATGTATGTTCTTCGGTAGGTCCATCTGTCTGTACGTTTGATTGCTATTCCGTTTCAAAGTATGCATGCGTGACTGTCTATAGGTCTGTCTGTGTGTCCGTCTGTTAATTTGCCCGTCTGTATGAATATCGATGAATATATATCTTTAGTACGTCATTCTTTGACAGATTAATATTTAACAGGAGTTCTTTTTTCATATTGTTTAACATGCTTAGCCAAAATCTTTGGTAACAAAACAGTGAAATGATAGCATGTCTTCAGACAAGAGTGCTATCCACACAACGTTATATTTCGCACACTTGCTCGTTAAACAAAACATAAAAGTCATGAGGCCTACGTTGTATAAACTGAAATAAGTTATCTAATTAATTAGTCAGAAATGTTCTAAAAAATTGCAACTGTTAAAACAAAACTTCACCAAAGAGACAAGAAGTAAAATTTAATTTATATATTTAATTAATATAGACTAGAGTGGAATTCACACAACGTTTATATATTACACACATGCTATGTTGTTAAGGTATTGCATGGGATCCCGATTCCCATGGTCACTGACCTTGGTGAAGATATGTGTGGATATGTTGTCTGGGGACAGTTTTTCGGGGGACATTTTGTCTGGGGGCATTTTATCCTGGGACTTTTTGTCTGGGGACATTTTATCCTGGGACTTCTTGTCTGGGGACTTTTTATCCTGGGACTTTTTGCCTGAGGACTTTTTATCCTGGGACTTTTTGTCTGGGGACTTTTTGTCCGGGACATTATGTCCGGGGACATTTAGTCCTAGTACCGTTTTGATAGCTTAAATGTTTTACTTTTAATAAAGTGAGTGTGTGTCAATAATGAAGAAAAGATTTTATTTTTATAAAATATTTGCAAAATCCAGGGAGCGCATATGCGCCCCCCTCCGAACGCCCATGTCTGTCTCCAATTGGTTATAACTTGAGGTTGCTGGTCAAGAATTCAAACAGCTCAAAGACAGTCTCTTGTGAAAACTCTCAGTTGTTACGAAACCAGACATCCCACTGGCCCCTTGTCAGGTTCCCCTACGTGGTCCCAACTGCTTCTTGCTATATTTCTACAGGTTTCCCATTCCAAACAGAAAACACTGCTCTTTCACAAACCCTATCCTGACTCATCCTCTTCCCCTTACCTCCCTCGCCGTTTTGACCCGAAACACCGCTCTCCTTACTCCTTAGCCGTCTGACTGTCTGCCTGATTGACCACTTCGGATCTTGACCTGGAACCGATTTCACCAACCCACCCCCGCCTACCGATTCACAGGCACTCAATCAGAGCGCCTGTGATTAAGCTGGTCCCCACGACTTCGCCATTATTTTGCTTTTAAAATTTGTTTTTTCTTTTATCATGGTGTTCAATAAACTGTGTTTGTTTGATTGATTGAACTGAGATACAATGCATTGACCCACTCTGCAGCAGCAGCCCGACGGCTGATCAACTTAATCCTACTATCTACCTTCCAAACCCCACTATTTTGGCTAAACCCAACAATCTTGCGCTTCACCTGGAGTCATGTCTAGTTCAAAAAACAAAGCAGAAATCGCCTTAAAAACAGAAACATAGTTCTGCAACTTCTTCACAAAGACGTATTACGGATGATTTTTTCATTGATTAGTCATCACAGGATAAAGAGGAATATGATTGTATTTGTGTAGGCATGTATGTTGTATGTATATTCCGGCGGACTCCCGGAATAGCGAACCCCGGAATAGCGGACCCGGAATAGCGGGCCGGTCCGCGATCTCAAAGAACCGATCATCCATTTTAGTTTTATTTGCTGACATGAATGCATCTGCAGACTTTGAAGGTAGCAGCTACTGATTCGTGTCATGAGTCTCCGAGGTAATGTGGTGCCAATTAGTCAGACTCTTGTACACGATCTTGGCGATCTCGTTGATACGGCGCCGCGGAAGTTTTTCTTTTTACGGGTGCCATATGGTCGAATTTATTTTATTCCAACGGCCAGGAGAGCACCGGTGATCGCTCGTGAATAAGCTCCTGCCCTGGGCTTCGCTTTCAAGTGGCGTTTTCGAATTTCGAGTTTACAGCTATGATTAGGGGTCATCCATGAAGGATGTCCGTAATGAGGGGAGGGAGGGATCATTTTATTGCGCACAAATACCGAAAGGGGATGGGTCATTTGACTAGTGCAGACGTCCGCATCTAAATTTCTAAATTTGATAGTTTTTTAAACAAAAACCTTTTGTTTCAACCTTCCCCGAGAGACGAGAAGGTCAGTGAGTTGATTGCTTAAGACCTCATGCTGTGTACTAGAATTTTAATACACTCAGGGCTTGTAAACTAACTATAACAGGACATGATCGTTGAAATATTGAGTTTCTTCTTGATTGCGTCAGAGACTGGTAGCTTATTAATGACGTTAGTCACAATGTTCGTTTTTTTCGTTCATTGCCATTGGTCTGTGGACGTCGGTAAAAGGGGGAGGGTAAGGTCAAATGCGGATAAGGGGATGGAGGGGTCCAAACTAGGTCATATTTTGAGGACGTCCTTTATAGATGACCCCTTACCAGCAGCGTTGATGACCGTCTGAAGAAGAATTATACTGCGCTCTGAGAAATCAGCAGAGTCTGGTAGACGGCAGGCGGTTTCTGACTAGCAGGACTATGCCGTTCGCCTTTTAGGCTCAAAGTAATTTGATATTAAGACAGCTAACAGAACAGTCTTCAGTCGTTATCTCATTCTGGCGCTGTCGGTCAATCGAGCCAGTCTAGTCAAGCAGTTGGGGGTCAAGCAACGGCGTGCAACGCCGTCCAAACCTCATTACCATGAACTGTGATACAATGCACCGACACACTCTGTAGGCTGTAGCAAAGAAGCCGGACGGGCCGAGACGGCCGATCAACTTAACATAGCATAACAAGTGTTTCAGAAGACGTGTAGTCTGTGTTAGAATCACTGCATGTTAATTTGTATCAGATTAACATGTAATGCTTAATAGCCTATATCGCCTAGCCTCCTCTTGAAAGCTGTGGCTGTGTCCGCTGAGACAGTACTAGAATCCAAACCATTCCACAAATCCACAACTCCTGCATTGAAGAATTTCTGCCCCATTACTCCTTTCGGTTTCTTAAACAAGTCGCCTTGCTTGGTGCTGATTCAAAGAGCCAATTCACTGCCTCCTCTTCTGCATAGTTTTTTTTATCATCTGAAAACTTATAAATGTGTGATAAAAATGTAATTGTATAAATGTGAATAATAAAAATTATGCACAGAAGTGGCTCAAGCACTGATCCTTGTGAAACTCGGCTTAACACTGTCGACCTGCTAGAATATTCAATTTTGTTGCCTATGCCGACCTTCTTGCCTGATAATGGGTCTTTGAATCCTGTTAGTAGGCTTACGAATCCTGTTAGTAGGCTTGCTTGTCCTGGAATCCCTTGGCCAGACTTTCATGAGGTACTTTGTACAATCCCTTCGCAAAAAATCTAGGTAAATTACATTTACAGGTTTTCCTTAAAGAGCTGTCCTCTCACAGACCTCCTCAAAGAATTCCGAGATTTGTGAAACACGAGCGACCTGTCGTAGACCATGTTGACTGCCCTTAATAATATTATGCTCATTCAACTGCTTCACTATATTATTATCCTTAAAAATTCTTCCTATGACCTTACACATACATCACTGGTTAAACTAACTGGTCTATATTTACATGGTTTGTTTCTGTTTTTCTTTTATTAGGCCTATGCATAACGATGTCACTAAGAGTGCAACCCTATCTCCGTGGTACAGCTCCAGTCTATATTAATTCATGGAAGATCTGCGCTAATGCTTGTCCAATTTCTTCCCTCACTTCATGTAAGAACTTTGGATGTAGTTAATCTGTTCCTGGAATCTTGTCACTTTTTAATCTTTAAGCCGTTCCACCAAATTTTCATTAGCTAACATAATCTGTGTTAATCCTTTACCATCACCGTCTAAGATGTTTGGCTGGGCTCAAGGTTGTTTCGTAATTCTTCCAACATAAACACTGAGCTGAAATATTTGAGTAGGAGCCCAGTTCCGCCACTTCAAGATCATCCACAATAGCATCTCCATTTCCTCTTCTTTTTCTCAGTGGCGCTACCTTTGCTTTTCTTTTCTGCTTGCTGCTAGCATAGTTGTAGAAATTGCTGCCCTCTTTTATGTTTCTCGATAACTTCTGCTCAAAGCTTTGTATTGTTTGCCTGCTTTCATTATTGCAGATGTTACTTTTATACACATACTGGATTTTAAATTCTCAATTCTTGCTACACTGTCAAACTCCAGTCCATTATCTGTTTCCTTCATCAACTTCATAAATTTCTTCCAAGCTTTGTTCTTTGCCTTTTTTGAACCTCACATGTTACCAAAGGTTTCCTCTTCTTGGTTCTTTTGTGCTTGGGTATGTTTTCCTTAATAATCTCGCTCATAACTTAGACTTCTCCCAAGCATCATTCGCTTCCTTACCCCTTCCAAATTCTTTTCCTTCAGCCCTTTTCCCACTAATTTGTAGTTTGCCATAAAGAAATTGGGTCTTTTCACATAAGCTTTGATTTCCTGGATCTGCTTCACGACTAACTGCCATCTGATAACCTGATGATCACTAGTACTAAAATGCTCCCCGACACTCACATTCATTACCATATTTTCATCCAATGTAATCACTAAGTTTAAAATGTTTCCTCTTCTGTTTGGCTCCATAGCATGCCGTTGCATAAAGTTGGCATCAATAAAATCACAATATCATTTTCTCTATCCCCTTCCAATTTTTCCCAATCAATATGGTAGTTGAAGTCTCCCATAATCAGGGATGTTTTCTCATTAGCCATTTCCAGTAGTTTGCACATCCCTTGATCAGCTTCTTCGGTGGCATCTGGTATACCCTGTAGCGAACTCCCAAAAGCATCTTAGAATTGCTTAATTTAATTTCACACCAGGTGCTCTCTTTGACGATCTCATTCCTCCAATCATATCAACCCATCCTACTCAGGTATGCTGGTCACCAGGTAATGCCTCACACATCAAGGATATTTTTGTGACAGTGACATTGAGAACCAAATGACACAAGCAACAGAGTGGAGGGACAGAATGTCAACTGGACAGTCAACGGAATATCAACTGGACAGACTTAGGGAGAGAGTTCAACCGAAAACGCTCATTCACCAAGAACAGTTCTTGATTTAGGTGTGACCAGTAAGAAGCGAGTTACAGCAATCTAAGGGACTTGAAACCAATGCGTTTTCCAGAGATATCGTTTCAGACATGGCACAAAACGCCTAATCCTGCGCATGTCATGAATGAACATAAATGATGACTTAAAAATACTGTTTACATGGCAAGTGACAGACATGGTTAGAATTGACCGATTTCTCTGTGGGGAGGAACAACGTCAAGTGGGAACCACTGGTAGATCCCTGAAGGTGCTGAAGGCACTGCACATTACCTTTTCCCTCAACCTTTTCCTTACTAACTCCTTATCTGCTTTAAAGAAGTTGGCTCTTTTCATAATTAGCTCTGACTTACTGGGTCTGCTTCATGACTAATTCCCATCTGATAACCTGATGATCATTAGTACTAAAATGTTCTCCTACACTCAAATTGTGTACTATATATTGCTATCACTAAGTCCAAAATGTTGTCTCCTCTGGTTGGCTCCATAACATGCTGTTGCATAAAGCTGGTATAAAAAAGTACAAGAAAATTATATCTTTTCCCCTCCCTCCTTCCAATTTTTCCAAATCAATATGGTATACGTCTTAATTGAAGACCCCACAAACGCCCATAAATTCCTGATAACTATCTTGTCAACCCCGCCAGTTTAGCTTAACCTAACAAGCCTGCATTTCTGGAGTATTACCTTGCAAAACAAAGCAGAAATCGCCTTAATAACAGAAACATGGTTCTGTAAGAAGCATTTCAAAAGGATATTTCACTGGAGAATGTTCATTTAATAGTCATGGCAGGCTCAAGAGGAAAGGAGGTGGAGTTTGTTCCTATGTAAATAATCGTATTAATTTTTCTGTCCTAATTCGGTTCGTTAACTGACATATGTCTCACCAAGTAGAAGTTCAGTGGTTGCACTAAAAGACATGATTTCATGCGTGTATGACCTACTCAGTGCTGGCGAGTATTTGAAATATAAAGTATTTGGAATAGTCTTTGAAATACATAGAAATTTGTATATATTTTTTAATAATCTTCTTTATTAATTCAAACTGAGTAAGATTACATTGAAACATGACAGTAAAAAATCAAGATTTTTATTAAACACACGTCTGGCAGCCATGCAAGACACTGCCCTAGAGGGAGGTTACGGGTATCGAACCGCGATCTAATGCTCTCCTGGCCAGGACTGCTACCATCACTCTTATCCCCTCCCATGCATTTAAAATTCTTTCAATCTTGTGTATTTTGTATTTTTATTTCAAATGCTTTTCACAGTGTTTTGCATTTGGAATATCAAATACTTTTTTTAAAATACTTTAACACCTAGTCCAATGGTCAATAGTATGCTCATACGAAAAAGCACTAAAACCAGTTGAGTACAGAACTGAATATAAAGAACTCAATGTATAGAATTAGACTTCCTTGAGGAGTACTAGACATATTGGTATGAAACCACTTACAATAGCAATTGACAAGATATTCATGTCCTTTACCTGAAGTCTTTAGAAAACTACTGGAAATGGCTAATAAGGAAACATCCTTGATTATGGGAGACTTCAACTACCACGTTGATTGGGAAAAATTGGAAGGAGAAAGAGAGAAAAGGACAGGTTATTCTTGGATTTTATTGATTCCAGCTTTATGCAACAGCATGTTATGGAACCAACCAGAGGCGACAATATTTTGAACTTAGTGATAACATCGGCTGAAAATATGGTTGAGAATGTGAGTGTAGGGGAGCACTTTAGCCCTAGTGATCATCAGGTTATCAGATGGGAATTAGTCATGGAGCAGACCCAGGAAGTCAAAGCCTATGTGAAAAGACCCAACTTCTTTAAAGCAGATTATGAGTTAGTGAGGAAAAGGCTGCAGGAAAAGGATATAGTAAGTGAAATAAAGGGCATGGGAGTGAATGATGCTTGGAAGAAGTTTAGGGAACTTTTGAGATATTATTGAAGAAAACATACCGAAACACAAAAGAACCGATAAGAGGAGGCCTTGGGTAACACGTGAGGTTCAAAGAAAAAGAAGAGCAAAGAGCAAAGCATGGAAGACTTTTCACAAATTGAAGAAAGAAAAAAATGGACTGGAATTGGATCATGAGGGCGTTACTAGACTTAAGAATTTAAGAAGCAAGTATGTGAATAAAAGAAATACCTGCAATAATGCAAACAAAAAAGCAATTAGAGACTTTGAGCAGAAGTTATCGAGGAATGTAAAGGAGGATAGTAAGAGTTTTTACAACTATGTCAGAAGTAAGCAGAGAAGGAAAGACATGATAGGGCCATTGAAAAAGGAAGATGGAAAGGGAGAAGTTATTGTGGATGATGTGGAAGCTGCTGAAGTACTCAATAAATATTTCAGCTCAGTGTTTACTTTATAAGAATTTGGAAATATCCCAGAACCTAAGCAGACTGTAGTGAGAATGGATTAACGCAAGTAATGTTTACTAAGGAAAATGTGGTGGAACAACTAAAAAGGCTAAAAACTGACAAGAGTCCAGGCATAAATGAACTCCATCCAAAATTCTTACATGAAGTGAGGGAAGAAATTGGAGAGGTATTAGCCCAGATCTTCAATAAATCAATGCAGACTGGAGGAGTACCAAGGGAATGGAAGGATGCACTTATAGTGCCATTGTTTAAAAAGGGAAGTAGAAGTGAACCAGGGAACTACAGACCAGTCAGTTTAACCAGTGTGGTGTGCAAGGTCATGGAGCGAATTATTAATGATAATATAGTGGAACATTTGAATGAGCATGATATCATAAATGGCAGTCAACATGGATTTACCAAAGGCAGTTAGTATATTTGACAAATCTGCTAGAGTTCTTTGAGGAGATCTATGAGAGGATTGACGAGGGAAAACCTGCAGATATAATTTCCCCTAGATTTTGCCAAGGCATTTGACAAAGTACCTCATGTAAGGCTGGCTAAAAAGTTGCGGGCAAGTGGGATTAGAGGGCAAGTACTAACATGGATTGAAAGCTGGCTATCAGGTAGAAGACAAAAGGTGGGCATAGGAGATAAACACTCTAGCTGGACGACAGTGCTAAGCGGAGTGCCACAAGGATCAGTGCTTGGGCCACTGCTGTTCGTACTTTTTATTAATGACATAGATGATGGGATTTTATCTAAAATTTCTAAGTTTGCAGATGATAGGCCTACAAAACTATGTAGAGCAATAGATGATGAAGGAGAAGCGGAGATACTGAGGGAAGATCTAAGAAGAATGTTCAGATGGTCACAGGACTGGCAAATGCTCTTTAATTTTGAAAACTGCTCAGTGGTGCATATGGGGAAGGGAAACAGGGAGTTTTCATATGAAATGGGAGGTAAGGTATTGAAAGTGAGTGAGGAAGAAATAGACTTGGGAGTGATTATGCACAAGAGTGCAAAGCCTTCAAGGCAATGTTCTGAAGCTTCACAAATCGCTGGTTAGGCCGCAGTTGGAATACTGTATCCAGGTATGGAATCCATATCTGAAGCAGGACATTGATAAACTGGAGAAAGTGCAAAGAAGAGCTACAAAAATGATTTGGGGCTACAAGGATTTAAGTTATGAAGAAAGGTTGAGAAGGTGTGGACTAACAACATTGGAGAGAAGGAGGAGCAGAGGAGATCTAACCGAAGCTTATAAGATTACCACTGGAAAGGAAGCACTGCAGTGGGAGAGGTTCTTTGAATTAGCACCAAACAAGGCAACTCGGGGGCACAGGTATAAATTATTTAAGAGGCCGAAAGGAACATTAGGGCAGAAATTCTTCAGTGCAAGAGTTGTAGACCTGTGGAATGGTTTGGATGATAGTGTAGTACTGTCTTAGTGGACACCATCACAGCTTTTAAGAAGAAGCTAGGGAAATTGGGCTATTAAGCATTCCAGGTTAATTTGCAGTGGTTCTAACACAGACTACCCGTCTTCTGAACCACTTAAAACCCTTGTTATGTTATGTTATGTTATATTCATCATCCATTGAATTCTTGTTTCTAATGCAATGCTTAAATTCTGCTGTTGCACACTTTCTGGTCTCTTGTATTTACCCATAGCAGGGACGCTCACTTGCTTTCCACAGATCATGCTTTAGCAACTATGTATTTTGTTCTTCATGTCAGCCGGCTCACCATCTCACTAAAGCTGAGTGCGATGAGTGGTTTTCGGACAATGTTCATCTGTGGCTGAACATAAACCATCTGGTTCTAGGACAATCGCTCATAGGACGATCGCTCATAGGACGGTCGCTCATAGGACGATCGCTCATAGGGACGATCGCTCATAGGGACGATCGCTCATAGGACGATCGCTCATAGGACGATCGCTCATAGGACGATCACCCATAGGACGATCGCTCATAGGACTATCGCTCATAGGGACGATCGCTCATAGAGACGAAGGCACATAGGACGATCGCTCATAGGACGATCACCCATAGGACGATCGCTCATAGGACTATCGCTCATAGGGACGATCGCTCATAGGGACTATCGCTCATAGGGACGATCGCTCATAGGGACTATCGCTCATAGGACTATCGCTCATATGACCATAGAAAAGTACAGTTATCGATAATACACTGAGACCATAGTTTATGGATCCATCTAATGCGATCGATAAGAAAGAAAGAGCACGTAAATGCAAATTATACCTAAAAAACTCTAGAAGATTGTTCAATACGCTAAGAAAGAAAACCACTACGCTTAGAGAGCGAACCACTTAAATGCATAAGAATGTCAGTGTTATCGTAACTTTCCACTACTTAAGATGTTACTTCATTATTTCTAATATATATGCGCATCAAAGTAGGACGCGAGTAATAAACTTCCAATTGGCTAGCAATTATTAAATAAACTTCCAATCAGCTAGCAATTAGCTTCCAATTAGCCAGCAATTATTAACTACACTTCCAATTGGCCACCAATTATAAAACTTATCAAATATTCCAAATGACTTCACAAATATTTCTGAAATGTCCCTACTTTGATGTGCCTATACTTCAAAACTATCTACTAGTTAATAAGAAGTTAATTGCTCGCGTCCCTACTTTTATGCTTATGTGTATGTATGGTCCGTATGAGCGATAGTCCTATGAGCGATAGTTCCTATGAGCGATCATCCCTATGAGCGATAGTCCCTATGAGCGATCGTCCCTATGAGCGATAGTCCTATGAGCGACCGTTCTATGAGCGATCGTCCTATGAGCGATCGTCCTATGAGCGATCGGCCTATGAGCGATCGTCCCTATGAGCGATCGTCCTTATGAGCGATAGTCCTATGAGCGATCGTCCTATGGGCGATCGTCCTATGAGCGATGGTCCTATGAGCGATCGTCCTATGTGCGATCGTCCCTATGAGCGATAGTCCCTATGAGCGATAGTCCTATGAGCGATCGTCCTATGAGCGATCGTCCTATGAGCGAAAGTCCGTACACCAAACCATCTATATTCATTTTGTACATGGCATCTATGCGCCTATGTCATTACCATGCTCACACACACACACACACACACACACACACACACACACACACACACACACAGACACACACACACACACACACACACACACACACACACACACACACACACACACACACACACACACACACACACACACACACACACACACACACACACAAGCACATGCACAAAATATTACATTTTGTAAAGATATTAGAAAAATTCAATTGGAACTAGGTATATATTATTGACATGATAATATGTGGAAAGGTCTGCTTTATCCCATTAAGACAACCACGTTTAATGCATGTTGTTGGGACCCTGCCTAACACAGTCATCGCTATCACCCAGAAAACTCAGAAAAATGTAGTACCAGTATTTTTGCCGGGACGGTGGAGAAAGCCGGTAATAATCGAGAAAAACTTACAAAAACCCAAACAAAAACTCGTAGACTGCCGTTGATGAAACCATGGCGAATACTTTAAAAAATAACAAAAACTAAACATAAAGCTATGGTGCAGATGAATGTGTCAGTGTTGTAAAATATCCCAGCCCTACTTCTGGTCTAATAACGAATGTGATTGTTGAGCTATTTTTTTAATTTCTTTATTGAATTACATATATTTGAGGATGTTTTTCAATGAATTCAGGTGTGTTAAGTTAGCTGTGCACTGATGGAATGAAATGACTTGGTATAAATGTCAGTCATCACAAAATAAAAAATGATTAATAAGCACTGTTAGTTAATATAAAACGTAGAAATGCTAATCGTGTTCTGACAGTAATCAATTTGTCAAGGTGTCAGTTACTATCACTATCAGCTTTGGTTAACATGTTGATAATGGTGTGACTGATCACTGATTAACGCCGTGTTCTCTATTCAATGTCCACTGCACATCTCCAGCGTTCCTTTACCCATCCATGACTTATATGCAGTCGACGCTGCTAAAGTGAATAGCCTCGGGGCTGCCTTGATCCTGTGGTGCACTTAGCCGAACTTTACTGTGTAAAATGTGGTAAATGTATTGGTATCTGATAACAGAGATGTTGTCTATTATTAGGCCTAAAATGCCTTCATTAACCATTAGGTTAAGTAAAGGTAGGCCTAAGCGTTAAATAAAAAGTGTAATGTTGTAAGTGCCATATGCTCTGTACCAGAATGTCAACTGGTATCAATGTTACATCATCTGATGATACAAAGCAACCGACAGCATCAGTCGTTTACTGTCCATGGACGTGCCTCGTAGGCCAGAATGTTCTAAGCTGCCTATGCAAGTAAGCGGCTTTGATGTACACAGAGCAGTGCATAACTGGCATAGTCGGCTATGCACATATCCGAATTATACACATAAGTGATATGCAGATGGCATAATAGCAGAGTTGTCATCTTTGAAATAGGCCTACCCTATATATTAAAACGGGACCGACCAGCTTCTGTGCACATAAGCGATATAATTATGCACTTATCCGCAATGCACTTATCCGCTATGCGAGGACTGTAATAATATGTAAATCTTAATTCACCAATCACGGTAGCAAAATACAAGAAACTGGACAGAAACGGTGGTAGGTCTAAGGTAATAAATAGGCTTACTTAAATGGGATGTCTTTGGAATGCGCACAAAACTAAATAAAAACTGGAAAGTTTTGAAAACTGAAACTAAAACTAAAACTAAAAAGATCTGAAAACTATAACTAAAACTAAATTGGAAAGTTTTAATAAAACTAAAACTATAACTGAAACTTAAAAGTTAACTGAAATTTAAATAACACTGCCACAAATGTCTGAATAGCCGCGCACCACGATACCTCGCAGACAAAATCAGGCCGCTATCGGACGACCCTAAGAGGTCGCGATTGCGATCAGCAAAGTCCGCTGATGTCACCGTGCCAGCAACAAAGACTAAAATGGGCGATAGGGCCTTTCGGGTCGCTGGCCCTCCTGCTTGGAACAGTCTTTCTGCTCGTGTTCAGGAAGCTAAAAACATTTTTGTTTAAAAAACAGTTAAAACTTTACTTCCTAGGTAACAACTCAGACCCTTTGCCCCGAGAGTTGAAAGTGTGCGTGTGTTTGTGTGAAGCATCCTAGAAGTAGCTCTACCAACGATGCTATATAAATTGTCGTAATTACAATTACAATTACAAGTTGTATAGAATTACATATGCTCTCAGGCATTAGAAAGTTTGGCACATACTACAGTGTGATATGAAAGTAAAGACCTCCCTAGTGTTATTCGTGAATTCTTGCAAATCCTATGTAATGAAGTCCGCCCTGAACAAACGGTCGGCCAGACATACACGCAGGCCAAGAGACATGCGCACAAAAAGACATACACACATACAGACAGACAAACAGAGAGACATATAGAGGGACTTCCATTGCGGCGGAATGTAATAGGCGCAGACGGACTGACCGACAGACATACAGAGACGTAAATGTAAATATAATGTAAATCTCCGAAATTTCACAGCCCCACACAAAAACTACGTCAGGGAGACCAGCTTAAACACCGGCGCTATATCAAATCAAGTACTCAATAGCCAGGCTGCCTTGATCGTTCCGGTGCCAGGTTACAGTTCTGGGAGGTCAAAAAGAGGAGACAGTAGGGCGTTAAGGTAGTAATGATGGTGGTTGTGTGGTGGCAGAGGAATAGAATCAGGATAGGATAGCTTGAAGAGTTCGGTTTCCAATCGTGAGTGGAAAGCAGCGGAGGAGAGTGCAAGCGGATAAGTGGTGCAAGCAGACAGACGATCAGACATACAGCCGAAAAGACGCACAGACGTAGAGACGGACACGTCGGACAGACCAACAGACATCAGGGACGTCACTTGTCGCCTTCATAACCTGACGCGACCTTCGTCATTAGGCGTAACCTGAAGTGATAAGTGCAGACTAGATTTCAACCGCATTGTGTGTGTTCCATAGACGTCGGAGTGAGATCAAAGTACTTTGGCTGCAGAGACGGTTTAGAAGCAGAGTAGCAGACGAGGTGGTGGCTTGTTATAGCCTAGACCTTTGCTACCTTTCAGGTGCCCAAAACAGTTCTCTTCTCCTCCGAGTGCTTCCCGTCAATCGGGCAAGTCTGGCCAAGCAGCTGGGAGCAAACATCAGCGTCCAAACCTCATTACAATCAACTATATATAACCTTATATGTGTTATTGTAATATTATATGGGCCTTCACATACCGATCGCGTCTAACAATTCTGACAACCTTGCAGAATCGAGTTGTGAGAAACCATTTGAAATGCGCCCTACAGACCCCTTATGCAGCTTCTGACTAACAGGACTATGCCGTTCGCCCTTTTGGCTCAAGGTAATTTGATATTAAGACAGCTAACAGAACAGAGTCTTCTGTCGTTATCGCATCCTTGCGCTGGCCGTCAATCGGACCAGCCTAGTCAAGCAGTTGGGGGTCAAGCAACGCCGTCCAAACCTCATTACGATGCAATGCACCGACCCACTGTGTAGCGAAGAAGCCAACGGGACGGGACGGCCCATCAACTTAACATGTAACATTGCGAGTGTTTCAGAAGGCGTGTAGTCTGTGTTAGCATAGGCGCCGACTTTTACTTTTGTCTCTGGGTGCCAGTGGGTGCATGGGTCTCCCTTGCTTCTCGTACCACCTCCCCTTAGGAAGGTGAGTTTTAGCGGATTTTCGGAGAAAGAAAATTGTTTTCTTGTCAAGGGTTCCAGCGTTATTATATATTTATTTATTTAAATAATAAATTATATTTTTATGTACGGCCTGTGACTGTGAAATCATACAATGTTGGGTATTTGTGTTGTAGTTGTACTTCTCATGTTGTGAGTTACTGCTTAGGTGCACACATTTGAATTTGGGGTCCGAATTCTTCTGGGTGCCAGGCACCCACTGAACTTTCTCTCTGGGTGCATTGGCACCCAAGGCTCCCAAGAAGTCGGCGCCTATTTGTATTAGAACTCTGAATATTTCGCACTGTGAGAAGCGCTTTTTAAATTCATGATACCATATGATGACATACAAATGCTGTTTATATGGCCAGTGAGAGACATGGTAGAATTGACCGAGTTCACTGTGGGGAGGAACAACCTGAAGTGGGAGCCACTGGTAGATCCCAGAAGGTGCTGATGCCATCACTGCACACACTGGCGTAAACTTGTCCAAAATATTCATTCCACACGTTGCATTGGGTGTACAGTCTATCTCAGGGGTGGGCAACATACGGCCCGCGGGCCGGATCCGGCCCCCGGAGACTTTTCAACCGGCCCCTGACATGTCTTTAATATTAGCATTGTATCTGGCACTTGGTACCCTTTTATCCGGCCCTACAGGAATATATGGATCTCTGTACGTAAGCCGAAATTAAAACATCTGTTTCTTATTTATTAGGAATCCGGTCTCTAGTCTAGTCAACTAGTTCACTACTCATTCATCAATGTAATTACTCTCTGCATGAAACAGTACCACAGAGTGGATAGATTCGAAACTTTGGAAGCCATCTTCACTTAGATTTCATGCCCTGAAAATGGTTGCACTGTTTCCAAGCACTTATATTTGTGAGCAGTTCTTCTCAAAGATGAAACTAACAAAATGCAGAAGCAGTTGCAGACTAACAAATGACAATCTTACCAATGAAATTTGAAGTGCCACTTCGAACATTAAAGCAACCATACTGGATAAAAATTGTGTCGTGAGAAGAAGTGTCAGATTTCACATTAATCATTAAATATAGCACACCAAGCAGTGGATACATTGTAGGGCCTACACTAACAGTTTTATGTATTTTTTTAACTGAAGAAACTTATAACATATTTTATTGTAGTGTAGGACTGCAGGTAATTAGGATAATTATGTTTTCATCATAAAAATTATCTTCATTTAGTTTAACAAAAATTTAACCATAACGGTTATAACGCAATAGTTAGTTTGAATAAAATTAATATTGTCTTATTTTCTTGGGCAAATGAATCTGCAAAAATTAGCCCGCGATTGGCATGCGGCCCCCGAGCTGCCCTTAAAATCTTAGGGTGGCCCTCTGTTAAAAGAAGTTGCCCATGCCTGGTCTATCTCAATTAATGGGGGCACGTGCCCCGGCTGCCCCCTCAGAGTCTACGCCTATGACTGCACATTACCATGTTCTTTCCCTCAACCTTATCCTCACTAATTCATTCAACGCGGTAATATAGGCCTAACCGAATCTGTTGCTGTTGGTCCGTGGCTATTATAGGCCTAACCGAATCTGTTGCTGTTGGTCCGTGGCTAGTATAGGCCTAACCGCATCTGTTGCTGTTGGTCCGTGGCTATTATAGGCCTAACCGAATCTGTTGGTGCTTGTCCGTGGGTAATATAGGCTTAACCGAATCTGTTGCTGCTGGTCCGTGGCAAATATAGGCCTAACCGAATCTGTTGCTGCTGGTCCGTGGCTAATATAGGCCTAACCGAATCTGTTGCTGTTGGTCCGTGGCAAATATAGGCCTAACCGAATCTGTTGCTGATGGTCCGTGGCAAATATAATCCTAACCGAATCTGTTGCTGTTGGTCCGTGGCTATTATAGGCCTAACCGAATCTGTTGCTGCTGGTCCGTGGCTAGTATAGGCCTAACCGAATCTGTTGCTGCTGGTCCGGGGCTAATATAGGCCTAACCGAATAAGTTGCTGCTGGTTCGTGGCAAATATAATCCTAACCGAATCTGTTGCTGTTGGTCCGTGACTATTATAGGCCTAACCGAATCTGTTGCTGTTGGTCCGTGGCTATTATAGGCCTAACCGAATCTGTTGCTGCTGGTCCGTGGCTAGTATAGGCCTAACCGAATCTGTTGCTGCTGGTCCGTGGCTAGTATAGGCCTAACCGAATCTGTTGCTGTTGGTCCGGGGCATATATAGGCCTACCTGAATTTCTGGCTGTCGGTCCGGTGAATATATAGGCCTACCGAATCTCTGGCGTATATAAAGTCTAGTTAAGTAGGCCTATGTGTCTGTCATTGCGTGGTACACATAAGCTGATATTCGAGGTACATTTAGGCGTACAGGAATACACCAATCTAGTAGATTGGTGTATTCCTGTACGTTTAGTTGCTATTATTGCTTGAACATTTTAATTACTAATATAGAAGATACGTTAATATGCGGCTGAATAACATAGTCAACCGCGAGATGGTAGATCTGTTCACGGACGAAACGAATCTGCCGCGGAACATACCGATCCTGAGGCTCGAATATAACGCAGGGTTTCTGCGCGTATTCATGATCTGCTTTAAAGAAGTTGGGTCTGGTTGACTCCATTACATGCTGTTGCATGAAGCTAGAATCAATAAAGTCCAAGAAGATCCTATCTTTTTTCCTCTCGCCTTCCAATATTTCCAAATCAATATTGGGGTTGTCCATTAATAATGTCAACAAATTTTAGGCAGTTTTTGACCTCTCCCCTTGTCAACAACTGCCAGACATTCAGGGACCCCCTAATAAAATGTGGATAAAAGTATATTAACCAGCAAAAACAATATTTGGTCACGATTGTGTTTTCCATGGTAGTTAAATAAATCTTTCAACTAAGCCCACACCCGGAGTCGAACCACGGTCGTCGTACAATCATGCGCTCATGAGGCATGCTCTCTAACCAGTGTTCCAAACTGGTCTTACGGTAAATCGTCTATTAAATGTGTTCAAGACTTTAAAATACGGGGTTAATCTTTACCTATTGTGAAAATTAAAAGTTCAAAATATAGACCTCTGCTGTAATGTTGCAATTAAGTGTTTGTATGCTACTACTGCCTAAAATTAACACAAAAACGTTAGACGTTTGTGTTAACTTTAATAGAGATCACACGATAGCTGCGTGTCCACCTAGCGACTTGCCCGTAGACCAAGAGCGTTGAAGGCTTATTAAACTAGAATCTGCGCGTGCGTGCGTGAAGATCGCTGGGTCAGAGGAAGCGAATAATAACAATCCAAGCACTAGTTTAAATTTCCTTCTCTCATTCCAGCAATCTGTGAAGCACACCGGAACATCTAGATAGGCAATGAACCAATAAATCACTAGCGGGGTTTCCCGTACATATGATAATTCTTAGTTTTCCAGATATTTGGCAATTTAAGGCGTGAGGATTTACTGGTGGAAAAGCAAAGGACACATAATAACAGGTCTTTTTTCTAACATAAATATCTCATAGATGGAACGCTCAAATAAGAAACTGTTTTACAAAGAAATTTATTTTGGTGTGCTTTACCAAAACCAAAAATTACTTTTTCTTGAAATGTTTGGAGGAAAGAGAAATTTAACCTAAAATATAATCTACTCACCGATGTGATTAGATAAAATAAATGAGTTTTTAAACATGATAGTTTGCCACTAAATGAGGATTTTAAAATAGAATTCTAATAATAATAATAATAATAATAATAATAATAATAATAATAATAATAATAATGACGACAATTTCTATGGCGCCGTAACACAGCCCATGCCGTTACAAGGGCGCCTTGACAAACAACAACAAACAAAATTAATGGTTCTAAGAACGAAGCCAATCGTGATTTTACATTAATCTGAAGTTTCTAAAAGCTAGTAATAATTATACCGTGAAAATTTTAGTTTGGGCCGCAAATGTTTTTTTGCGAGGTTCACCCGTAAATGTAAAGAAAGTATATATATATTCGTTTATTCAAAAGCCAAATGACAGACCGCATTAGGGTACATATAGGCCTACAAGTCAAGTAACAACAATGTCATAGAATAATAAAGTTAACAATCAAACAAGATACGAGAAATAAAAGTTCTATTATCTTTAGTAGGAAGTGAAAAGTTGTGTGGTCTAGGCCTAAGATCATATGGTATTGCAGTTTTGGGGGGGAAGTGAAAATAGAACATGAAAAGGGTTGAATTTAATGCAGCGAAATAGTCTTTGATCAGCTTGCTTAACAAGAATGTCAATCGATGGAAAATCTTGGTCTAGGAGACCCAACCGCTTCATTTAACGAATTAGGCGATCAATCTTAGCTCGATCAGCAGACGAGGCGAATCCCCACCAAGCCGGGGTGGCATAAAAAAAAGTCTAGCAACAGTAGTAGCTCTAGCAACTTCATGTAAGGAAGCATTAGATAAGCCATGAAGTCTAAGTACTCTAAGTGATTGTAAGGAACCAGAGCATGTACTAATGATATTATTAATATGAGAAGTTGACTTTAAATCATTAGTAGTATTAACACCAAGGATAATCAAAGAAGAAACTCGAGTGATATCTGGTAGAAGAGGTGGGAGAACAAAACCTGAAGAGCGTCGAGTAAAAATCATTTCACAAGATTTTTTAGTATTAAGCTTAAGATTATGTTGTGATGCAACAGAATCTAATTCTTGAAGTAAAGTATGCCTCATTGAGGCACCAATAATGAGGTACGTATCATCAGCATATTTACTCATCAAGTTCTGAGCATAAATAGGGTGAAGATCAGAGGTATTAACTATAAAAGCAATAGGTCCAAATCCTGATCCTTGAACAAAACTAGCATTTATTATCCTTAGTAAAGATAATTTACCAGCAAACCTAGTAATGTGGGACCTTTGTTCAAGGAAATCAATAATCCAGCTATAGATATTGTCAGGAAGGTTAAGTCGAGAAAGTTAAAGTTAAAGTGAAGACAAGGCTTGAGAGACCGCGATGACTGATGATGGTGATATAATAATGATAATGAAGCAGTCCAGAATATATTTTGCCCATTTAAAGAAATAAATGCATTTAAATCTAGGCCAACAATTGTCTTAACAGCAGAAGATTTTAGTTTCACACATTTATACCTATATGTTACCCTAACTACAAATACAAGTAAAGGGTCCATAACCCATAAGGAACAGACTTACCAGATGCGCTCAATTTCGCCCTGAGCCATCAGTGGACGAATCCTAAGGCCTGGAAACGGAACTTGCTGTTCACTTTGTTGCTTAGGTTGGTCTCAAATTCAGATGATACTGCTTGCTGATAGAAGCACGTGTGCGCAAGGAGCTGTCCATGGTCGCGTTACATAGAGTCGAACCTAAAACAGCCTGATCATCGGCCATTCATGCTACCAACAGACCACCGCAGCGTACCATAATTATTGGATTTGGAGAAGAATTTTAGTATAGGCCTAACAAAAACATAGGCTGGTTGCAAGTCTAGGCCAACAATTGTTGAAACGGAACTTGCAGTTCACTGATGCTTAGATTGGTCTCAAATTCAGATGATACTGCTTGCTGACGGAAGCACGTGTGCGTGTGTCCACGGTCGCGTTACATAGAGTCGAACCTACAACAGCATGATCATCGGCTATTCGAGCTGATATTCTGAGCTTTTTAAAAATAGGCCCTACTTAAACTAAGAAAGTGCAGTAGGGTGGTACACTTGATAACTTTTAGCATCAAACGTTTAGTTGAGGCGTTGTAGCAGAAACTTTAGGATTAGAATGGTCTCAGCGTTTATCTGTACTAACAAAATTAGAAATACTATATCACCTGACACTATACCCCGTGATCGATCGAGTCGAACTGCTACGATCGATTTGGCTCGGCCCACGATCGACTCGATCAACTTTGTCGACTAGTCGACCTCTCGTCGACTCGATCGACTTGGCGAATAAACGATCGACTTGGACTGTAGCCTAATTTCTTGGCCAAAATTGCTGGCGACTGTTGCATTCTTATATTCCAGTACCTAAATTACTTATGAATTTGAATTTGATGAAGAGTCATCAAACTGTCAAACTGTAATTGAACAGGTAAGTAAAATTTCAGGCATTATGATGATATCGTCTCTAGTTGACTGGAGCTAGCCTCTCAAAAATTCATACTACACACTCCAGACTGCTCAAGATTACTCAAGTTAGTTACTATAGTAGTCTATAGTGCATAGGCTAATGTTAAACAGAACAGCAAAACAAAGCTACCCCGGTATGTGACAATTATTACAACTATTATTCATTGTCCGAACATTGTAAACGTAAAGAATACAATATATTATATTAACTTCTGCCATTTGTGTAAATTATATGATGAATGGGTGTCCCTGCTAGTCGGGACTTGTTCCCTTTAGGGTTTCTATTCCCATTGTTTTCCTTCTTTGCTGACTTTATTCTTCTTTCACACTATTTGTTCTGCATTTGATGGACTCAATAAAATTCATGGCTATGGTTATGGTTATGGTTATGGTTAAGTAAGTATATTCTATATTGAAAGGACTAGCAAATGCACAGCGCACATGGTAAACATATTACAACCAAACATGGTAGACTTGTTATAATCAAACAATTATATAAGAGAGAAGCTATTACGAATCAAGTGGGACGTAGGGGAGGAGGGTCGAAGAGGAGAGGAGTAACGTAACCAGGTCCAGGGACAGCGTGGCTATTTGTATAGCATTCTAGTGAGGAAGCATTTCTGAGACAAGTGATCATACCTTGGAAGCTGACGGTTATGGAGCCGTATGCGCAGAGAATGACAAGTGAGCTTAATCGGCGGCAGCATAGTATTTAATGGAATGCCATGGCAGGGATTGTGCAAAATACTAGCAAAGAGACTAGCGTCGGCATTATTACAAAGTACCTCAACTGAGGGGATGATGAAGGTAAGTACCTCTGACACACAAGCCCGGACTATATGTTCCTTCTAGGGCCTCGCGCTCCTGTACGCTCGCAAAATTCACCACACGAGCGTACAATGAATCATCCTGCCAACTGCAATGGCGCGCATTACATAAAAAAAACAGTCCCCCGAAAACCTATTTGGCCTCAAAACCCGGAGAGCGTAGGACTGCCTTGCCTTAATGATAAGGTGTTTGATGTGACTAGAGAACACACATTTCTCATTAAGCTCGACACCACGAGTATTATGAGTCTGCACTGTGCACCCTAGCGATACCATCTAGAATGGAAGATGGGGGGGGGGGGTGCGTACCAATGAACCTCCGAGGGCGTGTGAATTTTAGGTATAGCCTATTTCACTAGTCTTGTTCATAATATTAAAGCTTAGGTCACAGCTGTGTACCTAGTCAGTAATGTGCTCGAATTCCATCTAAGTGGTAGTGATGCTTGATGCGAGGTCTGCAGGGTAACAACCATCGGCACATTTAAAAATGCGGTTGCTTTTGCTGATTGTTTTTAAACCTGAGTTTAGTCTCCATCTAATTTACGCTATAGTAAATCCTCTCGACTGTTAGAAGTTCTGCAGCTATATTCAGTTGCTCGCAATATGTGCAGTTAGTTGTTGAAGAAATGAAAATCATCGTGTACAAAGATGAATTTGAGCATCAGGGTTGCCACCCGTCCCGATTTTGTCGGGACCGTCCCGATTTCGAGGTAAATGTCCCGCGTCCCAACCTGACCTAGTCGGGACAGCCAAATGTCCCTACTTTCAAATTTGTGGTAATTCTTTCCAAACTAACAAAATGTTGTGGCTTTAAACACATTCAGGGTGAGAATTGTCGGGGGTGAGGAGTTCAACTCTCTAGTCTTTCTTAGGAACCCCAGTAGGCCTATACCCGCAGACCCCTAATACATGCTAATAAATGTTGTGATGGAATCACTTTAGGGAGTTTAGGCTTCCTATTGCATTTTTGAATTTTCCCAGTTTCCAAAATACGGATAAAATATTCAGCTGCACATGGATCAAACTCATCAAAGTCTAACCCCCAGCCTTGTTTCTACAATTCTTACACTGAACACATTACTCGTATGCCTACTATATTTGTTCGACACCACCACACGTGTAAATTTATAACGCAGGCGGTGAAATATCATAAATAACGACATTTAAACACATTCTGACATCATTACAGAGTTCAAAATCATAAAGTTTTATCGTCCTTTTAAAATAGTTACTTTCCCAAAGAAAATTACTCGGTTGCAATACTTACGCCTCTGGTCCCACATCACGAGGTCATTGACGATTTCGGTGCTTCAAAATTCCGTCCCGACTTCCTAGTTTAGAAAGGCGGTAACCCTATTGGGCATTAGGTGACGTAACCACCAAAAATAGTAAGTAAAATATTTAAGAGTCGAGTCAAGTCGAGGAAACAACGATCGTTGTTTCCTCGACTTGACTCGACTCTTAAATATTGTCAAAACATTTGATCGACTCGACTTGCAAGTCGATCAAGTCGAGATTTTTCGACCGACTCGACTGGGCCGAGTTTCGGCCAACTTGATCGACTAACACGTTCGATCACGGAGTATACCTGATACAAGGCAAGATATCTACTAAGACATGTAGAATGACTATTTTTGTCACTTTATGAAACTAAAAGCTTCTGCTGTAAAGACAATTTTTGGCCTCGATGTAAATACATTTATCTCTTCAAACTTTCATGTACGCCAAAGTGCGGTCAGCAGGTGGTTCAATAAAGGATATACTTGCTAACTTACTTACTTTAGATCGGACGTTATTGCTTCTGTGGAGAAAACTATGCAAAATATGGACCAAGAAACGAAAATGATTGTTCGTATCCATGCACAGGAAACCCATCGCAAAAATGCGGCGGATCATGGGCCAACAGTGTGTATTCTGGTAGGTTAATTGGACAAAACGTTGCTTTATTTAACAATTGCTAGGATGATTTCGTATTATGATACTTAGAGCACAGGTGGATTATGCTATCTTATCATTTTTATTAAGTCATTTATATGCAAGAACGGCATTAATTTGTCACAATAATCGAACAGATCTTCCATAGTTTATGCTAACCATAATATTTTTACTAAATGCGGCATATAGGCCTAGTGGCTGTATAGTATATTGGGATTGAAATTCAGGACTTTCAGTGGTTACCTACAAAACATATCCAAAGAGGAGTCCACTTGGTAACCTTCCTAGTAACACAATTCTTCGAATAGCTGTAGATCGGTAAAGATACTTTATAACATTGTAGTGTGTCCGGCTGGATATTATGGTCCAAAATGTCACAATCAGTGCCACTGCTACAACAACAGTCGATGTGTCTACCTGACTGGTGAATGCAATTCTACCTGCAAAGCCGGATGGACTGGGAAAAGTTGTAGCATTCGAGGTTATTTAAGCACTAATTATTAATAATAGCCTATAAACGAACAGAAATGCGGCGAAGTCAACATTTGCATGTTACGCTCCTCTCAGTGACAGTTTCCTATTAATGCATATTAATGACGAATGACGTCAGTGGTTATAAAATAGACGATCTAACGGACGATCGTTTAAAACTCAATGAAAACTAAATTTAAATATACAGTAAAGAACTGCTCTTTTAAACTAGCGGATTCAAAAGGGATTAAAATAATTTACTTAGTTTGCGAAAAACCTGAAAAGAAACAGCTTAACAAGTTTAAACTGGCCAGATATATAATGAAGTGGCCAACTGGCGCCGATAAATAACACCGCCTGTACACATGGAAAATCGGGTCTAAACGGGCCATAAATATAATATAACGAAGTGACAAATTGAACATAACGCCAATAAATGATCCCGGTAATTGCGCTAATCGCCAGGTGGCGCCATGCATACAAGAACGATATTAGTTTATTGAAAAACGAACGAGAACACAATTAAATTTGTATTAACCGTCTTAGGACGGGCAAACATCCAGGGGCGTCTACACCTTAGAAACCTTGGAGCAAATGCTCCATCCAAGAAATAGGAAGGGGGAAGATCTGTCAGTGTGTGTGCCACCATTCTAGGAAGGAAAGCAACGGGAGGGGAAGACAAGAGGGGGAAAGGGACGTTGCTCCAATGACTTAGGGGGGGATAGACGCCCCTGCAAACATCTACAGTAGTATTGATATAAGCTTACAAACTCTGATCTGGATATGAATTTTTCTCTTGTTGCAAATACTGCCCAGTCCAAAATCGAAGCTTGTAGTCACCCTATTTTTCTTAACATGAATCTCTCAAGTACATAACATTTTAGGAGACTTGTGAGGGGCAGCTCATCATACTAGGACAGCTGAGCTCAGTACCCTGATATTACAAAAAGAATGTAATTTTCAAAGTCTTAAGAGCGCATTTGATGGCTCAGAATCAGTGAATACGTCGAGTTCAAACTTTTCCTACTCGTGCAAAAATATTTGGATAACTTCGCAGCACGTAACTTCGCATACCGCGAACATTAATGCTTTCGATGTATTTGCACCACCAATGACTTTTCCCCTCTTTCCACCCTCCCCGTTCCTCCCCCGCCCCCAAATGATGATGGCCGCGTGCATTGAACAGCCTTTTGTTATCTATTCAGTAGGCTTAAAGTGTTCATGCTATAAACAAAAATTGACATTTAATTTATTTTTGTTAATCTTAGTAGGCCTAGATGAACTAACAATAATTGTATAACGCCCTAGGGGTAGCTTAAAGTGTTCATGCTTTAAAGAAAAATTGACATTTCATTTAATTTGTTGACTCTTAGCAGGCCTTTATGAACTAACAATAGGCCTAATTGTATAACGTCCTAGAAGTAGCTCACATCCAAAAATTATATGTAAATTATCATATTTACAATAAATTACTGCATTTGCAATTGCAAATACTAAACAAATTTGCACTTTTACTATCTCTCCTTACAAAAAGAGTTTAAAATGTCATTTTAGAATGCGCGACAGAAAGTGGAGATTGTTCCCAGAATGAAACCTGCGCCACTGTTAACTTGAATTTTGCAACAATCACTCGCTGTCGTTGTTTACCAGGACATGAAAGGAAAGCTTTCTGGGACACATGTCGAGGTCTTGCCATAACAAATTGCAACTTCTGTGTTAACACTTTCTTGGATTAAGAAAAAATTAGACTAGGCCTACTCTATTAGGTCTAGGCCTACTTAAGATTGCGCTTTAAAAATAATCACTTCCCGAACGATGACCTAAGAGAAAGCAAGAATAGTAACGATGTATAAAAAGGTTTAAAACTAGAATGTCTACAAATATGTGTAATGAGTAATAAAAAAGCTATGATATGAATTAAATAATCTTTTTTTTATTTGATGTGTAGTCCTATCATTATTTGATTATACCAGAGAAAGCTTAACCAGTAAGGTGCTATTTTATGATATTTTATTAATGCATGGCATGTGATCACATTTTTACAAAATAGACAATTGTAAAATTTTACTGTTGCTGGATCAGAAAAAGCCCAAAACTACTAGCTACGAGGTGCTATTATGAGCGCTTCCAGCGCTCTCTTTACGATGGTAAACTTTTCAAAGAATTTCGAGTACATTGGTAGCGAATGCTGCAAAGTTTACATATTCAAAGTACAGCGCCTCATAAGATTACATTCGCAATACTCTTGGCCATATATGTGCTCTTTGAATCATGTTTATCCAATCCAAAAGCTTCTCGGGAGAAGCAAGTGGAAATTCTGGATTGTCCGCTATTAGTAGCTACCAAAATATGGATGGTGGCTGCTCATGCCGCGATGACTTTAGGCGGTAGTAAAATCATCCAGAAACGAAAATAATCTTCTCTTATGGTCAAATATCTTTAGATATAGACGAATGTGAATTGGGCATTTGCGATACTTCAACGACTTGTACTAACGCAATAGGAGGCTACAAGTGTACCTGCAAGCCGGGATTTCAGCAATACAACGAAACCACCTGCTACGGTAAACTGATTAACCTAATAAAATTCAGTAGCCGAGACATGAATTAAGTAAATAATTCTCTATTTGACGTGGAGCCCTATTATTATTAGATTATGCCAGAGTGAGCTTAGTCAGTAAGGTATTAATTTATGATATTTTAAATTTTGTATATGTGGCATAAGTAACTCAGTAAGTGACCTTTTATTAATGCAAAACAAGCGACCTCATTCTGCAAAATCGGCAATTTCTGACGAAAAGCCCTAACAATCAGCTCTGAGCCGCTTCTATGAGCTCTTCTAGCGCTAGCTTCACGATGCTAAGCTTTTCAGAGAATGGCGAGTTCATTGGTGGCCAATACTGCAATTCAACATAATTATGGAAGGTATGGGGCATCATAACACTACATCCTCAATACTCTTGGTCAAAGTGGCTGTATTGTTGAATCCAATCCAAAGAGATTACGATTGAAGCACTTGGAAATTCTGGACTGTTAGCTATAGACTATAGTCGCTACTAAAACATGGCGGTGCTCGTGCCGGATGATTTTAGGCGGTACTACTAATATCCAGAAACAAAAAAAAATATTTTATCACAGTCAAATATCTTTAGATATAGACGAATGTGGGCTGGGCATCTGCGATACTTCCATAACGACTTGTACTAACACAATCGGAAACTACAGGTGTACCTGCAAGCCGGGATATCAACAATACAACGATGCCACCTGCCATGGTAAACTGCTGAGCCTAAGAAATTTCAGTAGCATAGACATAAATTAAGTAAATAATTTTCTATTT
Source organism: Allolobophora icterica (assembly GCA_963556255.1). Classification (NCBI taxonomy): domain Eukaryota; kingdom Metazoa; phylum Annelida; class Clitellata; order Crassiclitellata; family Lumbricidae; genus Allolobophora; species Allolobophora icterica. The sequence continues at coordinate 87,853,014 of OY744602.1, forward strand.
GATGTGTTGTCCTACCATAATTTGTTTTTGTAATTTTATGATATTTATATTTTTATATGTGTTATAAGTAGGACTAATTTATTGAGTAACCTTTTATTACTGCAAGACGAGTGAGCACAATTTTTACAACAGTTGTTGTAAAATGTCACCGTCGATGGATCAGAAAAACCGAAAACCATTAGCTTTGAGCTGCTTCTATTAGCGCTTCTAACGCTCTTTGCACGATGGTAAACTGTACGAAGAATGGCTCGTTCAGTCGTAACCAATGCAGCAAAGTTTACGTTTTTCAAAGTATAGTGCACCATAAGACTTCGTCCGCAATATTCTGTGCAGCATCATTATCCAATTCTAAAGGCATACGGGAGAAGAAAGTGGAAATTCTCGACTGTTCGCTATTAATTGCTACGGAAACATGGCGACTGCTCTTGCCGGGATAATTTGGTACCGGTGCACTATTCCGGGGTCCGCTATTCCGGGGGTCCGCTATTCCGGAGATCCGCCGGAATATACACAAATACAATATCCATACATGCATAGATACATACATACATGTATACATACATGCATACATACTTACATGCATACATACATGTATGTATGTATGTATACATATACATACATTCATACATACATGTATGTGTACATGCACGCATACATTCATGCATGCATGCATGCATGCATGGATGTATGCATGTATGTATATATCCAGTGCTTTTTTCTAGGAAAAAAGGTTCCGGAACTGAACAATAGGTTCCGGAACGGAACAATTATGGAAGGGCTAAAATCCAGAGAAAAACGGGGTTGGAGGTTCGGAGGGGTCTCAATAAACACTGAAAACAGTTAACAACACTGAAATTCAATTGAAATAACTAAATTATTGTTTTTATAATTGAAATAAATAAATTAGTTTTAGTAGCTGAAAAAAGGTACCGGAACACCGTTCCGGCGCGTTCCGGCTGAAAAAAAAGCACTGTATATATCTATGCATGTATATATGTTGTATGTATGCATATTTCAGCGGAACCAAGGAATAGCGGACCCCCTGAATGGCGGACCTCCGGGATAGCGGGCCGGTATCGATTATTTTTGGCGGTAGTAAAATCATGAAGACACGAAAAAAAATTGTGTAGCCTATGTTGGTCAAATATTTTTAGATATGGACGAATGTGGGCTGGGCATTTGCGATTCTTCAAGAACGACTTGTGCTAACACAATAGGAAGCTACAAGTGTACCTGCAAGCCGGGATATCAACAATACAACGAAGCCAACTGCTATGGTAAACTAATGAGCCTAAATAAAATTCAGCAGCTCAGATATGAATAAAGTAAACAATTTTTTAATTTGATGTGTAGCCCCATCATTATTTAATTGTGGCAGAGTAAGTTTGTCAGTTGAATGCTATTTTTATATTTTATATATGTATATGTAGCGTTAGTAATTAGTAGGATTTTATTAATTCAAGACAAGCGCTCATATTTTACAGACTATAAAGTTATTGTAAAATATTTCTTTCGCTGGATCAGAAAAGCACAAAACCATTAGCTATGAGCTGCTACTTCCAGCGCTCTTTGTGAGATGGTAAACATTTCAAAGAATGGCGTGTTCAATGGTAGCCAATGCTGCAAATTTAACATATTCAAAGTATAGTGCATCATAAGAATACATCCGCAATATATATATAGTGGTCATACAGACAGTCATCCATTCTTTCGGTCGTGCACATAATGTATCTGTTGCATGCGAGCTGTAGGTAGGAAGGCTCAGCTATCATCATCATCAGCACAAGTCACTTATGTATTAAGAGGCATGTTTTGGGAAACGAGAGAGAGAGAGAAGGAAAGAACGAGAAACGAACGACGGTGGTATGAACAACAACAGTGTGTAGTGAGTGAATTGAGAGTGCGTGTAGGTGAATCGAATATTAACTATTGTAGTCAACGTAGTTAATTGCAAGTTAACAATAAAGTAAATATTAAATCAATGAGTGTTATCTATCAACGAAGTAGCCAACAACGGCCGCTTCAGGTGGTGGAGAACCGCTTCAGAACGATCCGACCTCTCGTCTACATCCGATCGAGCAGTTCCGTTTCAGCAGTGCTGTGACCGCTCAGCGCTGGTATATCGATGAGTGTACCCATCAATCCAACATCTGGCAGATACAATCTTCGATCGGGTAAGCTATTACCATCGTCGTTGGACTTCTCTCCTCCGGAGTCACACATATCCTTGCTGCCGCAGTCTTCGAACATTTCAACTGATTCTTCATCTACTTACTTGGCTCCAGCTGCTGACGTTCTAACCTCTACGCCTCCATCGCCAACAATTTTGACACCACCGGCAGACAATTTTTTCTCGTTTCATTTTGGACAACCAGCAAACGCTGTTAGTCAGCCAGTCTACGCTGTCCTTGAAGATTCTGACGCTGATTCCTCTCATTCCTCTGACGCTGATTCATCTGATTCTGAAATGGCTGGCAATACCTTGGTTCCTGCACCATTCACGGGCAAACCGCAGGAAGATGTTCTCGAGTTTCTGAATAACTATGACCTTTGGGCTACCTTTAGAGCTATGTCCGGAGGTCAGAAATTGGCCGGGTTACCTCTCCTCCTTAAGGATGGTGCAGCGCTGTGGTTCAACACTCAATCACAGGCCACTCGGGACAGTTTCACTGCATTGCGTGATGCCTTGATTCTGCGATACGGTCCACATCCTTCGGATGCCTGGAAACGATCTGCGGACCTGTGGCAGATTCGACAATTGCCACACCAGACTGTCGATGACTTTTTAACTGTTGTCCAAAAGGCTGCCCAAAAACTTGGAGTTGGAGCTGACCAAACATTTCTCGTGGCGTTGAACGGCCTACGATCTAACATTCGACAACATGTCATTCACCATGATATAACCACCATAGAGGATCTGCAGAAATGGGGTCGATTGACGGAGTTGTCCCTGGACGATCATTCTGATGCGGGTCAACACATTCGTCAAACGGTCTCTGAACTAGCTGCTATCCGTGAGGAATTGAAACAGCTTCATCTGACCAATGTCGCTGCGGTAAGTTCTACTGGCCACAGAACATTGTCACCTTCGCCGCGTCAAGTCACCTTTGATTTGCTACCTGATCCATCGTTGGAGACAACACGTCTGGAAGCCTACACGACATCGGCAAGAGACTATCACCCACGCCCTGGTAACTATCAACCGCCACCACAGTCTGATTCGCCGAGGTATCTTGGGAACACTCCGAGGTACTCGCAAGGTCGATCGTGGAATTGCTCTCAACCTCCTTACCGACAGACCTCCTGGCGTTCAGCTTCCAAGTCATCTTGCAGTAATTGCGGAGGTAATCATGCTCCTAATAACTTCTGTCGCGCCAAGGGTGTCACTTGTTTCAGATGCGGAAAAAGGGGCCACTTACAGTCTGTTTGCAGGTCCACCAGAGCGCCCTCTGGTCGCTTTAGCCAAACATAGGAATTCGCTTCCCGCCGTCCACAAATGACGGTTGGGGCTAAGAACAGAATTTATGCACAGACTGACAAAATTGCGATGTATAGAAACACAATTACTGTACAAGTTAGGAACCGCACTGCTCAATGTTTGCTTGACTCAGGCGCCAGTGTCTCGTGCATCAGTGCTGAATTTTTGCATAAATTGAAACTTCCTGTTCAACCATTGAGAGATGATGACACCAAAAATGTATTTTTGGCTGATGGTCATCCTGTTCGAGTACAAGGTCGTGCAGACATTACTGTTAAACTTTCCGGTTTGAGTATTCCTTATGAATTCTTGATTTTGCCACAGATGGGATATAGTCTGATTCTTGGGTTAGACTTCTTGACTGACAGTAAGGCAAGAATTGATTTTGATGCAAAGGTTGTCACTTTTTTTGATGATTTGGCTGCTACTCGGTTGTCAACTGCTACTGTGCATTCTTTCTCTGTGTGTACTCTGCATGCAACTGTCTTGAAGCCAATGTCTGAGACATTGGTCCCAGTTTTATTGCCTTCAAAGTATTCAGCTGATATGTCCATTATTGAACCATTTGCACGGGAGGCGAAATGTAAATTTATTTGTGCACGAAGTGCCATTGATTCTTCTAAGAAAACAGCTGTTTGCAAGGTTTTGAACCCTACCAATCAAGTCATTTGGTTGGCCAGACATAAACCATTGGCATGTGTTGAGCCTATTTTTCCAGAGATATTAGCAATGTTTGCTGATGATAAACCACCACCATCGGCATCATCACCACCACCCACACATTGCAATCATACGCCATCCTCTGCACTTGGAGTCCTCAAATCATCCTCCACGCATGATTACGTTTCCTTGGATAATCTGTCTGCCCGTAAAAGTCATTATGCGGATGGTTTGTCTGGCAGACCATCGGAAAGTAATTACGATACTGATGATTTCTTTGTCCGTACGGATAATGTTTCTGGCAGCACTGGAACCGCATCAGATAAGCCGATTGCTGATCCGCTGAATAGATTACATGGCACTAGCGATTTGCGATCCAGGTCTTTGGACGACCTTAAAGTCAATTTTTACTCTGATAATTTGTCAGCAGATGAGAATGTTAGGTTGAAAGAGTTCTTACAAGTCAATTTAGGTACGTTTTCATCATCATTGGATGATCTGGGCAGGACTCATTTGACACAGCATTCTATTCACACTGGGTCTGCTCCACCCATTCACCAGAAAGCTTACCGTCATTCTGTTTCTGCTAAGGCGGAAATTGCTAGGCAAACAGAGAAAATGTTATCGGCTGGTCTCATTGAGCCGAGTACAAGTGTCTGGTGTTCTCCCGTTGTGTTAGTAAAGAAACGATCGGGTCAATTTAGATTTTGTGTTGATTACCGAAAGCTCAATTCTGTAACTGAATCCATCAGTTTCCCTCTGCCACAATTGACAGATGTCTTTGATGCCCTGGGAGAGGTCAAGCCTAGGTATTTCAGTTTACTTGATTTAAGGAGTGGTTTCCATCAAATTCCATTACATCCTGACACTAAGGAAAAATCTAGTTTTGTGACACATCAAGGTCAGTTTCAATGGACCACTGCTCCATTTGGATTGAAAAATTTGCCGAGTTTCTTTCAGCTGCTCATGTCCAGAGTTTTCCAGAATTTGCATTTTAAATCATTAATTGTTTACATGGATGATATATTAGTCTATAGTACTACCTTTGACCTACATCTGGTGCATTTAAAGGAGGTTTTTGATCGCCTAAATGAAGCTAACTTGAAACTTAATCCGGAAAAATGTTCCTTTGGTCTGGATAAAATCTTGTATCTCGGGCATGTGCTCTCAGCGGATGGGGTAGCCGTTGATGAATCGAAAACCAAGGTCATTCGTGATTATCCGAGGCCGACGTCTCCTAAAGAGGTCCGGTCATTCCTAGGTCTTGCATCTTACTATCGCAAATTTATAACTCGATTCTCTATCATTGCAAGTCCATTAAATCGATTGCTTCGTAAAGACATGAAGTTTGAATGGGATGAGACCTGTGAGGAAGCTTTTATTAAATTGAAGCAGGCTTTGTCGACTGCTCCGGTTTTAATTTATCCTGACATGTCTAGGCCTTTTATAATTAATTGTGATTCAAGTTCTCAAGCTGTGGGTTTTGTGTTAGCTCAGGAGGATGTTACAGGTAGGGAGCATCCAATTGCCTTTGGGGGCCGATCTTTGACTACTTGTGAGAGAAACTATACTGTCACTGAACTGGAAATGTTAGCTGTGATTTGTGCTATCAAGCAATTTCACTGTTATCTTGCCAATGCTACATTTACCGTTTATACTGATCATATCAGTTTGAAGTATTTACAGTCCTTGAAAACGAGTCAAACTGGTCGTTTACTTCGGTGGGCGTTACAGTTACAGCAGTACAATTTTGATGTTAAGTACAAGAAGGGTAAATGTAATGTGAATGCGGATGCACTTAGTCGCATATCTTATCCTATGCACGTGGATGCTGATGAGGAACTTGAAAGTTTATTGGCTCCTATTGACACTGACATTATTCAGATGGATTTGAATTTAATCACAGACAGTGATTTAGGTGCACCGGAGGAACCTCAAGGCGAGGCATTTCTCCAAGAGACTGCGAAGCAACAAAATAGATGTTTAGAGTGTCTTCCTATCATTCGTTATTTGGAATTAGGTGAATTACCTCTGGATGATAGGGAGGCGAGGAAGTTGGTTATTGAGAGTTCAGAATATGCTGTAAACGAGGGAGTTCTTTGGCATTACTATCAGCCTCGTTCTCGGGGTCCTCAACGGAGCTATATAAATCAGCTTGTTGTACCATTGAGTATGAGACAAGGTATTTTAAATGGTTATCACGAAGAGTGCAGTCATCCAGGGTTCCACCGATGTTATTTGTCAGTTCGACGTCGTTATTTTTGGAAAGGCATGCACAAGGATCTGCAGAATCATATCATGTCGTGTAGTTTGTGCCAACAGTGTAAATATCCTCTCCCGTTGAACAAACCACCGATGACGTCATTGCCAATTAAACAAATTTTTGGTAGATGGCATATGGATATACTTCAGCTGCCTAGGAGTAAGGAAGGTTACCGTTACCTTCTTCTTTGTGTCGAATCCCTTACAAGATTCCCGGAGATGGTTATGCTGAAAGATCAGACGGCTCAGACTATTGCTGAGGCCCTGTATAGAGAAATCTTTACTAGATATGGTCCACCTGAAACCTTGTTGTCTGACCGAGGAGCTAATTTTTTGAGTAAAATTGTGACCGAATTATCATCTTTATTTGGTGTTAAAAGGATTCACACAGCTTCTTATAATCCTAGATGTAATGGCGCTTGCGAAGTTGTGAATCGATCTATTTGGAAAATGTTGAGACTCCACTGTAAAGATGAGACTGACTGGCCTATTTTTATTCCTGCCATTCTGTATTCTATTCGCGCAACAACGAGTGCAAATTTAGGACACAGTCCTGCGTTCTTGTTATTTGGCAGAGATTTTAAATTCCCAGTGGATCAACAGATGGTTTGTCTGATCAACCAGAGACTACTCATGAGTATGTCAGGAGAATTGCTAATGCGCTGGAAATGGCTAGACAGCAAGCTGTGGATGAGACTGTAGTTTTGCAAGCTCGCAATAAGAAGAATTACGATCTTAGGACCAGTTCTTCAGATTACGCAGTTGGGGATCAAGTTTGGGTTTTTAATCCTGTTACGCCAGTTGGCAAGAAGCCAAAGCTGTATAAGAAATTCGTTGGACCTTATTACATTACGTCTCAGGTTGCTCCATTTACTTACTTACTACGGCACGCCTTGACTAACAAACTGTTACGTCACCCAGTCAATGTTGATAGATTGAGGCGTTATGTTGATAGAAGGGATTATGAACAAGATTTACAGGTTACGCCTACTTCACAGGTCCAACCTTCACAGGGTACTGACGCAGTTGTCGACCCAGCAACAGTATCTGATGTTGTGACTGCGCATTCTCCATGGATTGAAGCGGAGCAAATTAGTGGAATGAAATTCATTAATAAAAAAAGATTCTATAGAGTGATTTTTAAGAATAGGTCTCTCAAGCCTGAATGGACAGCTGAAGAGGATGTCAGTGATTGCTTGAAGAGAGAATATCACATTAAACGAACCATGACGGGGAAAGTTAGGAAAAGGCCTACTCCTCAGCGGTTTACCAATGGTCCACTAGGTGATTAGACGAGTTGCTGAATGGTAGTTTTTTTATTATTACAGGTTATGTTGACCCTGAAGTCTAATGTCACAGGGTCACTTGTCGTGATTGATTATTATTGGCTCCTGAGAAATGTTGCATTTTATATGTTTTAAAGGAGATAGTTGCCTCTTGTGCTTATGTTAAAGCCGCTGTACAATGATGTCAGTGAGTATGCTGTGCGTCACTAGAGCAACTACTATACAGCGCTTATTATATATTCATCTTGGGATTTCTTGTTGGCCAACAATTATTTACATATGTATTACACTGATACATTCAGCGCTAAAATCGACATTTAAAGTCGTGGAATAATGTCGAGAAATGACACTTTATTCACCATCCAGACAGCTTTTTGTTTGACAGGGTTACTGACGAGTAGGACTGCTTTGAGGGTATTTCCGTGGAGATTTGATTTCTTGGTTGATATTATTCTTGTATATATATTATTCTTGGTCCTACTAGGGTAGTTGTTTTATGCACCGTTGTTACAGATGCTGTTCTACGTACGTACAGGCCTACGCTTCATGTATGGGATATAATGGGTTTTGGCGGAGTTGTCGTAATTGGCATAGGCCTGGGGTTCATCTCATATTACGTGGTTATGTGAGGGTGTATGCTGTGGTTATGCTGGGGTGTGTCGTTGTACGGCCAGTGGTTGTGCCGGTGAATGGGGAAAACCATGCCGTACAGCTGCGCGCTGATATTGTTATCGCTGTGTGCTGTGATAAGCCTGCTTCGTGTTCAGCGAGTGACCTACTTAATGCTAGTGATTCAGTTGTGCATACGTTTAATTTGGCGATTATTCAAGAGTTTTTTGTTCAGGAGGATTGGGCTCTGCTTAAGGCGGACACTACTGTTGCTGAACAGATTACGATGCAGTTGCCTGTTTTCATTACTCATTCAAATGCTTCTCTGGTAGCTGAGGAACAGTTAGCTGAGGATTTTGCCACTGCTATGTATTCTGTTAAGGAAGGTCAGGCGATATTCAAGTCCAAGGATGATATTTTTCGAGAACAGTTGGGACATTTGACTAATTTGGATTCGTCCTTTTACTCTGCATCCATATCTTTTCTTGTGCCTGTGGGTTCATTTATAATTGTTCTCCTTGTTGTAGTAACGATTTATTTGGTGGTTCGTGTGCATCAATTGTCTATTATTGTGTTGACTTTGTCACGCCCTGTTCAAACTAATTCAGTTCCACCAGTTTGGATTTTTTCGCAGTCAACTGGGATTCCGACATCCCGGCCAATGATTTTATTTGAATATGCGGAATTTCCATGGTTTCAGATTACTGTTATCACGTTCCTTGTGGTTATGGTTTTGGTTCTGATTTTTCGGAGGGTTTATCGCCGTTGTTGCAAGTCGTCGGTTGTTCAGCCTGTGTGTTTAACCATGCATATTTTTAACACAGAAGCTAAAGTTGTTATTCCTTGGTATAAGTTGCGTTATGCATTAGGAGATTATGATGTTGTCGCTTTGAATGCTATTTCTAACATTAGTCTTTCTCGTCATTGTTCTGGTCGTCAGTTACGTTTTCAGTGGAATATTACAGCTTTACATAAACCTTCTCAGATTCGAGTGTTGTTGCCACAGTCCTTATCTATTTCTTACTGTTTGGCTCGAAAACTGGACACTATTATTGGCCCTAACAAACGTTATTCTGTTCAACTGTATATCTCTAGTTTGGAATTCAATGTTCCGCTTGAGTTGCAACCATAATCAGTGTTGTTGTTACCTTGAATTTCTGCTTGTTGATTGAACTATTCGTCGATTGATTGCTATCGTTTAGTTTTAGTTGCTTATCTTGCTGACGCTTGTATTATCATGTTCTACTTGTTCGTAATGGATGACGATTTTTATGGTTACATGGTTATATTTCGGTACTTTATATGGTTATTGTGTTGTGATCATTAATGGTCATATAGTGGTAGTTATGAGTATTGTGTTATATTACGTTAGTTTCTCATGTCGTGCTTATTATTTGATTGCTATTTCGATTGTTATTGTCACTGCGTTCGATTCACCGCACGGGGTCTGATAGAGTTATGGACTGATAGACTATTTGACTAGATTTTTTGTATTGGACTTATGTGTTAGTATTCTTCACTGTTGGTTATTCGTTGTTTTGTTGAGGGGTTTAATGGGCAAAACCCGTGGCTCGTGTTTTTTTATAAGGATGGTCATATAGTGGTCATACAGACAGTCATCCATTCTTTCGGTCGTGCACATAATGTATCTGTTGCATGCGAGCTGTAGGTAGGAAGGCTCAGCTATCATCATCATCAGCACAAGTCACTTATGTATTAAGAGGCATGTTTTGGGAAACGAGAGAGAGAGAGAAGGAAAGAACGAGAAACGAACGACGGTGGTAGGAACAACAACAGTGTGTAGTGAGTGAATTGAGAGTGCGTGTAGGTGAATCGAATATTAACTATTGTAGTCAACGTAGTTAATTGCAAGTTAACAATAAAGTAAATATTAAATCAATGATTGTTATCTATCAACGAAGTAGCCAACAACGGCCGCTTCATATATAGTTTGCAATATTATATCCAATTCTGAAGGCTTACCGGAGAAGCAAGTGGAAATTCTGGACTGTTCGTTATTATTCGCTACCAAAACATGGCGGCTCTCGTACCTTGATGCATTTAGGCGGTAGTAAGGTCATCCAGAAACGAGAAACATGTTGTTGTATCATGGTCAAATATCTTTAGATGTAGACGAATGTCAGCTGAACATTTGCGATACTTCAACAACGACTTGTGCTAACACAATAGGAAGCTACAAATGTACCTGCAGGACGGGATATCAACCATACAATGGAACAACCTGCTCTGGTAAACAAATGAACCTAATAAAATTCAGTAGCACAGACATGAATTGAGTAAATAATTTTCTATTTGATGTGTAGTCCTATTATTATTTGATTATGCTAGAGTTGAGGGAGGCCACTGGAAAGCACCTCACTCATCTCATCCCCGGGTGGCATAATGCCAATGAACCTGCCTTCGGGCAGAGAATTCACCATCTTCATCATAATCAGAGGCGTAGCGACCGCCCTCCGTACCCTCCGACCGGAGGGGGCCCCTTCCTGGAAGGGAGCCCCTAAAAGTGGCAAAAAATAACAATTGATTAACCAATTTGCGGAGAACAAGGCTCGAAAGAAGCGCTTTGCGTAAATGGAATACATGTACATTGTATAGGGCGTAGGCCTATGTATACATAATTAGAACCCTGTATAATGTATATTGTTTATTACCGCATTCCAGTTTCTGCATTGTAAGGAGCCCCGGACGTATGTTCGGAGGTAGCCACGTTCTTTGTTGCTACGGCTCTGATCATAATATTATGCTAGAGTAGGCCTAAGCTCACTCAGAAAGGTGGTATTTTTTATCTATTATATTTGGTATATGTGGCATAAGTAATTAGGTAAGTAGCCTTTTGTTCAGTGTTGGGTAAACTCACACAAGAAATGAGTAAAATCAAAACTCAACTCACGCACCTCAAAATGAGTTTAAACTCAAACTCAACTCATCCTAAGTGAAATGAGTTAACTCAAACTCACTTGTTAAATGAGTTAACTCATAAACTCACACGTTTCATACTAGCACGTTCTAATCGAGCAACAATTTTTCCATCACACCTACTTGTAACAGAAAAATATTTTCCATCAAGAATACACGGTACTTCAGCCATGTTGTTCTTAACTGTTCACAATATACAAAATATGCAGTGCTTAAATACTGTCCACTAGCAGTGTTTACGACCCTCCCTGCCGTCACCACTCACCAGTATGGAAAGCCGACGATATAAAAAAGGCTTGTTTCAACATAATATGTGCCGATTGCCGAAGAGTGAGTTGAGTTTAAAATAATTGACAGTTAAAACTCAAACTCACAGAAAATATGAGTTAACTCAAACTCATAACTCACACTCTTTAAGGTGAGTTAACTCAAACTCACAAATCACAGCAAGTGAGTTAACTCGTGAGTTTAAACTCATATGAGTTAACTCATACCCAACACTGCTTTTGTTAATGCAAGAAAGACGACTACACTTTACAAAATAGTAAGTTTCTGTAAAATGCTACTGTCGCTAGATCAGAAAAGCCAAAAACAATTAGCTATGAGCGTTTCTGGCGCTCGCTTCACGACGGTAAACTTTTCAAAGAATTGAGAGTTCGTTGGTAGCCAATGCTGCAACGTTTACACATTCAAACTATAGTGCCTCATAAGACTACATCTGCAATATTCTTTGCAACATCGTTATCCAATTCTAAAGGCTTACGGGAGAAGAAATTAGAAATTCTAGACTGTTCCTATTAGTCGCCACCAAAACATGGTGGCTGCTCTACAAATACACTAGGGCGCGCCAGGGCAAATGCCCTGGTAAAAAAGCCTTTGCCCTGGTCGATGCCCTGCCAGAATTTTTGCCCTGTCCACAATTTGTTTGGGCATATTTGTTATATCCTGAGATATAAATTCACTTAATTCACTGAAATGTTAAAATTTGCTTTACAAATGTCAAAAAGCGTTCAGCTTCCGGGACTTCCCCCATCTGACCTTCTGACTAAGACTTATAGACAAATATAATAGTGCTGGGGGCGATTTATGGCAAACGCGCTCTCCATAAATCGCCCTCTGCACTGGTTACTTGTATGACTGCCCTGGCTATGCCCTGGTTACAAAAAATGTCTGGCGCCGCCACTGTGGCTGCTGGTGTCGGGATGATTTTAGACAGTATTAAGATCATCGAGAAACGAGAAAATGCTGTTGTATCTTTAGATATAGACGAATGTAGGCTGGGCATTTGCGATACTTCAAAAACCACTTGTACTAACTCAATAGGAAGCTTCAAGTGTACCTGCAAGCCTGGATATCAACAATACAATGAAGCCAACTGCTATGGTAAACTACTGAACCTAAATAAATTTCAGTAGCTCAGACATGAATTATATTAAGTAAACAATTTTTTTGATTTCGTGGGTAGTCCTAATATTATTTAATTGTGCCAGAGTAAGCTTTGTCAGTTGGGTGTTATTTTATGTTATTTTATATCTTTTTCATATGTGGCATAGGCTTAACTGTGTAGAACTTTATTAATGCAAGACAGGCGATTGCATTTTACAAAATAGACAGTTGCTGTAAAATGCCACTGTTACTGGATCAGAAAAGCTCCAAACTATTAGCTGTGATCTGCTTCACGATGGTAAACTTTTCAAAGAATGGCGAGATGACTGGTAGCCAATGGTGCAATTTTAACAAAAATCAAAGTGTAGTGCATCACAAGACAATATCCGCATCATTCTTTGCAAAATCATCCAATTTTAAAGACTTACGGATGAAACAAGTGAAAATTCTAGACTGTTCGCTATTAGTCGCTATCAAAACATGGCGGCTGTATGCCGCGATGATGCGATGATTTTAGGCGGTTATAAAATCACTCAGGAACGTCAACATTTTTGTTCTGTCATGGTCAAATATCTTAGATATAGACGAATGTCGGCTAGCCATTTGCGATACTTCAACGACTTGTACTAACACAATAGGAAGCTACAAGTGTACCTGCAAGCCGGGATATCAACGATACAACGGAACCACTTGCTCTGGTAAACTGTCAAGCGTAATAAATTCAGGAGCTCAGACATGAATTAAGTGAACAATTTTTCTATTTGATGTGTTGTCCTATTAATATTTGATTATACCAGAGTAAGCTTAGTCAGTTTGGAGCTATTTTATGGTATTTTATATCTTGTATTTGTGGCGTAAGTAATTAAGTTAGTAGGATTTTATTAATGCAAGACAGGCGATTACATTTTACAAAATAGAGAAATATAAAAATTCCGAAAAATGCTACTGTCACTGGATCAGAAAAGTCCCAAACTATTAGTTGTGATCTGCAACTTGAGCGCTTCCAGGGGCGTAACTTTAGCCTAAAAATTGGGGGGTACCAATACCTTGGTCTAAAAAGTGGGGGGGTACCAATTTCTTCTCCACTTTCGTTTTTCGTATGATAACCATTTTGAACATATTCCCTGCCAGTATTCTCATTAATTTTGGCTATCAATTTACCTGTGTATCTAAGTACTTTCGTACTTTTGGCGGAGATTGCGTTCTCTGGGAAGGCACAATAATAAAATATTGATTGGCATTGTTTAAAAAGTGGGGGGTACAGTACCCCCAGTCCAAATAGTGGGGGGTACGGGTACCCCTCGTACCCCCCACAAATTACGCCTATGAGCGCTTCTAGCGCTCGCTTCACAATGGTAAACTTTTCGGCGAGTTCCTTGGTAGCCAATGCTGCAAAGTTTACATATTCAAAGCATAGTACCTCATAAGACTACATCCGCAATATTCTTGCATATTCAATGTATAAGGCATCATAGGACTACATCCGCAATATTCTTTGCACCATCATTATCCAATTCCAAAGGTAAACAAGAGAAGCAAGTGGAAATTCTGGAATGTTCACTATTAGCCCCTACCGGGGTAATGTGAAGTGGGGGTAATCTGAAATTGCTACACCGGCCTACGAAAAACATGCTTGCTACTCGTGCCGGTGTAGCCTTTTCAGATTACCACCACTTTGCGTTACCCGCAGTAACTTGACATCGCGGTCAGGTTAACAGAGGTAATCTGAAATCGATTTCGTGTTACCCCGAGGGTAATTTGAAATAGATTTCAGATTAGGCCTACCCGCTCAAATTAATGAGGCCCAATTTTCGACAATCTCATATAATACTAATAATTATTTATATTTATAATTAAACTTTCATTACCGCCTAGTGCTTGAAGTGCGATAAGCTATCTCTCTCTGTATATCGCAATTACATCAAATAGGTTGAATCTTTGTTATTATGTTAGAATAAAATGTGTCAGGCACTTTGAAATAGTTTATAAGTGGTTTTCATACAACTAACATTTCTGTGATATTTTTTGAGATCTTGAGACTAGCTTTCTGTCTTGTATGTTTCACGTGTTTTATTCAATAAACGTATCATGCGTTGTAGGCATGAACCTTTATCATAATTAGCAAAATCAAATAGCGGGTAATGTGAACAGCGCAGGGGTAACTTGAAATCGTGTTCAGGCTACCCCGTGGGTAATATAAAATCGATTTCAGATTACCGGGGGTAACTTGAAAGAGGGGTAGCTTGGGGTCTTTACACTGGGGTGATTTTAGACGGAGTTATGATCACCCAGAAACGATAAAAAAAATTTATATCAATGGTCAAATATCTTTAGATATAGACGAATGTGGGCTGGGCATTTGCCATACTTCAAGAACGACTTGTACTAACACAATAGGAAGCTACAAGTGTAACTGCAAGCCGGGATATCAACAATACAACGATGCCACCTGCTATGGTAAACTGATGAGTCTAAGAAAATTCAGTAGCTCAGACATGAATTAATAAACAGCTTTTCTATTTGATGCGTAGTCCTATTATTGTTTGATTATGTCAGAGTAAGTTTAGTCAGTAAGGTTTTATTTTATGATATTTTATATTTTGCATATATGGCATAAGCAATTAAGTACGTATCCTTTTATTAATGCAAGAGAAGCGATCACATTTTACAAAATAGACAGTTGCTGTAAAATGCCACTGTTGCTATATCAGAAAAACCCAAAACTATTAGCTCTAAGCTGGTACTACGAGCGCTTCCAGCGCTCGCTTCACGATGCTAAACTTTTCGAAGAATGGCGAGTTCATTGGTAGCCAATGCTGCAAAGTTTACACATTCAAAGCACGGTGCGTCATAAAACTACAACCGCAACATTCTTTGCAACATCCTTTGCAACATCATTATCCAATTCTGAAGGCTTACGGGAAAAGCAAGTGGAAATTCTAGACTGTTCGCTATTAGTCGCTACCAAAACATGGCGGCTCTTTGTGCCGGGATGACCTAGGCGCTTGTAAAATCATCCAGAAACGAGAAACATGTTGTGTCATGGTCAACTATCTTTAGATATTGACGAATGTGGGCTGGGCATTTGCGATACTTCAACAACGACTTGTACTAACTCAATAGGAAGCTACAAGTGTACCTGCAAGAGGGGATATCAACGATACAACGAAACCACTTGCTATGGTAAATTCATGAGCCTAAATATTGCAGCTAAACTCTTCGTAATATTAGAAAAACACTCCTCTGATATGGAGGATGTTGTGCTAAGTTGTACGTAGCGGAAAATTCCTTTTCAAAACGATGACATTGTTCTTAAAACGTAACTAAATAATTTTTGACTGATTGTATAAAATAATTTGTGACTAATATACTTAGCACAGAAAAGACTTCATTGCCAATATGAACTCTTTGACATTAGAAAATGGAGATCGAGTAGTCATTGTATAGTATATCTAAAGACATTGTGCACAAGGATTTACAACATATAGCCTAACATAAATCTATAAAATAATATATTTCATAATAATTTACTTTATTTTGCGAGTGCAACATGAAAGCGTGACGGTGGAGGTTTGTAGACCTACGTATTCCCCGCGGGGAGATGTCGCCAACCTGATCACCCTCAGAGTCAACAAAATCGCTGCTTCTTCTTTCGATGTAAACCATGCCGTACGATCTTTGACCACAGTTCTCGTGTACACGCCAAAAAGTGGGGGGTACAGTACCCCCTAGTGCAAAGCTGCTCTATTATCTAATCTAAATTATCTCTATCAACCAGGGGCGTAACTTTAGCCTAAAAAGTGGGGGGTACCAATACCTTGGTCTAAAAAGTGGGAGTTCCAATTTCTTCTCCACTTTCGTTTTTCGCATGATAACCATTTTGAACATTATTCCCTGCCAGTATTCTCATTAATTTTGGCTCTTGATTTACCTGTGTATCTAAGCACTTTCATACTTTTGGCGAAGATTGCGTTCTCTGGGAAGGCACAATAATAAAATATTGATTGACATTGTTTAAAAAGTGGGGGGTACAGTACCCCCCAGTCCAAAAAGTGGGGGGTACGGGTACCCCTCGTACCCCCCACAAATTACGCCTATGCTATCAACCAAACTAGCCTTTTCTCTAAACTACATAGGTCTAACTGTCCACCTCCGTTACATCAAAGCTGAGCCATCCGGCTTACAAAGGGCATTAAACTTGTAACATCTATCTTTTCCCTTTCTCCCAAGTAAATTAAATCACTTACCTCACTCCTAAGGGCACGTCCGGTACAACTTAGAACATTTGCTACGGCACCATTTGTGAGGAATACCTCTTCCGGTACCAGTTCTTGTCAAACGCCTACTCGGGGTCTCGCGCTGACGGGAGACCGCGTAGGAGGAGGAGGCACTAAGTTCCAAGTCCCGAGCATGGGCGCATTCAGTCCTTTGAATTTAAGGTGTGTATGAGCACATTCCGCAATCTGCAGTGTCACAAAATCCGCTGAAATGGCAGAAAAGGTAGACCAATTGAAATTTTAACCGATGACATGCCCAGATGTCTTGGTTGACATATCCGTGTGCTTTGTGGTCACTGCACAGCCTGCATGTTCCTCACAGAGGATTCCGGCTATCGGGTCGAATTCTTGTTCAAAGAGACCTAGTTGAATCCCCTACATACAGTGGCGTGCAGAGGTTCTTTGATGCCCGGGGCCAACCCCTTCATTGGATGCCCATAAATTATTCTTTCCCTAATTCATTCCCTTACCCTCCCACTGCACTGTGCTCAATGTGCTGCCCCCTCTCCCTTTGTTTGATTAAATCCTTACAAAATAGACAATAAAATTACTTACTGTTGCGTCTTGCCGAAAAAATTCTAACAGACGACGCTAACCTAATTAAACCTATGAACGATAATACAATCATAACACTGCCGTTGTCAACCGCTGATTTCATAACACGCTAAAAGGGTTCGCAATGCATTAGATACTATTATTAGTACTTAAACTACGGCATACGATTCGTATGATACACGAAATTAGTCCGTCAATACAAGCGCAAGATACAAGAGATGTAACTGGGCCAACGCCAACCGTTGGATGCCCCCCACCCGGCTGGATGCCCGGGGCCGTCGCACCCTCCGCACCCCCCCCCTCTGCACGCCACTGCCTACATATAGGCTACATTTATATGTAAACTTGAATAAGGATACATTAATGATGGCAAAGTTCTTTTATTGTAGATCAGCTGCATGAATTGTACGTCGGCTGCTTTTTAGACAACGTAGAGGATCATAAATTGAAAACTGTTCTGGATAACAGGGATGACTTAACTATTGAAATTTGTATTCAGAAATGTTACAATGAAACTAATCTATCGGAGATGACATTTGCCGCTCTGAATGTAAGTAGTTATCTGCATTTTCTTTTCATTATTTAGCTTTAATAACATAAACCCTTCTAATACAATGCAAATATTTAAAATAGTCCAGTTCCTATCATAGATACGTCGCTGAGAGCTCAGTCAACGACGCTGAATCAATTATAGCCACGGAGAGTGAGAATTCGGTTCAGTTTCATTACAAGTATTCAGTAGATACAAACACATACATATCTATGCTTTATAATTGCATATACATTATGCGGCTCAGAGGAAACAAACATACAAACGAACAAATAAGTGCAGTAATACATACAAGCCATGCCATCTGCTAAAGAGAAATCTTGGATTCGGTGACGCAAAGGCGAGTTTATCTGTTGGAATGTCCGTAAATCAGGTCAGTGGCGTCACTAGGGCTGGTGTCACCCAGTGCGGTAAGTCTCCATAAAAAAGTGACACCATGTCACCCTCACTAAAGGTTCAAAAAAGTAAATTACCATTAGTTTCAGAAAAGAAGTGAAATTTGATTACCTTTTTTTTAGGAATTCGTCTGGGAAAAAATTCGTCTCCATAAAATTGTAATGACCTTTTTTAACGAATTCGTCATCTTACAAAAATTTCATTTTATCATTTGGTGTCACCCCCTCTGAGGGTGTCACCCGGTGCGGTTCGCACCCCCCGCAGCCCCTCGTGACGCCACTGAATCAGGTCATTATGAGGAACCTAATCTAATTTAAAGTACTACCGCAACGTAACCCAGTAGGCCCTGCAATCTAATCGAATCTGCTATGTCCAATCAATTCCAACAAATCTGATCTGATCCAATCAAATCTATCTGGTAGGATGAGATCTAGTCTAATCTGATATAATCAGTTCAATATAATTATTTTATATATTAATACACAAATTGTTAGAATGGACGCCGATGCATATGCAGAAATAACTCTGGTGGTCAACAGTTGTATGATCGAAAGTGTAACGTGAAGTGTTCCGGAAATCGGGTGCAAATTTGTGGAGGGAACTCTATTGATAAATTTTATTCGCTGTACACAGGTGAGCTTAATATGATCATTGCAACACTGAACACTGTTGTGATTGTAGCATTGACACGAAGGGTCTCTGTGTGCCGATCGACGATGTTTGTAGGGAGGGGACTCTATTGATAAATTTTATTCGCTGTATATATATATATATATATCGCTGTATATATATATATATATGTATGTATATATATATATATATATATACAGCAGAGTCTTGGTGCGTGAAAAGGGAGGACGAGAGAAGACTGCCGGTGGCGGAGATGGGATGGCTACGAGGGCTACTGAATAGATCACGGAGAGAAAAGATACGGAACGAAGTAACACGAGAAGAACTGGGACAGAAGAAAACGGTAGTGGAAAGAATAAAGAAAAGAAGACTAACATGGTATGGACATGTGATCAGAATGGAGAGCGGAAGAATGCCGGCAAAGGCGCTGCACGGAGAAGTGGAGGGAACGAGGAGCAGGGGACGACCGAAGAAGAAGTGGATAGATAATGTACTGGAGGACATAGAAGACAGAGGATGGGAGTTTAAAAAGGCAATAGAACTCGCAAGAGACCGGCCGAAATGGAGAAGTTTTGTTGGAGCCTCATCGTCGGTGAACACTTGACGGAGGAGAAAAAGAAGAAGAATATATATATATATATATATATATATATATATATATATATATATTAAAATTCTGGCATCTCGCATGGGCATATTGTATAACTGAGCTGTTGACTATTTGCCTTACCGAGAAGATGTCGCAGGTTGTATAATAATGTAGGCTATTCATTGCGAAAGAGGTGGATAAATTGAACTTAAATGGGTACACCTGGACAAAAAAATAGTCAGAAAATAGTGAAGCGGTTGTCCTGGTAAGCAGAATGACAGTGAAAACAAAAGAATTGCCAAAAAGCCTCTGATGATTCTGGATTACAATGCTTCTAAAGAAGGAGTGGATACTACAGACCAAATGCTTTGCATATAGCACCAAACGATGAAGGCGCTATCCAATGAAAGCATTTTACAACATGGTCGCCATAAGTACCCTCAATACTTTCATCGGCTGGATTGCGCTAAACCCAAACTGGCAAGTTCAGTCAAACCACAAAAGAAGAATATTTCTACTACAGCGGGGATAGGAGCTAGTCGGTCAGACCGTTGCTGTGGACGAAACATTGTGGGAATCAGTCGACACTGCTGACAGCAGTCATATTTCATCTGCCCACGAGATATATATATATATATATATATATATATATATATATATATATATAGAGAGAGAGAGAGAGAGAGAGAGAGAGAGAGAGAGAGAGAGAGAGAGAGAGAGAGAGAGAGAGAGAGAGAGAGAGAGAGAGAGAGAGTGAGAGAGAGAGAGAGAGAGAGAGAGAGAGAGAGAGAGAGAGAGAGAGAGAGAGAGAGAGGAGAGAGAGAGAGAGAGAAAGAGAAAGAGAAAGAGAAAGAGAAAGAGAGAGAGAGAGGCAGGAAATTGTCAATTATTTGGCATGTAGGCCTATTGTATGCAAAGAACACCTTAAGAACACCTGAATCCACGGCAAACCCTTACACTGATAGTGTGAAATTCTAAACATTGTTCGACTAGGCTACACGTAACATGACAGTATGCATTGTATTGCATTATTCCACTACACGAAGTAATAGAGCAGTACAGGTGTAGAGACAATATCAATATGAAAGGAAGTTATTTCTGCTTGAAAGGAAATAAAATCATTAAAATATCTACGTTTATAGATGCATCAAATACATGTAAATGATGGCGGGTCATTTTGACCGCACTATTAGTCCTGTTGTATTATATTGTATTGTATTGTATTGCATATGGGCATTTATAAAGCGCCCCTCGCGGTATAGACCATTCATGGGCGCTGCTATGAGCATCCAGTTTTTATATGCACAAGCTGTATATTAATATTATTTTTTATTATTAGTAGTAGTGGTATTATTACCATCCTCTGTATCTGGTATTCGTACTTTTGTCGGATATCATTATCTGTCAGTTTTTTTGGTGTCATATTTGATGTTCTCCGTTGGTGGGAATCCTCTATTTAATCTCATGTTCAAGTTTGGTATTTCTAGCTTGTGATAGGAAGTAACTAACCATAGTGGTCATAATATTGCAGATTGCAAGCATGTTGTTTGTTTCAGTGTGTACTGTCGGTTACTTTGGTCCTAACTGTGACCAGTTATGTCACTGCAGAAGACTCTTACCATGCGACCGAAGAACAGGTGTCTGTTCAGACGGATGCGAGGAGCATTGGACCGGAACCAGTTGCAATACAAGTAGGAGGAAAATAAAGTTCCAACTTGGCATAAAATTGTTTTACCTCTGCTTTAGATCACGCGAATATCATTTATATAAGTATGGACACTAAGAATTCACAGACCTCGTCCACTCAAATCAAATCGTGGAACAAAATTGTTTTCCACCTATAGTATTTCGAAACAAGTGGTTAACCACCCATACACATTACTGAAATGTACGGCTATAAATGCAAATAAAGTCAACTTTTAAGTGCCCTCTCATTTAACATAGATAAATGAGAGAAAGGGATAATTAAAAGTGGTGTAGAAGATATATACTTGGTTTGAATCACAAAGCGGGATTCGTTGTGAAACTAACAGGAGACGAGTAAGAACTAAGAAGTCAGGAAAAGATAAAAAGAAAGGGAAATGGCATGCATAGAGGAAATGATTCGAATGAGCAGTAATTTAAAGCTTGCCCATAAAGGGCTAAAACAAGATAGGTAATTTAGTCAATGTTCTCAGCGGGGAAACGTCCGGCCTAGCCTGTGTGGCAAAAGGTCTTTTTAGTGAAAATGCTTATATGTTCCTTACGTTGTGTGTCCAAATCAGAGGCTGAACGACGGTAAAGCTCCAGCGCGCGTACAGCGAGGCTTCGGACAGGCTTCAACGATGATGAAGCTCCAGCGAACGAATATCTAGCGTTACAGAGGGCGAAGAGCGATGCTTCGGAGAAGCTGAACAACCATGAAGCTCCAGCGTGTGAATCTTTAGTGTTACAGTGAGACTCCAGTGAGCGAGCGAAGAGCGAGGCTTCAAAGAGGCTGAACGACGATGAAGCTCCAGCGAGCGAAGAACAAGGCTTCGGAGGGGCTGAACGACGATGAAGCTCCAGCGAGCGAAGGGCAAGGCTTCGGAGGGGCTGAACGACGATGAAGCTCCAGCGAGCGAAGGGCAAGGCTTCGGAGGGGCTGAACGATAATGAAGCTCCAGCGAGCGAATCTATAGCGTTACAGCGAGACTCCAGTCAGCGAGCGAAGAGCGACGCTCTAGAAAGGTCGAACGATGATGAAGCTCAAGCGAGCGAATCTCCAACGATCGAGTCTCTAGCGTTAAAAGCCAGGATAAACGATCGAAGTTAATTCAAGGAGCGAGTCCCAACGTTAGTTAGTTCGTTAGTTAATTCGCTAGTCTATCAAGCTGCCGTCAGCCAACTTTAAAAGAGGTGTTTTGAGAACAAAAGTACCATTTGAAGCGAACTTTCACTACAATTAAATAATTTTAACTGAGAGTATAAATATACTTAACAAAGTTAAGAAATCTTAAGCACTAACCGAAAAGCACACGCACTTAACGCGGTGTGCGTTAAGGATTTGAGCAGGTTATTTTTTTTATAGAACATTTAAAAGTGATTGTTGCTAACTCATAGCTTAAAATGTCAACAGGTAAAATTGAGAAACAGTACATAGGATGTTACGGTGATGGTACAGAAGCGGCGATGGATGTGAAAAATCCAGGTGAAAAAACAGGTGTAAACGAGGGAAACGACAACTCAATAGAATTCTGCATAGAAATCTGTTCCATCGACGAATATACTTTTGCAGGGATGCAGGTGAGTCTACATAGATTCAAGGATTCATTGTAACTGTACCTGTAGCAGAATATATGAAAATGCGCTACTCAATGATTCAGAGGCGCTTCCGACCCAAGTCTGTGCTATCGCTGACTTGGGTCAGCGGAACAGAGTAAGAGAAAGGCTGAGGAGCTCCAACCGAAATTCGTGGGGAAGACGGTTCCAACTAGAGTTGCTAACATAGGCAAATCTTCTAGATTAGACAGTGGCACCGCGCATGCGGGAAACAACCAGAAGACCTCTTTCGGCCAAGAGAAGACTGGAGCGACCGGGAAGTGAATATACGGAGATACAAAGGGTCTTTGGGTATGAAGGTCCTACGCTGGTGCAATTTAATATTTAGCCTGAGGCAGCCGGATCTGAGATCCGCAACCTAAAAGTGGAGATCCTTCACATAAATATATCTTTGGTTGCAGTAATCGATAATAATACGCTAGTTTTAGACCAAGCCTCAATTATCCAGCTGGGACGCGGTTCTATTTAAGGCTTGGACTGTCACAGGTAAACTTATGGCGGAGTTGCGAAGAAGGATGGGCATTGTAAAAGAGGTACTATACCAGATTTTGGAAAACTAACACAGACAAAAGCCTCATAAAGCTAATCTTAGAGATAAGGACATTCTAAATTCACACAACAGTATTTTAGCTCGGAATATTTATTTCTGGTTTAAATTAACTGTTTTCTGTTACAAGTACGGACACGACTGTCATTGTGGAGAAAAGTACGACAGATATGGAAATAAGACAGACTGGGGCGAGCAGGTTAACTGTAATTATCCCTGTCCCGCAAACGGAGACCAGAAATGTGGAGGCGACTTTGCTAGCAGTGTTTATTACGGTAAGTGATGAGGATAACAGTCACTGTAGCATTTAAACTCATTCAGTGTGTAGAACAAGGTAGACGTTAAAGTTTTTAAATATGATATCCCTGCCTCTGCCCTCTTGTCTTCCCGTCTCTGACAACATCCGAGCTCGCTATACAGCTGCAGCAGTTGACGCTATTTTGCATGCGGGGCAAGCATATTCCTCGCAGGACTAAGACAGTTGCGGCATAAACATCAACGTATGGCAGACCTCTAATTCGGACATTACTGGGGCGTTGAGGAGCCTGATGAAAGACGCTGACTGTGCTGTCGCTTAAGGGTGTATCGCATCAAGTTCAAGACTCCGTGTTGGGGGGTCCGGTCCAGTGTCTATGGATAATCCTGCCTCCTCTAACTAGATTTATAATATCAGGTCGCAAGACTTCGTCTTGGATTCTCTTACTGAAACCATATCACGCCTGTTCTTTATTTTCTACACTGGCTTCCTCTTTCTGAACGTATCTGCATCAACCGGGCACTACTCCTGTAAGATGCACGTGAAAATAATTTTGTATCCTACTTGTCATCAATGGTTAAATTCATTCATTGTTGAACCTTGTAGCCCTATTAGAGATCGACCTTCTCTCGTATCAGCATTTGTTGAAAAGTAGGCCCTTATGTTTTTCTAGCTTCTGATTATCAATTAAAAATTACTGATCAACAGAAGAAAGTAGAGTCAATGCATGCATGAGTTCCATGACTCAATGATCAATCAAAGATAAAAACAGTCTACTTGTGAACCTGAATTTCAGTTTGTCCCATGGGCTTCTACGGAAGAAATTGCGTTAACCGATGCCATTGTTCTGACGGAGGCCCGTGTCGATTCAACGGTTCTTGCCTCACTTCAACGCTCGGCTCGTGTAAACCAGGATGGAGAGGTTCTGCATGCAATATAAGAGGTATTTTGCTTGTATCCAGATAATTATTCATCTAACTAAAATGTAATTAAACGCTTCAGTTAATACAGTGTACTCATGAGAACAATTGTTTCAAATGCTAAAAAGCTTACGTCAAACATTGAATTCGGCTGCGCTCACTTAATGATCTCTCGCAAACTCAGCAGCAGTCTCTCTTGCATTAAGTGAACAGATTTAGCAAGGTTCTTTAATAAGAGATTCTTAGAACGCCCACAGAAATGTCAGCAACATTCTTCCTGCAGATATAAGCAGGCTGTTATGAGTCTGGCAGGCACTGAAACATAAACGACAGGAAGTGGGAGTTTTTGCGGAACAGACTGTAGTCAGACCAGAGTTTCATGGTAGTGACATAGGCCCATATTGTGCACTCTTGCCGATCTAATCCGCTATCTTTGGTGCTTTTGATGTAGTATAATTAGTATTATTTTAAACGCTGTGACTGCATATTATTTGGGCTGATCGTGCACTGCTAAGATTTACATCATTATTGCCATTAAATTACTACTCTTAAATATATTTGAACAATATTATTTAACATATTTTATTGCCTTCTAACATGCCACACTTTCTGGCTATATGTACAGATTCCTATGACCTTCCTTTATGTCTAACCCCAATTTTATAGATTGTAGAATCAACAACGGTGATTGCGAATCTGGCGAAATGTGCGAAACAGTTGACTTGGGGTTTGCAACCATGTCGGTGTGTCGATGTAAAGAAGGATCCTTCAGAGAAAATAATATATGCAGACAAAGTAAGATTTTGAAGGAATTAAATTAATAAATTGTTACTGTGGTATATACTCATGAGCTTTAAGGTTCACTCGAACAACTATTAAATTCTTCATGCTAAGATAACTACAACCTTTGTTGTTTACTAGTCATGCTAAAACCATATAACCTGAATTCATCTTTTGCAAGATTGTAAACGAAATTCTCACGTTAGGGAACACAGCTAACATTTAGGTATTGTTGCAAAACGCCGATCCTTGACGATAGTTAGGCATGCACATATCAATCTTAGTTGAACACTAGTTTACTATATACTTCATGACTTATTTGCTGAGAAATGCAATAAATATTACTACTTCCCATGATGAAGTTTGGGTGCTAATGCACAAAACTGTGACGTATCAGTAATCGACTTACAAGACGCTATTAAATGTGACATAAACGCCAAACTTCAAAAAGTGCTAGAGTTTAATTAATACATAACATTTGTCATTAAATTAGCTTCTCTTCGCTACGTTGGCTGTTACCAAGGAAACACGACCCAGTATCTGTCTGCAGAGTTACAAACAAGCGACACATTGACCATCGAATTCTGCATAATGAAATGCAAAAAACTACATAGGACATATTCATTGATTCAGGTATTTCTTCATGACTTTCTATATCTCCAAATCTTCATCTGATGAAACAATGCTACTATAATCCTTAAAGAGTTTGACACTTTAATAACGTGTTGCATTGGTTCCAAATCACTTTTAGTACTGTCTCGCGTCTTCGTTAGGCTCTTTTAAAGAGCTGTATAAATGGCCATATACATACTCGCATCTTTAAAATTTTAATGCGAATGGACAGATAGGCACCCCTAAAATATTCTAACATTATAACTTAAATGTTTCAATCTGACAACATACTCATTTTGTAAGCGTCACATAATTTGGATGCTATTGAGTTTTAAGGGTGGAGTAACATGTCTCTGTGGAGATGACTACGGCCAGATTTCACCAGATGGTGAATGTCAAGTTCCTTGCGCTGGAAACAAACTACAATACTGTGGCGGAAACAATACGATAGTTGGAACGCCTATCTACGCCGTTTACACAGGTGTGTACCATCACTGTTTGCACAGACACGGTAGAGGATTTATGCAGTGGTCTTGGTACTGGCGATCATAGTTCTTAGCCAAATTAACATCGCCACTGAAACAGAATTTTAACTTTGTGTTATACAATGCTTTAGTTTTAGACTCAGAAGCATGTTTCTGCACCAAATAAAATGAAAAGTTGGACCTCCAAATAACTCAAAAGTAATTGATGGAATGCTAAAATAAAATTATTGTGGACATAATAACACAATTGGCAAAAATTTTCTTGCAACAGAGAGTCTAGGCTTCGCCACTTTACCTCAAGAGTACATCCTTTTGAAAACTGAAATGCAACTGGTATGGTTCAAAGTCTAGATGCTGATACATTTATAATAAAGTTATTATAGAAAAATAATTATAGATATAATTAACAGCAATAGGCCTATCGTTAGACTGATCTACAAGATATAGCGGACCACGTTCAGGTAACCATTACACGGATCCGGTTACATTAGGTCCATAGACATTAAGGTTGCGGACGGTGTTTGCAATAGCAGCATACAGTAAGAGCGTCTTTGAAAAGCGAGTTCTTAAAAGTTTCACTAGCAATCGTATGTTTTTCGCAAACACAATTATTATTAGGTATGACAAATGAGTTGATTTTAGGACCTTTGACATGAATCCTGCTTTTGATTTTATAGCAAAATCGTTTTTACGGCAGTACGTTGGATGTTACAAAGACAACCAAACCAGAGCAATGGAAAGGGAATTTTCTTGGGAAAATGCACGAAACAATACGATAGACTCCTGCATTAGACACTGTGGCTCCCACAACTACATGTACGCTGGATTACAGGTAATCTGACTCTTTTTAATTGCCTACTTATGCCCATTTTTACTGCAGAAGCATGTCTTTCAATGCGTCTCCGAACTTTTTTTTACTCTATTTGTAAGAGTTGTTGTAAATCATAAATGTGTATCTACATATTTTACTACCGATGGACATCGATCTCCGGGCAACCAGTGAGTAATCTAGACGTCTTTGGGGGGGAAAGTTCCCCCCCAGGATTGATTTTCCCCCCCCCAGAGGCGAGCAATATTACAATGTACAGACCGTCAGGGGAGGAAAAATCCCCTCCCAGGATCGATGTGGATACATGGTTTTCCCCCCCCCCCAGAGAGATGGATTCCTAAAAAAAGGTCATCAACTTTTTTTACAGAGGAAAAAAGTTACAAATTGGGTGAAGGACTAAAAAAAAAAAAAAAAAAAAAAAAAAAAGGTCATCAACTTTTTTCGAAGATGAAAAGTGGAAAAATTAGGGAAAAGTCTGAAACTTTTTAAAGATGGAAGACAAAATTTTGTGTCAATTGTTTGCTCCCCCCAGAAACCTGGTTTCCCCTCCCAGACGAGGGGGACTAGATTAAACACTGCCGGGCAACCTCTCGGAAACGAAGCAGCGCTGGAGAATAAGCCTGTGCTTTTCGCTTAGCTTAAAGTGGCGCTTTAGAAATTTGGAGACTACGATTACGATTATTTTGGACAGTTTAAATTTTTTCTTGGATCATTGTGAAAGAGTCAATCACAGTCCCGTGTTGTGTTATTGTGCCAAACAGTACACCAATATAACTGGTGAAAATACATTGCTGAAACATGTCCAAACAGCGCACTGAAGAAATCAATGGTGGAAAACATCTGTAGATATTAAAGTGGCTCCATTTCTTTAAAAAGGCATATCACTTTTTGTTGTTTGAGTTTGCTCATGTGCACGACGCCGACATGTATTGCATTGATACTTTTGTGCTTATCACGCTTCAATCAATTCTTTTGAAAACTGTAATTAAAAGAGACCCCAGCATTTTCGGATTTTGCCTTTTGTATCTTGGAAGTTGCATACTATTTAAGATGTCGCATTCATGATGAATAAAAGAATTGATGATGATGATGATGATGATGATGATGATGATGATGATGATGATGATGATGATGATGATGATGATGATGATGATGATGATGATGATGATGATGATGATGATGATGATGATGATGATGATGATGATGATGATGATGATGATGATGATGATGATGATGATGATGATGATGATGACAAACACGACGATAATGGTTATGGACATAGAGTGGCGAACTGATTTCTTGATGAAGTTAATCTAATCCAGGATTTGTTTGATGATCGTTGTATGTCGGTCCTGCATCTCTGAACATAATATTACGCTCAATTACTATAGAGGACGAAAATCAGTAACTGTTGTTTGAGCTCTAAATGTTGGAAGCCGCCACTGTGTACTTTTCTGGTCATATTAGCATCCGATTAAACTATATATTTGCGCAGAGATTTAATCGTCCAATAAAATTTTTAAGCGCTGCTATGCTGATTACAGTTACAATTAATAGCATTAAATAATTTAATTGATCATTGTAGTTCAGCCACTATTGCTTCTGTGGAGATTCCTACGATAGATTCGGTCCATTACCTGAATCCAGCTGTGATATGAGTTGCCATGGCAATTCTGGTCAAATCTGTGGAGGACCCGATGCGAACAGTGTTTACGCAGGTTAGTTCATAGCAGTGCGAATCTCCTGTATTTTGTCTCCATTTTGACTAACACTCGCAGTTTAAAACAGTTAAACGATTGCACTGATAAAGTAGACCTATATAATACCACGGAGTCTTAATTAAAATGCAGAACCTAATAAAATGACTTTTTGCGCCACTTAATATTTCCTTTTAGGTTGAAAAAAATTTCCAAACGGCGGGCTAATTATTCAGCTAGTCGCGTCAAATTATTCAGCTAGTCGCGTCTATAACAGAAGAAAAATCTGTGTTCTAAACTTATGCAATCTTTATGGTTAGAAAAAAGTTGTGCAGTTATTCATAATTTCTTCTACATTATTCTATGCCACTAAGTGCATATCAGTGTGTTCTACATATATTATATTGTATATAGACAGAAAGACCGAGCACTATATATCTGAGATATATTGAGTGCCACGGTTGAAGACCCTCGGAACTATGCAATACATCTTCTTCACTGCTGAATGCTGATATCCCGTCTCTATTTACTAAACATTGGGCAAATGGCCATCTCTACGCAGATAATGCTGAGGCTTTTGTACATGATCCGTCAACTGATCAACTCTTCCTTTTTTGCGTTACTCTTAATGTCTCCTCCGACCAAATTCCGAATACAGTACAAATGACGCAATGTAAATTTAAGCCTGCAAATACAAATACATAATTTTATAAAAGAGAAAATAACGTGCGCGACTTAGTTGCTATTATTTTTATGTGTTATCCAGTGAACGACATCTTATGGTGCTCAAATGATACAGACTGCAACTTGAATGAGGCTTGCAACGTTATTGACTTGAATTACATGAATGTTTCACGATGCCGATGCGAAGAAGGTTTCCATAGAATGAGTACATGGGAACAATGCACAGGTAAACTATGAATAACCGTGCGCTACAGTTTAGTGGTTTGTGTGCTGGACAGTAAATCGAACGGACGGAGGTCTAAGTCCATACTAGAGCAAAATAACTTATAATGACACATTTCATTGACCGTGAACAGTCAGTCTAAAGATCAGGGAGGTAGAGGGATGGTCACCCGCACCCCTACGACGATGATTAGAAAATCAAGTTTTTTTACAGTTCCTCTTTTATAGTAGGCCTACATTTTTTCTACTTCTTTAATAACTTCTGAATATTCTGATAAATGTTATCACAAGGAATCACTCAATGTCACTGTATAACTTCTAAATCACTATTTGAACTGTGTGAAACGGTGGTGCTTCGGTATCGCGTTCGGCCTAAGATCGAATGCCTGTGGGTACGAATCTGCCTAGTGGACTTATCGTAATGACCTTGAAAAAAATTGTTCGGAGACACCTATTTCTGTCACCAAGCAACAGAATTTGATCCCGATATAAGCTTGAGAGTTAACGCCAAGTCCTGCAATGCATTGACATTTTGTAATTACTATATACTGCTTTGCATGTTACGACCATAGAAACATTTCATGTAGCATAAGTTGAATTTCCAGCTCTGGTAGTTTGCGGGAACTGTTTTAACGATGCAAGTTAATATTGTGATATCCTGCAGATGTCGATGAATGTCAATCGGGTGCATCAACGTGTAATCCAACATCAGAAAACTGCGTTAACAACATCGGTAGTTACAGATGTGAATGCAAGGATGGATTCGTAAATATATCTGGAAATTGCGAAGGTAGGTAAATGTGATCATCGATTTGCAGATTGGGTTACGAAAGTTTGATGCAGAGAGGTTTGTATTTTAATACGACGTGTACATATCTAGTGATATGATATTGCGGTGCTTATATATTCTAGGCCTACTGGCTACCAAATATTTTTAGGCCTACTATTCTTTTGAAAGTCGTAAACATAAGTTTTTGTAAGACAAATAGCATACGGTTTACCATTGAAAAATTTTCTAACAAATTATTTTCAAAAGTTTTAAATATTTTAGATATAGACGAATGTAGAAACGATTCGCTCGTGTGCGATATTGAAACAGAACTTTGCAAAAACACAGTTGGCGGCTACATATGTCATTGTAAGTCTGGATATGAAAATACGACCTTTGGCAACTGCACAGGTATGTCTAATTGTTTCTGGCTCTGGTTTGCATGCCTTAAGAAGATTTCGAAGAAATTGTGACATCAAGTGGTTCTGCCATTCCAGATAGTCAGAAGATCATTCGGCAAAAGACATGGCCGGCCATCCGGCCTCATTCGACGAGGATAAGAAAATGAATTTGATTACATTTCATACGCTTGACTGCCTCCCTTATAGTTCGTCGTTTCACTTCACTTCAGTAATAATTCTCGTGATGACAGAAGTTATTACAAGGAATCACTCAATACCATCCTGTAATTTCGAAATCGCTCTTAAAACAGGAAATGTGTGAAATCTGTAGTGCGCTTTAAAAAGTTTACCCAAAAATGACAGGACTGGAAATGCGACTTGAGTAACATGAAATGTGTCTATGGAACTGTTCAGTCGAATGACTGCATTTAAAAATTATGCAATTGTTCAACAACCTCCATGTGACCACCTTGACAGGATTTTTCACACACATTTCTTTCAGTCACGTAGCAGTAGAGTTTGGTCCCAGTATAAGCTAGAGGGTAAACGTTAACTCATGCAATTGAGAGACCTTTCCTAATTATTTTCTTCTAGCTTAGCATGACATGACCCTAGACACATTTCATGTTATGCAAGTCGCATTTCCAGTCCTGTCATTTTTTTGGGTAAACTTTTGAATTTTACAAGTTAGGAGCACCCATGTTGGCTATTTTTAAAATATTCGTTGAAAGTTATTATGTATTTTCATCCGTTTCTATCATTGCATAGCATAGTTCGAATGAATCGAAAACAGAGTCAAACTTACCAATACAGGACTTTTAAATAAACTAATTTATCCTTCAGTTTCAACTATTTTAGACATAGACGAATGTAGAAACGAATCGCTCCTATGCGATAATGAAACCGAACTTTGCAAAAACACAATTGGCAGCTACACATGCCAGTGCAAGTCTGGATATGAAAGCACGACCTTTGGCAACTGCACAGGTAAATCTTATCGTTTCACATCAGAGTTTATAACCCTATAAAAATTTTCCACTTGTAAATTTGAAGATTGATGAAAGTGTATTAATCACCTGCTTGGGTTATAAAATGGCTCCAAAAAATCACTGATATGTGAAGAACAACATGTGGTAATTCCTTGGCAACCATTTGTTAGGTCATACTTCAGTGCCAGTTGCAGATACGATAGTATGATCTGTTGCTATAACCGTCATCTAACTCGTTTGACTATTTGTTTGCTTTCTACCCGTCTTTAGAATAATACTTTCCTTTTTAAAATCCGACAAAACCCTGATCTGCAAATTGCAATTATATCGTGCTAATTCGGCATCATCTGTTATCATTGATATTATCTGTCACATTTTTAACGTAAACTCCCGTTGGTTATTTTCCGATTATTAATCATCGATTATTAATTGGAGTGCGAGATAGTGTTGTGGTAAGCGTGCGGTATTGTCAATACAGAGGTCGGAAGTTCGAATCAGGGCAAGGACTTTCCTATTTTTTCCCACTCTCGGGAGTTGCTGGTCATATCTTTGTGAATGACGTGTGGGCATTTGGCCAAATGTCTCCTTCATTCAAGTTGCACTCAGTTGAGCGTTTTGAATCTCCGTCGAAGTCTCTTCACTCCTGGATGTCCTGAAATCGTCTCCGTCTTAATGCCTCCAGTACCCAGTTTGTTTGGTTTGGGTTTGACTCCCTCAACAGTTGCTGAAGATTGATTTTGCGCTCCCCTCGGAAAACTTTCCACACAACTCCTTTTCATCAAGTGTACGTGACCTGAGTGTACGCTTGATAGGTCTCTCTCTCTCTCTCCTTCAAAGATCACATCTCTAGCCTCACACGAGTCTCTACTTACACTTCAGGCGTCTCAGAGATGTTCGATGGTTTGTCTCATCCTCTGTTTTCACCACGCTGGACCATGCTTTCGTATGCTCCCAAATCGACTACTGCAATTCTCTTCTTATCGGTCTTACTAAGCTCCATCTCATACTTCTGCAGTCAGTCCTAACTGCGGCTGCTAGATTATTAGCACGTCTGCCAGGCTACTCACGCATTTCGTCCTTCATGTTTGAGCAAATGCAGTCTGCACGTATTAAGTTCAAAATCCTCATTCTGGTGTCCAAGGCGCAGCGGGGTCTCGCCCCTAAATATCTAATTGATGTAATTCACCGGCCTCTTTCTGTCTCCTCGCATCGTCCACTTCGCTCCTCGAACAGACTGGATCTTTTAGTTTCTTAGATTAGAACAGCTATTGGCGCAGTATTTGCCTCAATTGGTCTCACTCTCTCTGGAATACACTGTCTCCTTCTACTCGCTCTCAAATTTTATTAGTTAACCCTCGTCTTCTTTTACTTTTCTCAATACATTTCTTTTCTTGTGACATTGGGCACTAGGAGCACCTCTGAACGGTTCAGCCTAATATAGGCGCTTTATAAATGTTGAAATACAACACAGAGAGCAATATAGATATCTCGTGATTTCTGTTTGGGGCTTGCTTCGCCAGCTGTAGCAGACAGATATATGTAACTGAGTTAGGGGCGCCGGTTGCATTGTATCATTGAATGTACACTATCAGAAGGAAGATCAGGTTGAGAGGAATCCTGGATGACTGCCATCCCTGGTATGCTCATGATAAGACAACAAAGTGAATAATACGTAATACCCATGGCTACTTCTATGAGTGAGCTCAAGAAATGGTCTCCCTTTTAAACATTTTGCCAATGACCGCTGAACCATAACTTTCATTCGCAGTGGCTAACAGAAGTTCAGAAATGTAAACTTGTCGCCTCTCATGATACACTTTTCACGCTGACGTCTATGCTCTGTTTTATTGCAGAGATAGACGAATGCCAGCTGGATAGTCCTTCATCCCCTTGCAGTGCATTTTCAGAATACTGTGTTAATAGCATTGGCAGTTATAGCTGTATTTGCAAGGAAGGCTTCACGTGCATGTGTGGCAACTACGCAGGTATGGACGTTAATGATAAAGGACTATCGATTTATGTAGGCGTTCAGTTATTATATAGGCCTAATCTATTGCTTGAACACAATATCGTATCAGTAAGCATCCAGGCTGTTACGCATTAGCAAGAGGATATTGCCAAAATAGGTATCATTACCATAGTCGATCTCAGTACACACGAATGCATGTGTCATAGTAGGCTACCAAGCCAAATCATTCGTATAGATGGATAAATCCGGATATAGACCATATCCATGCTATGGCTTATTCTCCATAGACTGCCTCTCTGTCTTACGGACTGATCGTCTGGATATTGACCTGCATACGGTCTGGCTTTAGACACCAGCGTGATAGAAGCTATAAATTACAAATTGTAACTTACAAATTCTATCTTTAGACACCAGCGTGATAGAAGCTATAAATTACAAATTGTAACTTACAAATTCTATCTTTAGACACCAGCGTGATAGAAGCTATAAATTACAAATTGTAACTTACAAATTCTATCTTTAGACACCAGCGTGATAGAAGCTATAAATTACAAATTGTAACTTACAAATTCTATGCGGTAAACACGTAAGAGATCTCAAACAGTTCAACTGAGGAGAATGCATCTGCAGCTTTACCGTAAATGCACGCCTGCGTATCATTAGCATACTGATGAACAGCAAGCCCCAAAAGGAAGCAACATGGTTTAAGACAGCAGCATTAAATTTACAAGCAGAGGACCAGTTCAGAACACTGTGCTAACCCAAATGAGATCAGATACCAGGTGGTTCGGGTGGAACCAATATTGAGCTCCGGAGTGAACGCAAAGAGGACCCCTGTTAAAAGCCCGAAATAAGTCAAAGGTTATGCGGGTCAAACAGGCATGCATACATAAGGGCCTACGTACATTAAACAGATCAAATATGTTTACATATATTTTGTTTAGCCTATGTTACTGTTGTTAACAGATTGCATTAGCTCGCCTACTGCCGGAATAATTTTGGGAGCTTTTCTGGCAATCTGTTCTCTGATGATCGCCTTCTGTGTAGTCTCCCGAATAAGGAGAGCGAACTCAAGAAAGCCAGGTAAGTAAGGGGTGTGTGGGTGTGCCGGTAAACTCAATTCTTTAAATTTTACTTCCCTTCAATGTAACAAACGGAAAAATTCGTTAGACATCATTTATTATCATAAAAGTACGTATCTCAAAAGACGCTGTTGTAAATTTTCCAAATTTGCGGAGTACTCGTTGACACTGATAGTCGCCCTTGAGTTTAACTGTAGGCCTACTCAGTGCATACAATTTGGTAAAGTGTGTTAGAAGTCAATTCACTTCATGTCGTTGGGGGCACACTCAATTTTTCGGGTTGATTTCCTTATAGTATTCGGGTGTGCATTTAATTGGTGACCTTGGAAGAGGTCGTTCTGCTGAGCGTGTTATTGTATCGCGTCCCTTACCGCTAATTTGGATGAACGTTTATATCTCAAGTTACAATAAATCTATCTATTCCTTGCCCCTCTTAATTGTTGATCTATCTGCCTTGACTTTATCAGCAATACAAACGAATAAATTGAATGTATGCTGAAATTCTATGTATCGTCTTATACCCTGGTTTATAAAATGGGAACGTGTTAAAACTTGTATTAGTGAACTGGGTAGACTGAATTATACTTTTCGTGCAAAAGTAGCTTGTAAATGTTGTAAATGTATTACCATTTGTATTTTTCTGTAAAGGTTGCTATTCAGAATATACTGTGGAGATACTCATTAGATAATTACCATAATGATGGTTTCCTTGTTTGGGTATTCATGAATAAACATGGTGCCATTACTAAACTCTGTGGCTAGTTTCATGACATATGTACAGTGAGCTGAACTGATGTTGATTCTAGCGTTTCTTTTTTGTATCTGGTTTTCTTCCTGTCTCCTTAGCGCACTGAACGTGTTCGCTATTAATGAAGAGTATTTAACATACTTTTCCTAAACTCTCCTTATTCAAGCACAAATTCAAATGTACCGATAGGTACGATTCAAATCTGCTTCATTCAAATCTGTTGAATAAAATCTCAGGTTTTCACATATTGGTATACAACTTCAACTTAAAACCTAATTGAGGAGTAGGCCTAATACCGATTTTCGTATAACTGTTGTGGAAAGTATTTAAAAGTGACATAAAAATTTAAAGATTGTGATATATGGAATTACAAAGACCTTCTCTTCGGTTCCAGTATTTTACTGTCATATTTATTTTGATGTTAAAATAAAGTGTTTGAGGTAGGTGATATTTGTATTGTTCATAGAAGTAGAAAATTCTGCAGTTTGTAGCATTACTAGGTATACGCTACTATGCTAGCTGTACCCTATTTATATACTTTAGAATCCCATAGAAAAGTATCGGATCAGCATGAAACTTCTTGCGGTAGGCTTCCATAAACTGTTGACCAAGATAATGTCTACGTGAACGTGTGAAATCAAACTTCTGAATATGCAGAGCTTAAACAGGATGACTGTTTGAATGTCGAGCCTTCTATCTGAATATGATTCATTCATCATAACAAGAATAAGCTTTCAGAGTATAAGAATAATCATTAAATTAGCCTCTGTATTCAAAAGTATTTAACATTTAGTCTAGTTTCAATATACCTAAACAGACTTTTGAGCTTTAAATATAGTGAACATGTAAGAGTTTTTAAGCAGAGGAAGTTACATAATGATTTGTGTATCTTCTACTTTTATCTGTCGTGTACCCTTAAGTTCGTCAAATAGTTTTTTAAAAGCTGTATGCTCTATGATATTGATACATGTGCTACTCCATGGCTTCTAGCTTTTATCTAGTTATATATACATATTTTAGAATCCGATAGAAAAGTATCGGATCAGCATGAAACTACTTGCAGTGAGTTTCCAGAAACTGTTGACCAAGATAATATCTACGTGAACGTGCAAAATCCAACTTCTGAATATGCAGAGCTTAAACAGAATGACTATTCGAATGTGGAGTAGTCCATCTGAATATACTGCATTTATTATAACAAGAATTAGCTTTTATAGTATAAGTTTAATCGTAAGATTATCTTGTGTATTCAAAAGTATTTAACATTTAATCTAGTTTGAATATACTTAAACAGACTTTTGAGCTTTAATTGTAGTGAACATGCAAGGGTTTTTAACCAGACAAAGTTACATAATGATTTGTGTATCTTCTACTTTTAGCTGTCGTGTACCCTGAAGTCCGTCAAATAGTTTTTTAAAAGCTGTATGCTCTATGATATTGATACATGTGCTACTCCATGGCTTCTAGCTTTTATCTATTTAAATCTTAGTTACAGATTTAATGTCTTTTCATTCTTGAGAAATATAAGCCGGACAGAATAGGTTTACGTCTAGGATCATCGCGTTTGTAAGAGATACAGCCCATAGGCATTGCAGCGATTAAGACCGACTAAAATGAGACGTATCTTATGTATTGCTGTTACACAGAATAAGTGTCTTCAGGCTTTTAAAGTGAGTTTATTCTGCAGCTGAAGGTTGTGAGCTGTTTCTCAATGTGTTAGTCGATGCTAAAATGCCCTTATATAGGAAAACGTTTCAAACTGCCAACCTGTTCTAGGTTATTCGAGAAGTTTTTGCGCATTATAGATAATCTAGAATTAGGTCGGTAATAACGGCTGCTCTCGGATTATTATTAATAAATTTTCCAGGTTTACGACACTCGACTGTTTTATGTGTTTGCATTATACGTAAGACTTCTAGGCCTACCTGCAAATCTATGCTTCCTTGGACTAAGTTTGTTATCATCAGCATTAATAAAAAAGACTTCAGAAGTAGTTTCAGAGTAAGATTGAGGATTGAGATGTAATCCTAGAGCCTTAGGTTATGCTGAGATTAATGATTGCATTTGAGACAATTTACCACTGGCTTTCAGAATTGACTTCCATTATCTGAATTTGTTTTAAGTACCGTAAAGTCAGGATCTCCAGTGAGACATTCGAACATGTTTTCTGTTTAAGCCTCTTTTTTGAGTACTTCATGTTATCGAATGTTTAACTTTAGTGTTCTAAATAAATACATTTCCATATTAACCATATTGTTGGGTAGACCCTGTATGCGACAATCCACATTCTTTGTCATTCATAATGCAACAGAGTTCGAACACACGAGTAGCGGCTCAATCGTAATCCATAAAGTTATCAACTGATCGTCACTTGAAATTGAATCTGTATTGAACAATATGAATCCGCCATGGAGATCTTGCAAAATACGGTAAATGAAACCTTCCAAAAGCCAGCCAAACAAAGCATTCACGGGCAGCGATAACGACCTTTTCGATTCATGGTAAAATCTGGCGTCAGATATTGCTTGATTTCTGAGAATAGTTATGAACCTGTCTTGTCTTCGCTACACTTACTTCTTAAGCAATTGGTCGAAAGACCGCAAATCAGCGACTTGATGATGAGTGAGTCTATAAGAGAAGGTTAAATAAACGAAAACGTCTCTGCTTATATAAAGCTAGTACCTATTTAACTGTGGGAGGAACTCTTAACTATATTCTTGCAGCTACGGAAAAACACCGTTGTACTAGCAGTTACAGTCGAATTGTTTAATTTTTCGCTTTTGTGGTGCAATGGAAAGAACCTTTCGTGACGACAGAAAGAAATCAGTTATAACCACTTGCCCATATGGGATTTCCGCAAGCACAACTTAATGCGATATTTAACATTATACTAGTGTAAAATTAAAGACTCAAATAGTCCAAAACAACGAAGCTGCATATCAAAGTGACTAGATGACGATGACAGTCAGTTGATTCAGTGATCGTTGCGCTCTAATGCCAGTAAGACTATGCCAGTGCCGTGCTTCCGCACTCAACTGCAGCTATTGCTTGGCCTTTTGGGTGTTCCACGTATGCACTCTTCCACGGCCCAATTCAGGGGCTTCGCCTATGTGGGTCCTTCAGCCTGGAACAGTCTTCCCCAATCCCTCCGCCAAGAGCTTCTTACCCTCTTTGCTCTTCAGTTCCGTAGACGCTTGAAAACCTTTCCTATTGCCGTTGCTGTCACTGATGCGGGTCGAGAGCATCGCTAATCTGAATGGCGCTATATAAATGTTCTGTTATAATTACGATTACAATTACAACTGTTGCGTCTTCTCCTGTACTGAACCGTCGTCTTGAAACAATCTTCTTCTGGTGTAACTCTGTTTATCTTATACCTTCAGCAAACCTTAAATTGCGTTTGTTTAAAATCAATTACCTGGCCATGGCTACCTAAAAGGTGCTAAACAAGAATCTAAAACAAACCTTATGTTATAGTTAACCTCATGATATCGGTTTTGAAGGTATTAGTGGTGATAGTCAGTTGGTTCGGTGATGGTTGCGCTCTGATGCCACGGGAATATTCATGTGCCGCGCTTCTGCACCCAACTGGAGCCCATCGCGTCTTCGTCCGTGTTTGACCATCGTTTTGTTTTGGGACAGTCTTCTTTTCATTGACCCATCATAGAGCTTTAGCAAGCCATAAGCTATACTCATATGTGTAGCGCTATTGTTAACATTATGTAAAGGTACAAAATTAAGCATCTTAGTATAAACTTCAAAACATAACCGGTGATGATGACAATGATTTTAGTAGTCAAACAACTGCAGAAATAACCCGACTACAGCTTTTGTTAAGTCGAAAATGATTTTTTATGTAGATATGTAGCCTATATATGTAATTACGTATATATGTGTGTAATATGTATGTATGTGTCTAGGTCTTGATTGCACTGTTAGCTTATTGTATTGTAATATTTCTAAAGCGCAGTGGTATGAACCATTCAGAAGAGCTCCCGGTGCGAGAGACCCCGAGAGAAACAACAGGTTTTCAGATGGGAGAAGGAGGAAGAAATACTACCGCAGAAAATGAAATAGGAAATCCATTCCAGAGGGAGGGACCAATGATAGCAAAGGACCTGGATTGAGCCATCGTGGTTCTGACAAGAGCAACAAGGAGGCCAAGGCGGTCTGAAGAACTAACAGGGCGAAGCAGGAGAATCGAGCCGAAGAAATAAGTCACATAAATTCTTCCATGTTCCGTACAAGATTAATGTTCATTGTTTAATTCAGTTGATCAAAACCGTAGGTCTTAATATCATGATGGTCAAGTTTCAAATGAAAACTAAAAATACTCCATTATATATGATATGCCATCCAATCGCCTTTTGCATGAAGAAGTCGTTAGAGAAAACTTAAACTGAGCTTAAAAGTTACGGAAAGATCGTTTAATTTATATAGCTATAACAAATCTATGGCTATGGCACATAGTTGTAGCTGTCAAATATGTTTGGAAACATCGAGCGGATCAGCTAATTCGTGTAGTAATGTTCTTTGTATCATAATATCACCTTCTATTAATGTATAAAAGCTACATAATATCACCTTCTATTAATGTATAGAAGCTATGGTATAGGTGAATTTAAGTCATTTTAATATTTTAGATGACAAAAACCGAGTAGTTTTATCACAAGTCCGCGGTGTCGCTTTCTCTGACTACATCAACGCCAGCGTGATCAAAGTAAGTCAAACTAATCCGCACATGAATAGGGCTATATCAGGATGAACTTGATATAACTGCACAGTTGCACACATATGCTGATGCAACACTTAATTCTGAGTCACCTTCTAAGGTCTATAGTATATTACGGTATGGAAATATCGTCGGCGGTGATCTGTACAATGGCAAAGTATACGATGTAGTTTCCAACTTATTATAAAGGCTATTGTAGGGATACAGTTCACCTGAGAGGTTAACAGAGGAAAAATAACTCAAACTTCGTAATTCAACCTGCTCAATTCTCTGTAACTTGATGATATCATGAGCAGAATTGTCTTTAGTTTATTGAGAAAACAATAATAAAATCTTTTAAATTAGATTTCATTTTGTCTACGTCATTATATTTTATGAAACAGTTGAGCCTTAAGACCAAGAATAGGAACTTTCAATTGAATACGGCCAGACAGAAGGAGCCATTGAAGTTGTTCAACCATGAACGTGGAGATATGGGAGAATCGAAAGAAGTCGGGGAATCAGTATAACATCAGCATTGAATACCGACTGGAGAGTAGAAAGACGGACCCTGGGAAGACTAATGAGGATCGAGAGAATTACAGTAGGCTAGTCATTTCGAGAACAGACACTGCATGCACATGCAAAATTGAGATGAAGATCAAGGATGAAACACAAGTACAGATAGCCCTGATATCTTTAAGTGGTAATACGAGCAGCGGGTGAGATTGAAAATGTGCTAAAGAGAACTATCTAGAATGACAACTACATCATGTACGTACACTGAACGAGAAAGTGAAAAGGGGAACCTCTCACATAGCAGAGCAAATTCAAGCTTTTGGAGTTGCTGAGGTGTACCTAACCAAATACTCCACCGATACTCCACCGTGCAGCACGGTGGAGTATCGGTAACCCGTTTGGTCAATGATCATGCGATCGCCGGTTCGACTCCGTGCAACGACCTTGGGCAAGTTGTTTGCGCACACCGTGCCTCTGTCACCAAACAGTATAATTTGGTGTAAGCTGGGAAGTAAACGGGAAGTCCTGAGATGTACTAGCCCCGTGTCCAGGACCTTGGGATTCGTCCATTGTCGGCTCAAGGGCCTAGAAAAGGAGATGAGCGCCTC
Source organism: Allolobophora icterica (assembly GCA_963556255.1). NCBI lineage: Eukaryota > Metazoa > Annelida > Clitellata > Crassiclitellata > Lumbricidae > Allolobophora > Allolobophora icterica. The sequence continues at coordinate 87,894,757 of OY744602.1, forward strand.
ACCTACGTCCCACTTGCGGATGTGGACTGACTTTTTTTTACCTAACCAAATAAATTGGAATGTAAATATAAGTATGCATGAGTGTAGGTGTGTATGTATGTATTTATGTATGTGTGCATGAGAATTTATGTTTCAGGAGACTTCATATAACGAATTTCAAGTAACTCACAAAGCGCTGCAAATTGCGTTTATGTTTTATACAGGTATGTCTGCATATAATATCAACGGTTGATGTGTGTAGACCTATGAATGCATGCATGCAAGATACAAATACGCACGTGCGCATATAAGGTTAAATATAGAAGTGTATAATGTATGTGTGTGTATACATTTCAACGCCTGTTAAGAATCTACTAGATCTACAAAGTACTTAATCTGTGCAACGTGGTGGCTCAGTGGTAAGTTCGGCGCCTTGTGACCGGAGGGTTACAGGTTCGAATCCCACTCAAGCCGCTGCGTACGGACCTTGGGCAAGTCCTTCATTCGCAATTGCTCGTGGCGCTTCGGCGTGAAAATTCCGGCACAGTATCAAATGCTGTAGTTGGGAGCGCCTCTGAGTAGTAGTTGACTTCGAGAGGCGCTCTAGAAATATCCTGAATAAATAAAAAAAATAAAAAAAACTCCTATTTTATTTTATACGTCTGAATGTATTGCATTTGCTGAACCTCAATGGAGTCGGTGTATAACCTGTGAAAGCTGTATATTTAGTACTAGACACTACTGCCACCTAGTGATTACTTGAAATTGGTAATGTAAAATATATTAGATATATTAGAAGTTGTTTAGGCAACAATGGTGTGACCTAACCTTGTGACCTGAGAAAGTATTATACTAGAAGTTGGTGTATATAAGTGTGCAAAATAAATTAGCCTACTCCATGCAAAATCACGTCACAATTTCGCATGTTAAAAGTAGATTCAGGCCAAAATAGGGTGTTATTAGTTAGGGAACATTGCAGTTGAGATTTCCTATCCTACTTTGGTAGCCTATGTAAAATGATGTGGAGCGATAATTATTGAAGGCTGTGAACGTAGGCCTAACTATAAAATAAACAGGACATATGACAATGAAACACCACCGTGCAATTGGTGTGCAGCTTATCTCTGGCAAACAATAGGCCTACCACATAAACCGTGTAGGTTGCATTATCAAAATCATTGTAGTAATGTCGAGTAGATGGTTCCCACATAACGCAGACCATTAAAAGTACACTGTGCTAGTTAACTACTATTTAAATGTTGTTTCAGTGAATCCAATTAAATTTTATTCCCGAACTTCGCGATTCAGTACCGTGTAATCTCATTTTAGAAACCTATTAATTTCACGTTACTAGGACAGCCAATTTACAATGCAAACACAGGCAGTCGATTCAAGGGTAATACAGTCGAGCAAAAGTGAAAGGTTTTTTCTGCATTGAAACAAACGTTAGTTATATTGACAAACGTCCTGTTACAACTGACTGGATAGTAATGACTGTTGGAAAAAGTTTCCATTTATTTGCCCATTAAATGTAGGTTTTGTCGATACGGATTACTAAAAGTCAGCTACTTCGACATTTCAAACCTATATAAGAATGTGTACAATGATTAATTACGCAGGATTAATAATGTTTTCTTTGCTACCACTCGCAACTACCATGATCACTGGTAAGTGGATTACTCAAGTAAGCATCGCCTAGAGCATTGTCATATGCTATTCTCCCAGTGTAGAACCTTGAACTAATCTGCCGGCCTAATCTATGACAGCGTTTTAGCTGATGCTTCAATGTATATGTATTCACAATGTATTGTGCCCGATGTATACAAATGTCATATATACATATATGTGTGTGTTAGCATAATAATAATAATAATAATAATGATGATGATGATGATGATGATGATGATGATGATGATAATGATGATTATGATGATGATGATGATGATGATGATGATGATGATGATGATGATGATGATGATGATGATGATGATGATGATGATGATGATGATGATGATGATGATGATGATGATGATGATGATGATGATGATGATGATAGGGGAGAGTTGCCATAGATGGACCACCTAAGGGAAACCGAGGTTTACTGAATGAATGCTACCGAATTTCTAAAAGGAAATTATGCCACATGATGGACTGATTAGTCAAGTATGTTGTTCATAATCAAGGAACAGATAGTATTCATGCATTTATGAAAAAAAAACTAAAACAACTAGAGCTCTAATAGGTCCAATCAAGGCAACCTGTTTCCTTAAATGGACCACATGGTGTCCTTGATTGGACCAGTCACCCTGAATGGAACATATTATTTTAAAGACTTTTTTAAAGGTAACTTGGAATAAGAAAAACACTTTAAACGTTTTACAACACTTATTGTCTAAAATATGCAATAAAGGCGTCTGTATCTAACTGTCAAAATACTATAAAAGTAGTAGAAATCAACTTAATATATGACTAACATAACCACTGCCAGTAAATTAATTAGGTGTACATTGTCAAACATGAAACCTGGCTATAACTAAAACAAATTTTATTACATTTCTAAAAGCTGATCTTAAATGTGTATCCTCGTTGTCAGGTACGGCTAAAAATAGATCAAAACTACATGAAATAGAGTTTTATTCACAATTTAATAAATGTTTAGTACTCCGTAAAACTGCCTATGTCGATACGATCAATATTCAACTGCGCAAGAATACAACAGTTGAAAACGAGGTTAAATGGGTATCTAGGGTGTAAATCGGCTGTGGTCCAATTAAGGCAACGGTCCATTTGGGGCAACTCTCCCCTACTACTAATAGTAATAATAATAATAAAATAATAATGAGAAGAACTTGCAAAACGATGCACCTTCATCTCTCTTCGTTAAAAGTTATTTTTAATCTACCAAAGAGTTGTAGGACCGTCGGGAGGTAGATCGTCGCTATTAAACAATGGGCTTAACGGATAATAGTTAAGCCTACTTATTTGGAATGGGCTTCCTTCTGAGCTGCGTTCTCTTCCTCGAAACTCGTCCACCGTGTTTTCACTGGTTTAAAGACTGTTCTCTTTCGCCGGATTTAGGCAGGGAGCGCCTCTGAATAGCTTCCTTGAAGGGGAGCTATATAAATATTTGATTGCTTTCTGCTTGCTTGATTGATTGATTGATTTATTGCTTATTGATCCATTAAGACTTTTCTGACTATGGTTTCACTTGAAGTGACAATTGATGACATGCGTTGTTATGATAACGGCGTTCAGTAGGTCACTACTATGGAATGGAGTGCAACATAACAGAACAGAACAACATAGGAATAGAACAGAATATAACAGAACAATGTAGAATAGAACAGAATAGAACCGAATAGAACCGAATAGAACAAACGCCATAGAATAGAACAGAATATAACAACATAGAATAGAACGGAATATAACAGAACAACATAGAACGGAAGAGAATAGAACGTGATAGAACAGAAAACCACAGAATAGAACAGAATAGAATAGAACAGAACAGAACAACATAAAATAGAACAGAACAGAATAACATAGAACAGAACATAGAATATAACAGAATAGAACAGAACACCATGGAATAGAACAGAATAGAAACGAATAGAACAGAACACCACAGAATAGAACAGAACAGAACAACATAGAATAGAACAAAACAGAATAACATAGAACAGAACATTGAATAGAACAGAATATTATAGAATTACGTAGAATAGAACAGACTAGAACTGAACCGAACAACATGCAATAAAAAAAGAACAGAATAGAACAGAACAGAATAGAACAGAACAGAACACAGCATTGAAGACAAGATTACATCAGTTTAGATTAGATGAGTTCTTCATTCTACAGTTAATTAAACACGTCTTTCAGATTGCGGAAGCACAAGCAATTACTACGGGACATCTGGAATGATCTATTCTCCAAACTATCCCTCGCACTATGTCAACAGTGCCGACTGTACCTACACGTGGTATGTTCCCACACTCAGCTCAGTTTCCTTGACGTTCCAGTACATCGACACGGAATATTCTGCAAGCAATTGCGGGTATGATTCGGTAGAGGTGAGCATAAACTATTGTTCTCACGTATTCTAATTATAAAGGACTTAACTTGCATTGTGTTCTTATTAGGTTTACAGGATTCCTTGTATTCAAATGCTCAAGATTTATAGCATTTTTTATTCTATTCTATGCAATACTATCCTACACACTGCTAAACTACACTATACCATGCTATACCATAATATACCAAGCCATAACATACCATACCACAATAATTATGCTATACTGTACTATATTATGCTATACTATGCTGTATTGTGCTATACTATACTATGTTATACTCTACTATATTATACTATGCTATACTATGCGTTACTATACCATACTATACTACAAGTATACTATACTATGCTATGCTAAACTATACTATACTATACTATGCTATAGCATACTATACAGTACAATACTGTACTTTACTTGAATTTATTACATTACATCTAGAAAACTGACTGGCCTTGACTTATAGTTTCCATTGTCTTCAGCGTTAGGCTTTGAACGATAGTGGGCAATACAGAATAAGCTGCAGCATATCATATAAAAATCAATCAGCTCACTGTCAATAATTTGACTTGGCCTTTTGTTCTGATGTACTCTGCAGCTCAGTTGTCGTTCTCATTCCGTCGCTGTTCCAGTAAGATACTGTGGATCAGGTTCCAACCTGAACCCAGTTACATTTACGCCTTGCACGCAGGTTGTCATTCGGTTCAAATCGGACGATTTCGTTCCTGGCGGAGGCTTTGCAATCAGCTATCGAGCAGATTCAATTGGTAAGATACTGCACGTTCATTTCTATTTCAAGGTATTCACGTAATTGTGTTTTTCTTAGAAGTGTAGGAATGAACATCAGTCGGCAATGAAAGCCATCCTGTCCCCATCAATTTTGGTTTTCCTTGGCATATGGTCAATTGTTTTTCATAAGATCATGTTATAGGCGAATATAGGGCCTACATCATTCTACATCTGTCCACAGAGGGACGCATGGGAATGTTGATACGGTCATGATATGGGCAGGGAAGTTTAAAGGACGCGTTGTGTTTCTATGGCGACAGTATGAGCCCTCGAACCTGCTCAGTTTCAGTGAATTGGTTGGGTGAGACCCTCCACTAACACTGCACCTTTGATTAGGCGCCACGACCTTTAAAGTCCCCGTATCCGGACCGTGCTAATCCGATATTCAAATCTCTGAACCGCAGTATCGCGTGTACGCATAGGCGCACTAAGCGCGCCTAGGGCTTCAAATCTCGGAGGGCCCGCAAGCGAAGGATTTTTTCAATTATTAAAAATAACATTTGTGAATTTTGAATTATTTTTGTAAATATAACATATTTTGTAAACCAGAAATTCCATTGATCAATATCGGCTATGTAGGCCTAATTCAGCCTTGCTCTGCATCGAATCTGCTGAACTACAAAAGATGCAAATATTCGCATGTTTTTCACATGCATTTCAGTCAGAAACTTAGTTTCCACAAACTGCATGTTTCTGCTTCACAAATATCTAGCTAGAGCTATCATACACATCAGTTTCACCGTCTAAAGTGTCCCAAAGTGTATCATTTACAGTCTTTGTGCATTTCATTCCAAAACATTTTCCACAAACTGCAGCCACTTGGTTCGCAACTCTCCTGCTAGAATTACCAGAAGGCGAACTTTGCCAACAAATTGATAATTTTGCAAGGCTAAAATGCTGAAAGAAAGCCCTATAGTTGGATGAGTAAGCGGTGAATAGAATTTTTTAATTCTGCATTCGCATGCTTTGCAACTTCAGCCTTTTGTTCAGTTTCTGTTACGCTGTTTATGAATAGTTGTAAAAAAGTTACACCGATTCTGCGATTCAATTTCACAAAAGTATTTTCGTTCAGAAATTGCTATAATTGCTGCATTGCGTTGAAACAAACGAGTAGGTCTATAGGGCCTAGTACCGCACACTTATAAATATTCTTGCAGTTTTTACTAAAATCATTAAATCGAATAACTTCGCATTCCTTGAAAATAGCTTTCATAACTAATCATAATTACAGTGACAATCTCAATAACACTAAAAATATAGTTTCAAGTTCAACTTCGTGTGTTTTTGCACAGCAGTACATGATAGGCTAAACGTCGACAGAGTCAGACTCTCGGTCTACAACTTCAGAAAGGTCCCTAAAATATTTTCGCCTAGGACCCCGTTTTCTGTAAACGCGCCTCTGGTGACTCATTCTAAGTATTCGAAAAGCAGCGTTCTATTCAACGACTACTTTGGCAAAGGAGTTAAAAGTTGCACTAAATAAGTAAATATATGCCTGTTAGATAAAACTTGCGAATGTGTTGAACAGAAGACTAGGAATCTGTACAGCGTTCATCATCTGTTGAATGACATAGCCTGCTAGTGGCTAGTAACTGATTCGTGAACAATTACTTTTACTATTCCGGCAAACCTCAATAAATTTAAATGGCGATTAGCTTCAATCATATCAGCTATTATATAGAATCTACACAAAGCCTGTAATTGTAGTTTAGGGCGGTATAAAACTACCTAATCAGATATATGCAGAACTACCCGCATCTACTTTAAACGTTCGACTTATATAGCCCTGTAAAAAGTCAAATACAGGTCATAAGTCAAATGGACTGATTGGATATCGGCAAATTAAAATATGAAGTGCATCGTCCAATTGCACTGTCTAGGTTCTAGTAGACCTACATCAATTCCATGCGGAAGTGTGCCCATTGTAAGCCAAAGTTGTGTGGTTCGCCAAGGTCACCTTGTCACCTTGTGCCGTCAGTTCTTGGAACTCTAGCGACCGTCATGACCAGCCTCCTCCATTCCTCCATTCATGGATTATGCTTTTCATGACGATTTTCTTGGCACGAGGCATTCAAGTGTATCTCCTGAGACAGACTTCAAGTGGCTTTTGAAATGCCTACTTTAAAATAGTACAGAATTGCACTAAGCTGGATCAGCAAAAAATTTCTTCAATGGAAATTGCCTCTCTGTTTCCCAATAGAGCCAAGAAACCGTTTCAAACGTTACCGAGACATCTCAGGCAGCGATCTACCTCACAGACGCTTAAACATTTTTTGCTTCTCAGTCTGATAATAATCCCTTTTTTGATTTCAGTACTATTAGTCTTAAAATTTAGAAATAGTTGATTACCTGTTTTTTTCAAAGCATTTTGCTCTGTTTGTGTTTATGCTTTATTTCCTCTATTATTGAGTTAGCCTACCAATTTCAAAATTTTGACTCATGATGTCAAATAGAAAAATGTTAATGAAGGCATAGTTGACTACTTCTTAGTAGAAATAATCAGCTATGTCACAGGTAATTTGCAATTTTCGCAAACTAATCAAGTTTCGTTTCGTTGCTATTGGAAGTTGTCTTGGAAACTGAGGCCATTTAACAACTCATAATCTAAACGTTTGTCAACCACCCATACTAAACGACTGTAAGCGTCTCCAAAGCTCACAAGCCCGAACTGACTCCAGAACAGACCAGAACAGCCTATCAGCCTATGATCACTATAACACTTCCATCTTCATAGTACTCCATTGGCTGAAAATTCCAGAGTGAAACCATTTCGAGTCCTATCACTAACCTACAACTTCCTACAATATTCCCAACCAAAGTAACGTGGCGAGATCTTCACCATCCAGCCAACCCACTCCACCAGATCATCTACTTATCACAGTCTTTCCAGACTCCCAGTCACTAATCGAATGTTCTCAAGCCTATCCATCTACTGCACTGTTCTGATCTCCAACCTGAATTCCGCAAATGTTCTTTTTCTACGCCAGTATGGTCACTCACTAATCATTGTCCGCCTAGAACATGGACTTCTACCACCTAGCTTCAAGGATTTCTTGTCTCATCCTTATGGCATTCACTCCCATCATACTAGAAATGCCTCCGCTTATCGTTCTGTTAAGATACATTCTAATGCTCGTCTCCATACAATCAAGCCTAAGGGAACGCAGATATGGAACTCAATTCCTACTGAAATACGTATGGCAAACAATTTATTTATATTTAAAAAGAAATTACGTACGCACCTTCTCTCTTCATTATAATATTCATAAATGATGAAGAGTTTTTGCCGCGTTTAGTTAAGATGTTAATTAAGATTTTTGTGTTCTTAGTTTAGTTTTGTACTTATCTAACTAATTAGGATAGACTTCATCTGATGTAGGTTAATTTATGAGAAATAAGTTATTGCCATCCAGCTGTAGGGCCTACCTTCAGGATATGTCTTATGCATGCCAGTACTATTTTAGGGTAAATACAAAGGTTTGGGTGCCCTAATCTAGCGGGATACACATCCCTTCTGGGTTTCTTTTTGCTGCGCTGGGTTATATTTTTTCCTTCGATGTTACTCGATGTATCGTATCATTGTTATGTTTTCTGTTTTGGTTGCGATAAAATGATTTGATTGGTTGATCGTCCGCATCAGGATCCCCTATCTATCACTACTCAAAATAAAGGTCTCACCGCTTCAATAATTCCTACAATTACTTATCTGATCCTCCGTCTTCCAGTCTTCCTTGTCCTAGACGAAGACCTTAGCCGCTGCTCTACCTGCTCTTTATGGCCTATATGGCAACCGGACATGGATATCCATTTGATATCTCTGAATAGGCCCTCCGACTCGTTCGTGAATAAGCTGGTGCCATGTGCTCAGTTTTCAAACTTGGAGTTCATGATTACGATTACGATATCATAATTTTTGTAGAATGTCTTGAAAACTGTACGCCAATTACCGATTCATATGGTTACTTCTGTCCTTGCGACATAGAGGAGACAACTATCACGATGCCTACAATGAATCCAAATCCTCAGTGTATGGCCGGCTGTGCACTGCAATCAGACAACTCTTTGTTATACTGCGTCTGTGCATTATCTGGCTCAACTACTGAGCCAGATACTAACACAACGACGAGGGAATGTCCTTACGGATGCTCGATTACATACGACTACTACGGATACCCCAGCTGTAGCTGCACCCATTCTATGACTACCCCTAGACCTCCAACCACTACAAGTCCGCTACCAACCGGTAGGCTATTTTGTTATTTTGCAAAACAATGGCAACTAGTAAAAGTTTGCGAAAATGAAGACTAAGAGATAATGGCATTAGCAACATGTACTTATTGAACTCAGTTCCCTAAAATACTTTTTATCTTTCAAAAAATAATAATTTAAATACCATTTATTGTGTAACCCGAATCTAAGTCTGGAATTTGAGTTTGTAGATTTGTGTTGACTTATGCAAAAATTGCGTTTGGATTATACTGATAATTTTTTTATTATTTAGGGCTTACTTCTACAAAAATAACAACAACTACTACTAATACTACTACTACTACTACTACTACTACTACTACTACTACTACTACTACTACTACTACTACTACTACTACTACTACTAATAATAATAATAATAATAATAATAATAATAATAATAACAATAATAAAAATAATACTAATAATATACTAATATTAATAATAAAAATAGGCCTAATGATATAAACGAACAGAAAATAATGCCATCAAGTGTGTCAGTGTGTAAAAAGCGTAAAACAAAACAAATGTAACGCAGTGACGTCACAATGGCGAATGACGTCACAAACTGCGTTCAACGTAAATTTAAATATACCGTAAACGGCTGCTCTTTTAAACTAACAGCTTGAAATGCGCTTAAAATAATTTATTCGCTAAAACGCTTCAAAAGAGCTTAACGAGTTTCAAAGAGCCAGAAACATTACGAAGTAAACGGAAAACTTACCCAAAAAGGCATAAACGGGATTAACTTAATATACGTCGGTCGATAAAAAGCTGAAATTAATGAGCTTAACGGATTCGAAAGGTTCAATTCTCGGTCAAGTTACTTAGGGGCCATCCATATATTACGTACGCAAAAATCCGGGAAAATTGGACCCCCCTCCCCCCTGTTCGCAAGCGTACTTTCTTCCACACACCCCCCCCCGCGCGTACGTACACTTGACGCACCCCCCCCCCCGAAGACCAGCTGCAGAAAGTGTCTCGAAAGTCTGCACTTTAGGCCAGATTGAAAGATGAGTGAGGGCCAATATAGACAAATTATAGGTGTCTCGTTCACAGCACAGAATAACTTCACATGGCTTTTATATCTATACATATAGTTTCCATATAGTGTCCGTCTGTCGGGTGGACGCTACGTCACAAACGGGTTCTGTTCTATTGTGAAACATAAACCTGTCGTCTTGACGACGGCGATCTTGGCGACGGTGATAATCAACAATACATAATTATAGACCTATAATATGACGTCATAATTATGACGGGCAAATACACTAGTAATGTAATAAAATGCCATCGGACGACTATAGGACAATACAGAGTTATAAATAGGTTAATGTGGACGTCATAATTAGAAATTTATTTTGCGTACGTACACTTTTGTCCAATTTGTCCCCCCCTCCCCCCCGTTCGCACCCGTACGCAAAATCGCCAAAATCCGACCCCCCTCCCCCACCCTCAGTGCGTACGTAATATGTGGACGGCCCCTTAGGCCGCGAACAGGCTTATACTGGCCTATTCATTATGTTCCACTAGGCCTACTATAGGCTATCTAGCGATTTACTACATTATTCAGCCTCAACTTCAAAACAGTGCTTATTTCGCACGCTGAAAATAGGGGGCCTACATTTTCAATTTTTTAAATCCGTCTTAGGGACTTAATATGATATATCGCCGATAAATAATATCCCATGTACAATTGGAAAATACATTTTCAAATTTCTTTTACCATTTTAGGACGGGCAAACATCTAGTTAAATAATAATCACCTGAAGAGGCGACGGTTCGTAGGACTAACTATGCCAAATGTGTATTTCTAACTGCTACCCACATCTTTGTTTTCTTTGCTTTTAAAACCTTTGACACTGTAAATGCTAACTAAGGGTGCAGATTGAATACCTCTTCGACTTGGAAGAGACTTTTCATCAGCTGTCTCTATAGATCGAAGTGAAACTAACTTCATTTTCAAACGTCTATCCATCTGTGTCCAGCGTCTCTAGGCCAATGCATTCAAATTCTATTGCATTGCATTTAAACATTTATAAAGCGCCTCTATTAGGGTGAACCGTTCAGAGGCGCTCCCAGTGTGCAAGACCAAGAGAAAAGAAGTAAGTCTTCATAGGCACATTTCCAGATAGTTCTAAGACCTGGGACGAGGCCTGATATCTCCGAGATGAATTTTACATACTCCTCACATAATTTGTTTGTTCCTTAACCATCATTTCTACTTTTGGTAAATTAATAATAATAGTAATATTACAGATATTGATTGATTGATAATAGCAATAATAAAATAATAATAGTAATGATAATACCAATAATTAATAATGGGATTGCTTCTTCCTGGTGACGCGCTGACCTAGCTTGCTCTGTTGGCTATAATTGATTCTCCTTATTTGGTTCCTCTTCGCTTTGAAACTGTTTTCATCAATTCACTCAAAACTATATATATAGCACCCCTCCAAGATACCTACATAGAAGCTCTCCCAGTCCACCTCCGGCGATGAGACAGTTTAAAAGTGTTTGTAAAAACTGTATGCAGAGCCCTAAATAATGGAATACGCCGAGCTGAAGGGATATTCCATGTTGTGGGCCCAACTACTGAAAAGACACGACTTTGAAGTGCGCGAAATTGGAAAAACATGTTCACCTGAGATGAAGAACTAAGGTGCCCGCGGCCAGTCAAACCTGAGGCTGGGCAACAGAGGCTAAGCTCAAGTAGCCAGTGACATTCCGTAATTGGTACCTTTTGGTACGGCTATCCCGAAACGATTGGACAATATAACGAGGGGGGAGAGTTCGGTAGCACGACATTACATACCGTGACACTTAATACCGGACTATTCGTACCGACGACACTTAGTCCCAAAGACAATACACAGGTATGCAGTCTGTTTATTGTCTTTGTTATGTTTTACTGTCTTTGTTATTTGAAAATATATTACGCAGTTCGCATCTTGCCTTTGTTTTTATAAGGAAAAACTGGATTAAAAAGGAAAAACTGGATTAAAACCAGTTCAAATTACTATGGAAACGAACTTCGGTTATAGTAGGCCTACCAAAGGGTAAACAGACCGTTATACATTGTAATTATGAATATACGAAGCTCGTTTGACAACACGAGATCCTCATATTATCAACAATAGAAATGAGCAGCACACGCACGCATCAGGGTAACGAATCAACGGCAGTAGCGCGTAAGGCGGTAGCCGACATGAAGGCGGCCATGGACGGCATCGGAGCCACACCACTTGATAATAAGTTAACATTGGTGTGATTAAATGTCATAGGGATTAAGTGTCATAGGCACTAATTGTCATAGGTACAGTGCGTCTGATTTGAAAATAGTAGGCGGGTTGAAAATCGATCGCGCTGGATCGGGTAGGCGAGCGATACGCGGTCGACCTCGGGAGCTCTTGTGTACAGCGTATAATATTTTGTGTATCGTATTCGTAATTTTTCGTATCGCTGCATATAGTACCGTACTCATCTAGTAGCATATCTCGCCTCAGTTCCGTTATCTGAGCAGATCTCTTTAAGAGGCGCTATATTAATTCTCAGAATGAATAAGCATTCACTAGAAACCTACCATTGCCGTAAGATGACGTGTGACGGACAAAATTGAAGTGATCAGTCAGCAGTAATTAGGACAGGTCACTGCACGCTTTCACCGCTGCCGAACGTAAGTAAGTTAAAGGTATCTCAATTGGGTAAATAAAATAATGGTCTGGTTCCAGGTTCGTCTATCGTCTTGAAGTCTAACTCAAACTCAGTGAGCGACGACCGACTGTCACCGACGGCGAGAAGCCCTCGGCTGGGCGAGCGGTCAATCGCTCGCCGGTACCTTAGCTAGGCGAGCGACCAAGAAGAGCGATCGATCGCTCGCCTTAAATCAGACGCTCTGCATAGGTATTATGTGACCAGTATTGACTGTCGTGGTATTAAGTGTCATGGTATTAAATGTCACCAAACCAAGAGTTCAAACTCTTCACTAACATCAGTTTGAACAAATTTCAATAGTTAAAGGCCTCACTCCGCATTCATGATGGTGTACTGTTGGCAAAGATCGTCAATAGCAGTCCCAAAGCGTACCTAAAATTCGGGAAAATTGCGTAGGCCTAATGCCCATTTCGAATAATGTCGGTACTTTGACGACGAAAGCTGCAGCGAATTTCCGACACTTTATAGGAGCCTCGCTGTCTGTACAGCGGGAAAAAATAATCCTGATTCTTTATCCAACGGTCCACAGAATTCCAGTGATATCGATTCTTTTCTAACCATTCTAAGCCCAAGGTAAGATCAGAGAGTTTTTCGGTTACCAGGCACAGAACGTTGAACGTGTAGCCAGCGGATTGACATGATGACATCGGAGAAATTGTTGCGACCCGACAACATTTCTGGAACGTGCCAATGACGCAGAAAATATGGACATATCACCATCGGTGTCGATCTGTGCCATAGTTGACTTCCGGTCTGCCTTGAACGGCAGATAAGCGTTCGTACTTCTATTGACGTAACGTACGTTGGCCGGTGCCGATTCAGCTTGGTTAGAGTCGGTGTCACTTCCGGTCAGACCACTGTCGATACGGGCAACTACGGGCATTAAGTCCAACTCAATGGCTTTAGAAGCACAGATTATTTGATTGCTTAGTTTTGCATAATACTTTGACTTTGTCCTTCACCCGATCGGCCCAAGACTACCAAGAGGTTACCGGTTGTCCATGAAGACGGCATTTCCGCTTTCGCTTACGTTCAGTAAAAATCGGCCGGAAAGATAGTTGATTCTGCTGCGAGGTCAAGGCTTTCTCCAGCTGTTCCCCTGGGCGCCGTTGCAGTTCTAACTCCTGTTTCAGAAACCGACAGAGCTTTATGGTCGAAAGTTCGGCCTCCTCCGATTTTGACTCATGCATTGCAACGTTCAGTATTCTCACTGCTATCTTCGTCAGCCTTGCGGTATCCGGAGAGACCTATGGCCAACGTTCACGAACTTTTTACGTGGCTTTTCTGACGGCGGACCCGTTGACACAGCCTTGGCAGGCGACGGTATCGGCACTTTAGAGTCAATAGCAACCGATAACCGAATTGGCAATGGTGCGTGTGCTGCTCATTTCTAATGTTGATTATATGAGGAACTCGTGTTGTCAAACGAGCTTTACAGTGAACCGTCCATGGCCGATATTTAATCTCACCAATGTTAGCTTATTATCAAGTGGTGTAGCTCCGATGCCGTCCATGGCCGCCTTCATGTCGGCTACCGCCTTACGTGCTAGTGCCGTTGATCCGTAACCCTGGTGCGTGTGCTGCTAATTTCTAATGTTGATTATATGAGGAACTCGTGTTGTCAAACGAGCTTTACAGTGAAACTGCACTAATTTCCTACAACGCCAAGCCGTGATTCCGTTGGCATTGTCTCGATGCTTCGTATATTCATAATTACAATGTATGACGGTCTTTTTACCCTTTGCTACTATAACCGAAGTTCGTTTCCATAGTAATTTGAACTGGTTTTAATCCAGTTTTTCCTTATACTGTAAAAACAAAGGCAAGATGCGAACTGCGCAATATGATTTTGGTTTTGCTCGAATTTCAGACTATAAGTGAAATAAAATGGTTGGCCATAAGCCTTGAACTTTGACCAAAATAACAGAAAGCAGAACCAAAAGATGTGGGCACAGAATTGAGATTCAGCAACCGAAACAATTCGTTCAGTGTCTAATACATAAGTGGCTATATTGGTTTGACCGAGAGCTCAAATGGACGCTACGAATTCTATGGAGCGTCTCAGTCTTCTGCACAGTTATTTGCCAAAGGTGGGACACGATGTACAAAGGAAACAGATTGTCGGGGCTGACCAGAAAAGTAAAATTGGATTATGTTTACATTTCACACATTTCATTTATTCAATTAGAGACAATATCAAACGAATAAGGTTGATACAATGGTGCATACGTTCTTATTGGACTAAAATAGATTATCGGCTGATACCAAAAGTCAGGGCATATTTTAACTGTATAACTAGTGGGACAAATGTCCCAGTAGTGTTAGGATTTGTCCCAGTAGTTAAGGTGATTTGTCCCAGGCAATGTATGGTTAAAGTATAAGTAGTGAGACAAAATGTTGGAAGAGTTTTAAGATTTGCCCCAGTAGTAAATTCCCAAAAAGGTCTTGAACTTTTTCGGGAGATGAATTCCTAAGAAAAGGTCATGAACTGTTTTCGGAAGGTAACTTTTTCGGGAGATGATTTCCTAAAAAAAGGTCATCAACTTTTTGTTTGGGAGAAGAATTCCGAAGAAATGAATTCTGAGAAAAAGGTCATAAAAGTTTTTCAGAGACGAGTTCCAAAATTTTGTCTCAGTAGTCTGAATTACTTAAAATATGCACTGCCAAAAGTGGCAGTTGGAGAGGACCTCGGATACCTGGAAATAAGAAATTATCATCCCATACTGAAAGGTGGGAGCTGACGAAGAAAATGCCCTAATTACCGAAGTAGCATTATTATGTTGTCCGTATTAGAGAAATTCCTCATTATTATTTACAGTTGTGTGAAGAGCTTCGGTAGATAAATGATACTGTGAATGTGGCTCTGCAGCTGTACAGACCAATAAAAGACAGTCAATATTAGAATTATACAGACAATGATATACACATGGTCACTGAGTTATGAAAATGTGAATGGAGGAACATCAGAATGGCTTGTAGTCGAGCTGACAATGGAATGAGACAGGACAGCTGTCATATAGACAAAATCAATCCACGCCATAAAACTAATCACTATCTGACACAATGTAATCCAAGGATCTGCATATTGCATTTATTACAATCAACGCTACAATTGCTCAGATTAAAAGGTTGTCTGCGTCTTTTTGTGGCATTGTTTTCCATATAAAATATGGAGAATATTATTACCATAGGCGTAGACTCTGGGGGACAGTCGGGGCACGTGACTTCCCCAATAATTGAGGAGCCGGGGCAATGCCCCCAAAAATCGAAAGGAGAATTTCTTCAAATGTTAAAATATTATGTTTCAATATAGAAAAATTTCTTCAGAAACAGAAAAACAGAGACACAGAACTGAAATACTATCAGAAATTCACAATAAAAACAAAGATTTATTTTTATCTGTAATATCTTCAATTAATATGAAACAAATTTACATGTAAACAAAACGCCCCATTTCATATGCATTAACGTAGCACCGGAAACCTCTGCTGACTGTCCAGACCAGAGGTGAAAAAGCTTTTTTCGAATTTGTTTTTAAAGAAAGAAAACCACAAAATTTGTTTTTGTTTCTTTTTTTAAATACATTTTTTATTTTTGTTGAAGTTATTTTAATAACATTGATTTAATGATTTTTATTTTTCGGAAACCACAACTGAATTAAACTGAGTTGGCGCTCTTGTTCATGCCATGATTTTTATGATACGAAATCCGAAAATCTTAAAAACAACCAAAACAACAAAAACCATAAAAACAGAAAAACACGAAAAAAACAACAAGAAAAAACAACTTTTCATCTTGAAAAGACTTGGTTTTTTTGCAACTCTGGTCCGGACCCCATGCCCCCCCCAATATTTTGGACAAGTTTATTATTACTTTTGAAAGTTAGACGCATAGACTCTAAGTGTTCTTCGAAACTTGTTTCATACTTGTTGTGAAGGAAACATTCAAGACAACTATATTGGCTGTTATTATGACGACGTGAACGACCACCGTGGATTGCAGAAAATAACTCTTCAGAGAAACATTATTTTGACTATAGAGTTTTGCATCGAGCAGTGTCTACTTCAAAATTCCACATATGCTAGACTCGAGGTATTTATTTTTGCGTCATTTTTAATTATTGCTGCGCTTTCTTAATTTGCGTATTCAGAAATAATATAAAATAAAGTGTTGATTTTCGCTAATATGCATTTTATTTCCTTAGCTGTGAGCTTATTTACTTGGCTTTACCTCGGCCGTAGGCCTATAGTTGACTACTCAATAAGCGTCAACCTTTCGACGAATCTAAGTAAACACGGTGAGCGTATTTACTGTTATTGTCTTGCCTGTGGAACCTTATAAAGCTAGCTCGTTTTTTCTATGTCATCAGAGTGCTACTACCCATGCAAGTTTAGTTTTACACTCAATTAAATGTGCATCGTGCATTATTTCTAGAATGCAGAAGCATGTCTGTGTGGGAACAATTTCGGTGTCGGTTTACCGGATACTTCATGTAACTCAATCTGCCCAGGCGATCAGTTAGGGTATTGCGGTGGATCGAACGGACAAACAGCTCTTTATTCGCTCTATGCCGGTAAAAAGTTTCAAAGTTATTTCTAACATGTTATCAGCTATACTACACATTAGTCGAGAAATTTTTCTGGTAGTTGAGGCCTAAATAACCAACTGTAATAAGTTAGGGTGCTTGAAGATAATGTTCAATTAAAATTGAGAATAAAATTAAAATTACTCCTAATTTGGGTAACAAAGTAGTTTTTCATAGGCCAGAGTAGGCCTAATACTGCTGTTCTTAATGACTATTCCCATGACTGAACTGTCAGCATGACATATGTTGCGATATAATCTGCGAATGAACGAATGAACGATTGTTGCAATTGATTGACTGCACTTCATTTGCATTTTCTAATTTTGTTCCTATCGTTTTATAGTTTTTGAGCATTATGTTGAAACAGCCTAACTGTTCCAAAAATCGCTTATCAAGATAAATTGTTCTACTCTAGCCTTCACATGACTCCGTCTTGGCCTCGTACGACATTCATGCGCACTTGAAAAGCATATTTTCTTACCTTAAGCATGTATTGCTTGCCAAAAATAAATTTAACAATATTGAAAATACCTACATTGTACCTGTTCTTGTGACGATGTCTTTTATTTTGGACAGTATGCGAAATAGGATATTACGGCTACATGTGTGATCAAGTGTGTCACTGCAGAAGACAAGCTTCTTGTGATCGAATGACTGGAAAATGTCCAAACGAATGCGAAGCAAAATGGTTCGGTACAACTTGCAACGAAAGTAAATAAACGTCTATTTCAATTACTTGAATATTCGTAAACTTAATCCGACAGACTATTTTTATCAGCCAGTCTTAATTAAAAGAAAATGGTCAACAATAATTACTCTTTAGCGATGAGTTGCATTTGTTTTCCAGTTGCTTAGTACTCGCTCGTTAAAAGCAGTCTACAAGACTTAGTGAAGAGGTGCTCGCACTCTAACCTTGTAAATTAAGTGCATGATGTCGTTATGAACAGCAGGAAGAGAGTAGTTTTTCAAATGAAAGAAACTTATAATATGCAGACTGACAAGAAAAAATAGAAAGTGGATAGATATGTGAGCTTTCTGGATGACCAGTATGAGTATTAACAGAGAGTGTAGATATTCATCCAATTAGTAGCTGATATTGTTTATTAGGAGTTAATATGAATTAATTAATTCATTCTATCATTAATTCATTCATTACGAATATTTATATAGCACCCCTTCAAGGCATCCACTGAGAAGTGTTCCCGACTGGCTGAAGAGAGCA
The DNA here is from genome assembly GCA_963556255.1 of Allolobophora icterica. NCBI lineage: Eukaryota > Metazoa > Annelida > Clitellata > Crassiclitellata > Lumbricidae > Allolobophora > Allolobophora icterica. Next base: position 87,913,370 of record OY744602.1, read on the forward strand.
GGCTTACGTGTAAGGTGAGAATAGAACGTGTCAGAATGAATCCTAGGGAGCAGACGAGTGCCAGATAATTCCAGACCGAGTGGCCAACAACAGAGAAGGCACAGGTTCTTGAATATGTGAGAAAAACATGAGCTTGCGAACCTCTGCTAGAGTTATTGACTGAAAGTGAGGGCAAGGCTTGAGAGACCGTGATGAATGATGATGATGATGATGATGATGATGATGATGATGATGATGATGATGATGATGATGATGATGATGATGATGATAATGATGATGATGATGAAGATAATAATAATGACAATGACGATGTCGACAATGACAACGACGACGATAATGATATGGATGCAAATGTCGACAAAAGTACGAATAGTTCTCGATAAAAACAAATTTTAAGGCATCGTATTATCTGTATACTAAGCCAATTTATTTGATCTTGGTTTATTGTAGCACACTTGTCAGAAAAGTATATCGGATGCTTTCGGGACAACCAAACACGTGCCATTTCGCCAGAATATCATTATGATTCACGCATGACAGTTGAATTTTGCACTAACAGATGTATTTTGCGAAACACATCAATTGCAGGTTTGCAGGTAAACTTGTTACAGATTCTCTGACATATTTGATGAACGATTTCTGGATAGGAAAGAATAGTCTTTCCGAATCACCATGAGTGATACGAGTTTATTCGTTTTGGTATTAGGCACTTCTTTCTAACTTTTGGAAATGGTCAGTTGTACAAACACGAATAGAATCCCAGATAATGACGCATAGGTTAAGATGTTTGACCTAAGGAACAAGTCGACAGTGAGACATCAGCATAATCCATCCTTAAACCCAAGCTGCTAGGTAATCGCTTATTTTAATAATTAATGTTAGAAAACGTGCTTTCGTTTCAAACATGAATGGTTTAAAAAAGAAGACCATAGTGTTTGCATTAAGCTGAAGATTATTAAAACTGAATATGCATTACAAATTTTACATAGGCTTGAATTTAGGCTGCTGTTGTGTTTTTGCGAGTTTCACTCGTAAATGTAAGTAGGCCTAAACTTTATTAAAATAATAGTCGTGAATATATTACGCCATTTTTTTAGAGATACATGCATTTGCATGCCTCTGTTGCATAAAATTTTAGTTTCTCTTAACTATACCTGTATGTTATCCGTGACTACAAATACAAGTAAAGCTTCCATACCCCATATGGAACGGACGTAGTGGATGCACACATTTCCGTCACCCGCCCTGAATCAGCAAAGTACAAATCCCAAGGTCTGGACACGGAGGGGGCAGAGCATCGCAGGACTTGCAGCTTACTTTCTAGCTTAGATGTATTTTTGAACCAAATTATACGGCACTCTGACAGAGGCATGTGAGCACAGGCGTAAACTTGTCCAAAATATGGGGGGATTTGGTTATTAATCCTACACTTGTTGCATCAAATGTACAGTCCATCTCAATTATTGGGGGCCACGTGCCCCGGCTGCCCCCTCCCCCAGAGTCTACGCCTATGCATGTGAGTGCAAATAACTTGTCCAAGAGGTGTGAAACGATTATTTTGCGTCTTCAGTTTGGAGGTCATTGCTTCTGTGGAGAAAACTACGCAACATATGGGCCAATACATGAAAACGTTTGTTCTGATCCATGTCCAGGTAACCGATCGCAAAAATGCGGTGGAGGTTGGGCCAACAGTGTCTATTCTGGTAGGTTTATTGAATCAACCGTTACTTTCTTTAACTGCGTCTTGGATGATTGCACGTTATGATGCTTCGAGCACAGTTGGATGATGCTGCTTCTGTTATTATTTTAGTAAGTCGTTTATTTGTAAGAACTGAATTTTATTGTCACATTGATAATTTATATTTCTCAGAGATCTCTATCATTTAGTACTTTGCATATTCTATGTGAGCCATAATATTGCTACTAAATGTGGCATGACGCATAGTCTATGTTAGCCATAATGATATTATAGTTTGTATAGTGTACTGGGATTGAAATAACGGACGTTCAGTGGTTACCCTGTAAATGTGATTTACAAAGTACATCAAAAGAGGATTCCACCCGGCACCTTATCAGTAACACAATTAAGTGAACATCTGTAAATCGGTAAAGATACTTTATTACATTGTAGTGTGTCCGGCTGGATATTATGGTCCAAAATGTGGCAATCAGTGCCACTGCTACAACAACAGTCGTTGTGTCTACCTGACTGGTGAATGCAATTCTACTTGCAAAGCTGGATGGACTGGGAACAGTTGCAACATTCGAGGTTATTTAAGCACTAATTATATTGATACAAGCTTACCAAATCTTAGCTGGACATGAATTTCTCTCTTGTTTGAAATACTGCCGAGTCAAAAATCGAGGTTTGTAGTCTCCGTGTTTCAATGGTAGATGTCTCTCAATGACGTCACCTATTACATGACTTGTAAGGACCAGCTTCGCACTCATAAGACAGCTGAGGTCTGTCCCCGGTCTCTCAGTAAGAATGTGATTTGCAAAACATTGCAGACTTATCCTGAGCAGAATCGATAATTATTTGAATGTCGACATTGTTGGCTTGCCTCAAGTGTAGTATGGTTTGCGACGTAGGCCTATTCTTAGTGAGAGCTGACCTTACATGTAGGCCTATGTGACGTATTGCTCTGATAATTATGACAAGAATTACAAAGGTTTGCTATGTGCAGTCGGAACAACAAAGCTCATTGTCTAGGGTTATCCCGTGTAATAATAATTGACAAAATACTACCTTTCTTTATGTTCTATTTTTGAGATTCGCTTCAAGACTGCACGCTAGTTAGTTGGTTTCTACAGCTCAAAGCTAAAGACAAAAATTCAAATATTTTCACCAAATATTCTCTTAAAATATTTTGAGCCATTCACCAAAGTCATTGAAATCTCTCAATTCAGATGATATTATAATTCTTAAAAAGAATCTAAGTCACTTGCTTTAACTGCTCAGAGTCGCTTCTGAACAACCAGTTTCATTTATTTAATTTTTCTTATTCGTAAGTAAAGTTTTGCAAACTTAAATCTGGTATTAATGTCCCATGATCGTGCGCTAGAGATAAAATGCAATTTTGTGTCAATTCTTACTTAAATTTTAGTCACTCGTGGTCTTTAAACGCTTAGCTCTTCGAGTGCTTTCGATAATCCACTTAAATTTCTAAAAAAATACATTTTACTTACTAAGTCTTTCCATCTACAGACAAAATTTCTTCTTTCGACTGAGTTTACAACAATAGCCTATTCAATTGTATGGACCCAAGCAAAGCACAGGTTAACGTTACGCTTCATACACTGAAATTTGTACGAACGGATAATTAGTTGACACACAACATGTCTACCTATCATGCCTTACTTTATGTTGATGTATACAGAATCCAAATGCCTCGCCTTATGTTTAACTTTAATTTTATAGATTGTCAAATCAGCAATGGAGATTGCGAATCTGACAAAATGTGCGAAAGTGTTGACTTAGGGTTTGCAAACGTGTCATTGTGTCGATGTAAAGACGGATTTTACGGAAACAACAACACATGCAGACAAAGTTAGAAAAAGAATTTTTTAATGACTTCCATTAATTGTACCAGTATTAGACTCTCGTGAATAAGCTATTGCGCTTTGCTATGGAATAGCGCTTTAGAAAATTGCAATTTATGATTACATTCGATATTTCGATATGTTGCAGGATAGATGCAGAAGTTGATATTGATTTAATTTGATTACAGTGATCGTTTTTATTTTCTTCCGTTAAGAATACTATTTTAACATTTATATCAGTTCATCTTTTTTAACATAGTAAAAGAAACGTTCATGGTACGGAACACAATCAACTCTTAGCTTACTGTTACAATACTACTACTCATTGACGCGACTCAGTTGAACAGTAGCCTACTTTGCTCATTGAGTTGAACAGTACTTTACTCTAGTTTTTGACTTGTTTACAGAGATCAACCTAAAATAGTAATATTTCAGAAGAATAGTCACTGTGAAAACGTAGAATTGTGACTATAGGAAAGTGACGTATAAGGCGCTCTACAAATTTCACAAAAACTAACTTCTTCCTTTTCTGTATTAACCAAACAAGAAATGCTGGACATTTATAATACATTACTTTTGTCATTGAATTAGCTTCTCTTCACTACGTTGGCTGTTGCAAAGGAAACACAACCCAGTATTTGTCTGTAAAGCTACCAACAAGCGACGCATTGACAATCGAATTCTGCATACTAAAATGCAGACAACTAAATAAGAGATACTCAATAATTCAGGTATTTCTTTTTGACTATTTATATCGGTTCATCTTAATCTGATGATAACAATGTAACAATCCTTTAAAGACTTTAACACTTAACAACCAGTTGCATTGGTTTCCCAGTAACTTTTAGTACACTCTCGCGTCTTCGTGTGGTTCTTTCAAGGAGCTATATAAATGACCATAGGTCCATATACAATTTTATACATGCATGCGTCTTCTTGAGCTTCTTATAAGGCATTATACAAATGGCCAAATAAATATATACATCTTTAAAGTGTTAATGTGAATTGACACCACTGAAATATTCTAACATTATATAATAACTGAAATGTTGCAATCTGACAACATAATCGTTTTGTAAGCGTGACATAGTTTAGATGCCATTGATTTTTAAGGGTGGAGTAAAATGTTTGTGTGGAGATGACTATGGCCAGCTTTCACCAGATAATGAATGTCAAGTCCCTTGCGCTGGAAACAAACTGCAATACTGTGGCGGAAAGAATACCATAGATGGAACGCCCATCTACGCCGTTTATACAGGTGAGTAGCCTACCATCACTTTTTGCACCTGAAACGGCAGCGGATTTATCCAGTGACATTGGTACAGGCGATCATCGCCACTTAAACAGAATTTTAACTTTGTGCTATATTATGCTTTAGTTTTAGACTCAGAAGCATACTTCCTGCACCATGATTTATGCATAATGTTCAAGAAAATGTTTCGTCGCCCTGGCCAAAAAATGGAAAATTGGGCCACAAACTACTCAATAGTAATCGATGGAAAGTTAAGGTAAAATTGGTGTGGATACGATAACGCAGTTGACAAATACTTGCCTGTTACAGAGGGTTTTAAGCTTACTTCTGTTGAATTTAATTCTTGTTTAATCTGTGCGAAATGACGCAGGCAAATATTTTGGCCAATTTTTCTCAAGGGTATATCCTTTAAAATCCAGTTGGTGTGGTCTGCATATAGATACATTGATAATGAAGTTATTATAGAAAAAGAAAGTATTGTAGATATAATTAACAGCAATATCGTTAGACTGATACAGTCGCCCAGGTTAGGTAACCCTAGGCATAATTTGTGGGGGTACGAGGTGCACTCGTACCCCCACTTTTTGAAGTTTTTTCACAAAGCCAATCAATATTTTTTATTGTGCCTTCCCAGAGACGGCAGTGTCAGCCTTGCTTCGTATATGTAAGGAATTGGTACCCCCACATTTTAGACCAAAGTCACCTCTCTGTGGGTAACGATAACGCTGGTCAGATTCGGTTCGAGCGAAGTCCATAGACATAAAGGGAGAAACAATAGACCGCTAGCATTGACGGTATCTGCGATAGCAAAATACAGTGAAAATCACTTGAAATGCGTTACATGTAGTTTACAGGTCTCTTTGAAAATTGAGTTCATGGCAGTATTAGGCTACTATGCTTTTCACAAAGACATCATTAGGTCTGATGAGTTTGTTGATTTTAGGCCCTTTGATATGAATTCTGTTATTGATTTGATAGCAAAATCGTTTTTACGGCAGTACATTGGATGCTACAGAGACAGCCAAACCAGAGCAATGGAACTGTCTTTTATTTTGCCGATTACACGAAAGAACACGATAGAATCCTGCATAAGACTCTGTGCCTTTCGTAACTACTCTTTCGCTGGAATGCAGGTAACCAGAATATTTTTTAAAATTGCCTAATTGTGTCCATTTTAACGGCAGTATCATGTCTTTCAATACATATCCGGTCTTATGTTACTCTAATTGTATAAGTTATCGTAAATCACAAATTTGTAAAGCGCCATATCAAATAAACTCCTTACAGTTTGACCACTCTATCACTTTGATTCCAATGAGTTTGAAACAACAAATCATGAATGAACAATCGTATCTGGTAACTAAATTCTTAACAACGATTCGACGTTTTAATCATTGCAATAATTATTGTTGCTTACTATAATAGAGTATAGATGATAATTTGATTTTTTTATAGGTTTGTTTCTTTTAAACCATTTGGTTTGAACAGAACCTTAACGTGTATGTTGTCATGTGTAGGCCTATCTATTATTTTGGACAGTTTCATAGCACCTTTTGAAAAATATCTTGCTTGGATCATTGCAAAAGAGTCAATCACAGACCCGTGTTCTTTTATTGTGCCAAAAAGTACAATAATATAGCTAGTTAAATTCATGGCTGAAACAAGTCCAAACATCGCCCTTAAGAAATCAATGCTGGAAAACATTTGTAGATTTTAAAATGACTCCATTCCTTAAGGCAGATTCTCTTTCTTGCTTAGATTTTTTTATAACTTACTCGTATTTCAGTTTGCATTTGTGCACGAGAAGTATAAATTGCATTGATACTTCTATGCTCATCTCGCTTCAATCAATTTTAATTGGCAACTTAGTAGAGACCACGGCATCTTCGAATTGTGCCTTCTGCATCCTGGCCAGTTCCATAGGCCTACTGTTTAAGATGTTGCATTTATAATGAATAAAATGATGATTATGATTATGATGATGATGTGATGATGATGATGATGATGATGATGATGATGATGATGATGATGATGATGATGATGATGATGATGATGATGATGATGATGATGATGTTGAAGTTGATGATGATGATGTAAAAGAGGGACAGGTCCTCGCCCGTCGAGCTTCAGATTAATGTATGCTGCATGCAATCTGGATACCTGGAAATCAGTAAATAAAATGACGTAGAGTCAGGCGCCGTATCGTCCACAAATCATGGATATGTTGTACGTCCAATTGGCCCACCGGTGACGAATGACTGGCTGCAGAGATCTACTGGTTTGAGAGTTATTCAGATTCTGCTGATTCTTTCATAAACGGAAGACTGCTGAGTGATGAGGCTAACCTGTGACATCAGCAGCAGGTCACATCGCTTGTCTTAGTTATTCATCATCGATGCCTTGCGGTCTTGATTCAGTTGTTTGAGCTCTACGTGTTGAAACACGGCAGTGGCGACTTTTATGGTTATCTGAGCATCCGATGAAACTAGATTTGTGTAGAGGTCGCCAATATTATTTTTTAAAGGGCCACTAAACTCGTAACTATTAGAATTATTAGTATTAACCACTGTGATTTATCATTTCAGTTCAGTTACGAGTGCTTCTGTGGAAATTCCTACGATAGATACGGTCCATTACCTGAGTCCGGTTGTAATATGAGATGTCGTAGCAATGCTAGTCAAATCTGTGGAGGAGTCTATGCAAACAGTGTGTACGCAGGTTAGTTCATACCATTGTGTAGGCCTATAGATCTCTTATATTTTTCTCCATGTTGACTCACATTCACAGTCTAAAACAATTAAATGATAAAAAAATACCAAGGACTTTTAAATGAAATGTTGAACCAAATAGAGTGACTTCTTTATATCATTTAGAATTTTTATTTTTGGCAGAAATTATAATTTTTCAACGGCAGGATAATTATTCAGCTAGGCGAGTCTTGCACAAGAACTTGTTTAGGTCAAAATAACCTGCGCTACTTAACTGATATTATTTTTCTGTGTCATCCAGTGAACAACATCTTATGGTGCTCAAATCATACAGACTGCAAAGTGAATGAGACTTGCAAAGTCATTGACTTAAATTACACGAAAGTCTCACGATGTCGATGCAAACCAGGTTTCCATAGAATGAGTAGATGGGAACAATGCACAGGTAACCTATAAATAACCTCATGGTTGGTGTGCTGAACTGTAAATCGAACGGACGGGAGTCTAAATCCATGCTTAGGGCAACAGTTTTTTTCTAAATTGAGCTCCCCTTCGCTCCCTAGTCAAAATAATAACCTATGATGACACATTTCATTGACCGTACACAGTCAGTCGGAAGGTCAGAGGGCAGCGAGGTCACCCGCTCTCGTACGACGAGGTTAAGAAAATGAAGTCGATTACACTTCATACACATGGTAACCTCTCTTTATAGTTCGTTATTTTACTTAATTAAGACCCAGGTAAGTCATAACAAAACTATCAAAAGGAATCACTCAATGGCCTTCTGCAATTTTGAAATCACTATTGCAACTTTTTGAAGCGGTGGTCTATATTTAATGATATAGCGTAACGACTTTGAACAAATTGCTCGCACTGACCTATTTTGTCTTCTAGCATTTACTAAAGAGTAAACGCTAAGTCCTGCAATGAAGTGATATTTTGTAATTGTTAGGATACTGCATTGCATGATATGGCACTAGAAAATATTTCATCTTATTTAAGTCGCTCTTCCAGCTCTGGTTGCAGCCCCGAACCGGTCTGTTAAGTCTGTTAAGTCTGTTAGGCAATCTAGGCAGCCGCCAATTTTCCATTTTTCCAAAATAAACATAAAAAATATTTTCTGGAAATTCATAAATGAAACAACGTTGGATAATTTTTTTTATTATTATTCGCTAGATGTAGGGTTCACCGTTAAGTTTTACTCATAAGTTTTTCCGGAAGTATTGAATCGGCAGTTCAGTTTAGGCCTACTCTAGTCTAAACGGTTAGACCATTTTCATCATTTTAAATTTTTTATTTTAATGAATGTTTGAAAATAAATAACGTAAATTTCAGTAAATCATATCAGCTAAAAAAGGAACTAAAAGCGATTCTGGCGCTGAGAAATGGAAACGAAAAAACACAAGATAAACTGTTGGAATCACAAAAAGGTTCCATTTTGAAACATTTAAGCAAAAAAGTGAAATTCACATACTAGTTTATAGTGTTAATTTGTTATTTCATCGCAAAATAAAAAGAGCCAATGACTTTATTTTAACCGCAGGTATAATATAATATTATGGGTCGACGGGCCGCTCAAATGTAGCTTTGCCTAGGGCCGCCAAATGTCTTGAACCGGGTCCGTCTGGTAGTTTTACAGTAACTGTTTCTAATTACATTACGATATACTGCAGATGTCGACGAATGTCAATTGGCTATATCAGCATGTAATCCAGCATCAGAAAACTGCATTAACAACATTGGCAGTTTCAGATGTGAATGCAAGGATGGCTTCGTAAATATGTCTGGACATTGCGAAGGTGACTTAAATTGTGTTTTTTCGTGTTTCGTGTTAAATACGCAGCTGTAGCCAATCTTAATAGTCTAATTCACCTTTTCTGTAAAGTGATGCTTGCGTATTGAGCACTTATTTGGGCTACTTTTTAAATATTCGTAAAACGTTAGCATGCATTTTCATCAGTTTTTATCATTCCTTAGTTAGGAATCAAAAGTACATGATAATGGAGCGACTAACAGCGTCAAACTTACAAGTACGTAGGCCTATAAGATTTTTTCATAAAATAATAATTTGTGGTAAATTATTTCACATGCCAAGTTTTATATTACGATATGCTGCAGATGTCGACGAATGTAAATTCGGTACATCAACGTGTAATCCAACCTCAGAAAAGTGCGTTAACAACATTGGCAGTTACAGATGTGAATGCAAGGATGGCTTCGCAAATATATCTGGAAATTGCGAAGGTAGGTAAATGCGATCATCGATTTGCAGATTGGACTACGAAAGTTTGATGCAGGGAGTTTTTTTATTTTAATACAAGTTGTGGATATCCAATGATTTGCTGTTGCGCTGCTTAAATATTGTAGATCTAATGGCAAGCAACCACTTGTACTCTTCTTTTGCAAGTCGTAAAAGTTAGGTTTCTTAAGACAAACAGCATAACGTTTACACTTGAAAGATTCTTAACATCAATATTTTCAAAAATTTTAAATGTTTTAGATATAGACGAATGTAGAATCGATTCGCTCATATGCGATATTGAAACAGAATTTTGCAAAAACACAGTTGGCAGCTACATATGCCATTGTAAGTCTGGATATGAAAATACGACCTTTGGCAACTGCACAGGTATGTCTCCTTGTTTTTGTCTCTGGTTTTGAATACCTAAAAAATAGTTCGAGGAAATTGTGACAGTAATGGCTTCCGCTATTCCGGAGAGTCGGAAGATTATTCGACGAGGAGAGGAAATTAAGTCGATTGCAAATACTAAGAGTAGATATGCTCCAAAAAGTTACTGATATGTGAACGATAATACGTTCTAATTTCTTGGCAATCGTTTTGTAGATGATACTCCAATGCTAGTTGTAGATACGACAGTGTAAGCTGTAGCTATGATATCCAACTAACTCGTTTTAATATTTTTTAAATTTCTTTGCGACCCGCCTTTGTCACATAACTTTCTTGTTAAAACAAGACAAAAACACTTATTATATCTTGCAATTATATCGTGAAATTCGACATCATCTGTTATCATTGATATTATCTGTCATAATTTTAGCGTAAACTTTCGTTGGTTATTTTCCCGATCATTTATCCTCCCTTATTACCTGGAGAGCGAGAAATTGATGTGGTTAACGGGCTGTGCTGTCAATGCAGACGTTGGGAGCTCAAATCGTTCCAAGGGTAATAGAGAAATTTCGTGATTTCTGTTTGATCTGCTCCGCTAGCTGCATGTAGAGAGATCTGTGACTGATTGAGAACGCCGGGGGAACGATATCACTAGCTTTACACTATCAGTAGGAAGATTAGGTTGCGAGGAAGCCTGGATGAATGCAATCCCTGATATGCTTAGGCTAAAAATACGAAGTGGTTATTGTTGCATACCCAATGCAATGAGAAAAAGGGATTACTGATAAATATGGACAAAACAAGGGTGATGACGCTAAAAGGCAGAACATGCAACATAAAGGTTGGAGGAAATAAACTGGAACAGGTTGACGTTTTTCGGTATCTGGGATCGCTGGTAACTGAAGATGCAGAATGCACCAGAGATATAAGAGAGAAACTGGCAAGGGGACTGAGCACAGGGGCAGCACTGAGGCAAATATGGAGGAGTCACAGCATAAAACTGGTTACTAAGTTACGACTCATGAAGGCCCTTGTCTGGCCAGTGGCAACATATGGTTGTGAAAGCTGGACTATAAAGAAAAGAGACGAAGAAAGAATAGAAGCATTCGAAATGAAATGCTTGACACAGATTCTGAGAGTATCGTGGACGGAAAAAAGAACAAATGAATGGGTACTGGAGAAGATAGGAACAGAAAGAAGCTTGTTTAACTCGATCAAACGAAGGAAGCTTTCTTACTTTGGACACCTGATGAGGAAGAAGGGAGACTGCCTGGAAAAGGAGATAGTGCAGGGTACAGTACTAGGGGCAAGAGCACAAGGGAGACCGAGGATGGGATGGCTCACCAACATCAGAACTTGGATGGATTTATCGTTCAATCAAGTGTTGTCGGAGACGGAGGATAGGAGGAGATGGAGGAAACTTGTCCATGAAGCGACCAACCCTCGGATTGAGGAAGGTTGAAGACAAGACCCAATGCTGCTTCTATGTGTGAGCTCAAAGGAATGGTCTTCCTTTTTTACATTTGTCAATGACCGCTGAACTGTAACTTACATTCGCAGTGGCACACAGAAGTTCACACATGTAAACTTGTCGCCGCTCGTGATATTCTTTTCACGATGATGTCTATGCTTTGTTTTATTGCAGATATAAACGAATGCCAGCTGAATAGTCTATCGTCCCCGTGTAATGAATTTTCGGAATACTGCGTTAATAGTGTTGGCAGTTATAGCTGTAGCTGCAAGGAAGGCTTCACGTACATGTGTGGCAAACACGAAGGTGAGGATTTTAATGAAAAATAGACTATCGATTGATGTTGGCGTTCAATTATTAATTAATATATTGCTTGTACACAATATCGAATCAGTAAATACTGTCGGATGATCAATTAATGAGGGCTGGCTAAGTATAATGTCGTATGTCCTGTGTACCAGGGTCTCAGATAAGAGGTTTTGATTGCTAACAGGTTTCAGAATATTCACCTATTCACAAAATGCGTGTAATTTGTGGCAAGAAATCATTGCAAATGGCATCACATTTTCAGCAGTATTTACTTCTGTAATTGCAATCATACACTGTCATTGCACCGTTTCAGGATAAACTAATGATTCGTTTTTGTTATAATATTATATCTTTATGGTTTATTATATTATTGACTACTGAAGAAGTGAGTACGGCCTGGTTTTGGTGTACCATCGGTTGATACCTTCTGCATTAGACACCCGCGCGATAGAAGTTATACATTACAAATTATAACTTAAAAATTCTTTGCGGGAAACACGAAAGATATCTCAAACATTTCCCAAACTAAGGAGAATGCATCTGCAGCTTGACTGTAAAAGCGCGCCTGTCTATCACTAGCATACTGATGATCGACAAGCCCCAGAAAGGAAGCAGCAAAGTTTCAGATAGCAGCATTAAATTTATAAATAGAGGACCATTTCAAAACCCTGTGATAAGCCAAATGAGACCAGAGACTACGGCGATCGGGTAGAACTAATTTTGAGCACCGAATTGCACTAAAAAGGACTCTGTTAATTACCCGAAAGAAATCAGCATTTCTGCGGGTCAAACATGCATGCATAGGCCTACATACATGTACATGCTTAAAGTACATTACATAGATGAAATATGTTTACAGTTACTTTGTCTAGCCTATTTAACTTTTGTCAACAGATTGCAATAGGTCGTCTACTACCGGAATAGTTTTTGGAACTATTATGGCATTCAGTTTGCTGATCAACGCAGTCTTCGTAGTGTACCTAATGAACAGTGCAAAATCAAGAAAACCAAGTAAGTAAGGGGTGTGCGAATATGCAGGTAAACTTAACTGTTTAAATTTTACTTCTCTAAAGCGTAACAAATGAACCGCAATTCATTTAGACATCATTTGTTGTCTTGAAAAATATGTTTCTCAAAGTGTAAATTTTCCAAATTTGTGGAGTAGTCGTTGTCACTGATACTCACGCAATACTGCGACAAGTGAAAGTAATTTTTAAATTTAACTGTTCTAAGTCAAGAATTTAACCGTACTAAATCTTGAGTTTAACACAAATGAGTGTAATATTATTTGGTAAAGTGTGTTAAAGGTCAATTCATCCCATGTCACTGGTCAATTTCTTTGGTATTTCCCTAAGTATTTGGGTTTACATTTTATCGATGACCTTTGAAGCGGTCGTGCTACTGGGCGTGTTATTGTATCGTGTATCTTGCCGATAAGTAGGTTGCAGTAGGCTAAATTGTATATCCCATTGCTATTTTCCGCAAATGTTGCGATTCATGATCTATTGTGGACATACTCGTTAGATAATTACCATAATGATCATTTCCTTGTTTTGGTATTCATGAATAAACATGGTGCCATTGTTGACGTTCTGTGCGTTTCTTTTTGTATCGGGTATGGTTTTCTTCTTGTCTCCTTAGCGCACTGAAGTTGTTCGTTATTATTGAAGAGAATATACTTTTCCTAGAGTCTCCTTACTCAAAGACTAATTGAAATGTACCTATAGGTAGGATTTCGTGCTCCATTTAAATCTGTTGAGCAAAATCTCAAAACATTGGTACTGAACTCCAACTTGATGCCTTTTATTAATTGAAGAGTAATACCGATTTTCGTATAACTGTTGTGGAAATTATTTTAAAGTGATATAAGAAATTTAAAGTATGTGTTCAGTGTTTGATCTAGTCCCCCTCTTCTGGGGGGACAAGGTTTCTGGAGGGAACCAACCAGCGTCCGGAGGGCGGTCGGAAAAATTTGATGACCTTTTTCTTTGAGGAATTCGTCTTAGAAAAAGTTGATGACCTTTCTTTTAGGAATTCGTCTCAGAAAAAGTTTATGACCTTTTTTCTAGGAATTCGTCTTCTTCTTCGGAATATAACAGTTCATATAATATTTTTATTTCTCTCTGGCCTCTGGGGGAGGAAACTTAAAACCTGGGGGAATTCCCCCCAAAAGGTGTCTAGATTAAACACTGGTATATGATAGGCCCTATGTGAGATTACATAAACCTTCCCTAGTATATTACTTTCATATTTATTAGCAGTGCTTTTTTCAGCAGCTACTAAAATTAATTAATTTATTTTAATAATAAAAACAATAATTTAGTTATTTTAATTTAGTGTCAGTGTTTTGAAAAGTTTTCAGTGTTTATTGAGACCCCTCCCAACCCCCAACCCCGTTTTTCTCGGGATTTTAGCCCGGCCATAATTGTTCCGTTCCGGAACCTATTCTTCCGTTCCGGAACCTTTTTTTCTAGAAAAAAGCACTGTTTATTAGCATGTTATAATAAAATGTGTAGGGTAGGCCATAATTGTTCGCAGGAGTAGAATTTCGTGCGTTTGGCAACGTTACTATGTTTACACGGTACCCTGTATATATTTTAGATTCCGATAGAAAAGTTTCGGATCAACACGAAACTACTTGCGGTCGGTTTCAAGAAACTGTTGACCAGGAAAATGTCTACGATCAGATCACCTTGGAGGAACGTCAAGTAGTGCAACGTCCAACTTCTGAATACGCAGAGCTTAAATTTGATGTTGAGTCTTCTCTCTGAATATGCTGCGTTTATTATAACAAGAATAAGCTTTCAGAGTTAGGTTAGCCTGTGTATGCACAAGTATTTAACATTTAGTCTAATTTCTATATAAGTTTTTACTGAAACAGACTTTTGAACTTTAATTGTAGTGAACATGCACCGCTGTGAAAGCAGAGAAAAGATACATAATGATTTATCTATATTCTTCTTTTAACTGTCGTGTGCCCTTAAGTCCGTCAAGTATTTCTTAAAAGCAACGGTATATGCTACATAATATTGTTACGTGTGCTTCTTTATGGTTTCTAGCTTTTATCTAGTTAAATTTTAGTGACTGATTTAATGCATAGGTCTAAGTAAAGGAACATACATGTATGCCTACAGCTTGGATCTTCGCGTTTGTAAGAGATTCAGCTCATATACGCATTGCGTGATTAAGACCGGCTGAAATGAGACCTACTTTATGTATTGCTTTTATACAGAATTAAGACCAGCTGAAATGCGTTTTGTAAATGAGTTTATTCTCCGGCTGAAGGTTCTGAGCTGTTTCTTAATGTGTTAGTCGATGCTATTATTTAGAAAAACGTTTCAGATTGCCAACTTATTCTAGGTTATTCGAGTTGTTTTGCGGAATATAGATAATCTAGGATTGGGTCAGCGATAACAACTGCTCCCGCATTATTACCAATAAATTTTTCATGTCTGCAACACTCCACTGTTTTATGTTTTTGCTTTTTACATAAAACTTCTAACTGCAAATCTATACTTTCTTAGACTTCAAGTTTGTTATAATCAGCACTATTGAGCAGACCTCAGAGTAATAGTGATGATTGCGATGTGATCCTCGAGCCTTGGGTAATGCTAAGATTAATGATTGCATTCGAGACAATTTCAGATTTCACAATTTCCGCGGCTTTCAGAAATGATTTCCAATATCTGAATTTGTTTTAAATGACGTCAGGATCTCCAGTGAGACACTCGAACATGTTTGCTGTTTAAGCCTCTGTTTTTGAGTACTTTATTATGCCAACTGTTTTAATTTAGGGTTCTGAATAAATAGATTTCTATATTAACCATAAGGATGGGTAGAATTGTAGGCGACAATCCGCATTCATCGTCATTCATAATGCAATCTAGTTCGAACACTCGAGTAGCGACTCAATCGTAATCCATAAAGTTATCTTCTGATCATCGCTTAAAATTTAGTCTGCATTATACAATGTTGTTGAGTCATGTTGTTTCTGTAAAACACGGTAAATGAAACCTTCCAAAAGCCAACCAAACAAAGCATTCATGGGCAGCGATAACGACCTTTTCGATTCATGGTTAAATCAGGAGTAAGATATTACTTGATTCTGGCTTGTCTTCGCTACACGTACTTCTGTTCCTTGTCTCTTTAAGCAAGTGGTCGAAAGACCGTTAAATCCGCGACTTGATGCTGACTGAGTTTATAACAGTAGGTTAAATAAAGGAAAAACGAGCCTGCTTATATAAAGATAATGTCTATTTAACTGTTAGAGGAATTCTTAACTATATTCTTGCTGCTACGGAGAAACATCTTTGTACTAGCAGTTACTGTCGAATTGTTTAATTATTTGCTTGTTTATTGTGTGGCGCAACAACAATTTGTGACAACAGAAAGAAAGCAGTAGCCTACTGCTATTGCCAAGTGCCCGCACAGGATTTCCGTAAGCATAACTTAATGCAATAGGCTATTTAACATTATACGTTCACGTAGAGCATCTTCAACTAGAATTCATTGGTTGTATTTGTATCTACGCCCGCAGCTTCTCTGGGCTGGTGACACTGAAATAATCCGGGTCTTATTAGAATTCAGAGTCTGGATATTGATCTGTTAAATGTTTGTTGTAGAGTCAGATAGTCCAAAACAACCAAGCTTTATACTGAAGTGACTAAATGCGATGCTGTCAGTCGATTCGGTGATCGTTGCGCTCTGATGCCAACGAGTCTATGCAAGTGCCTTGCTTCCGCACCAACTGGAACTATTTCGCCTTTTCCTGTGTTGGACCTTTGTCCAGAAACACCCTTCTTTTCATGTAGACCTATGTCTGTTTATTTTATGCTTCAACAAACTTTTGACTTAGCCTGGTTATATCAGCTACTTGGCCATATTTAACTAAGAGGTGCTAAAAAGCATCTAATACAAACGTTATGTTATAGTAAACCTCATGATGATGTCGAATTAAAAAAAGTAAAATTTAAACGTAACTTAATGCCATCTAGTGATGATAATGACAATATCGGTTTTGAACGTATTGGTGGTGATAGTCAGTTGGTTCGGCGATGGTTGCGTTCTGATGCCAGCGAGAATTTTATGTGCTGTGCTTCTGGACCCGTCTTCGTCTGCGTTTGACCATCGTTTTGGGCTGTCTTCTTTTAATTTGACTCATCACAATTTTTTCAGAAACCCATAAACTGCACACATTTAGATCAGTTACATGGCGCTGTTGATAGGTATTTTAATGGAACCAAATTGAGCATCTTAATATAAAATTTAATACATAATCGGTCATGATGACAATGGAACAGTAGTCAGATAAGTGGAAGATGACACTGTATGTGTATATGCATGTATGTGTGCACAGAATTTATGAAAGTGCTTCAGGACACTTGATATAATGAGTTCTAAATACCGCACACAAACCCTGGAAATAGCGTTTTCTACAGGTATAATTATATGCATGTGCAGAGGTTGACGTCTGTAGCGCCAGATGATTATAGCATTCAGATGGAGACTAGGACCTCCGCCGCAGAGCGCCAGTCTCAATACCAGGCCGATTAACACAGACTGAGCGACACCAGACAGATAGAAGCAGACAAACAAAGCTATAGAGCGTGGCAGTGAGAGGGATGAAAAGACGTCGCAACAGTTTCTGGAGATCCACCGCAAGACGTCTTAGCAACCCGACCGACTGACTTGGCGGTACAGTATAAATAGAGGCTGAGCCTAACATTTTACTCGTGCGTTGCACGAGTTAGGGTGGGTAGTACGAGGTCATCGTCTTCTTTGTAACGTGTGAACAAAGTCATCAAATATTGCACAGCGTCGTCTTAGTGTCTTGAAGTGTGGCCGAGCTGGCCATAGGGCGCGAGAGATGATCAGACCGGTCTTCTTAGTGGCCTCGCCGATGACAGTCGCTTCTGTTACTATACACGAGCGTCAACGACCTTATACGTATAGGTTACAGAACATGCTCTCTTACTACGTTACATCCAACATCCCATTCAACTAGCTACGCTAGACAATTATCATATTAACGTTTGGATGTTAGCATGCATGATACATATACGTACGTACGTAGAGAAGTATGTGTGTATTCATGTATGCGTATGTGATCACTTTGACGAATTTTAAGAATCTGCTAGATTTACAAAGTACTTGATCTGTGCAACTCCCGTTTTATTTTCATACGTCTGAATATTCATGTAGCTCATTTACTGAACCTCAATTGAGTTGGTATAATACCTGTGAAAGCTGTATATCTCACAATTTACCATATTTCAATAATAAACACTACTACACCCTAGTGATTACTTGAATTGCTGATGTGAATTATAATATTAGACATAGCAGAAGATGTTTAGGCCACAAAGTTGTGACCTAACCTTGTGGCCTGAAAAGTATTATACTATAAGTTGGTGTCCTTATGTGTGCAAGAAACCACTGCATGCAAAATTATGACGCAATTTTGCCTGTTAAAGTAGGTTTAGGCTACAAATAAGGTATCATTATAGGGAGGATTATAGATGAGATTTCATATCATTTATTGGTATAACCAGGGCTGTAGTCGAGGGTATACGCGCAGGCCCGGTTCGTCCATATGGGCAACTGGGCAGCCGCCCAGGACCGCCGATTTTCAGGGGCCGCCAATTTTCCATTTTTCAAAAATTATTTAATTATTATTCGTAAAAAGAGATAAATGACTAAAAAAAATCATCAACTTTTTTGTGCTTAGGGCCGCCGGTTTGCCTAGGGCCGCCGATTTGCCCAGGGCCGCCAAATGTCTTGAGCCGGGCCTGTATACGCGGGTATACAGCGTATACTCAACTCTGGTGAAATTTGAGAGCGTACATATACTCAGGGCTCTATACGAGGGTATACGCGGGTATACAGCGTATACTTACCTCTGGAGATGAAATTTTGAGGAAAAAGAGAGGTCTTGACAGGTATTTAGGGTGAATGACTAAAAAAAGGTCATCAACTTTTTCAGAAACGAAATCGGAAAAAGTCTGAAAATTTTCAGAGAATTGGTGAAAAGTCATAAATTTTTCTTAGACGAATTCCTAAAAAAGGTCTTCAAATTATTTTTACGGTGACACCAGCCCTACTGACGCCGCTGGTCACCGGTAGCGTATACTCACCTCAAATTTTACCACTACAGCTCTGGGTATAACAATAATTATCTGGAGCGATACTTGTTGAAGCCTGAGTACGTAGCCATAACACATTGAAGTATGCGACATAGCCGTAAACTGAGGCTTACCGAACACTTGAAGTGCAGCTTATCTCTGGCAGTATAGGATGCATTATAATTATTGTAGTAATGTCTCATAGAAGGCTCCCACATGACGCTGACAATTATAGATGCACTGAGCTAGTCAAGTACTTTAAATGTTTATAATTACAATAATAATAATACAAATTATTATTATTATTATTATATATTATTATTAGTTTTTTCCCCGAGGTACATGTAATCCCTCAGGAGTCTAAAAAATTATGCTAGGAGCTGTTGTTGAATGGCTGAAAAATCAGGCCTCGTCCTCCGCAACATTAGTGAAAGTGCCACGAAATGCGATGGCGTTATAGCGCTGGATGCAGTTGGAAAAGCGTCGAAAGAGAAAAGTGACATCCCGCTGCTCTCCAGAAACGGACGAGAGACGCTGGCCAATTATTATTATTATTATCATTATTATTATTATTATTATTATTATTATTATTATTATTATTATTATTATTATTATTATTATTATTATCATTTTCACATTTCTCTGTGACCTTGCGCTTTACAAATTATTATTATAGCGAATCCAATTATTTGTTGACGAACTGCCTGAGCTAGGGTCGTGTTTTCCCGGCAGTGCGTCTATCTCGCGTAATATCATTGTAGAAATCTAGTTATTTAACGCTTACTAAGACAACCAGTGGATTTCAGGGTAACAAAAGTCGAGCAAGTCAAAAGTGTTTTCTGCATTTAGACAAACGTTAGTTATCTTGACAAACGATGTCCTGCTACAACTGACTGGATAGCAATGAAAGTTGGAAAAAGCTTACATTTTTCCACATTAAATGTAGATTTTGTCGATATGGATAGCTAAAGCCAGTTACTTCGAGATTCTAAATCAATATAAGAATGTGTAAAATGATTAATTGCGTAGGATAAATTATGTTTTCTTTGCAACCACTCGCAACAACTCATATAACTGGTAAATGGATTATTCAGGTAAGCATAGCTTACAGCATTGTCATATACTATTTTCCCAGTGCTCATTATAAAGCCCTGATCTAATATGTAGGCCTATTCTATGAGAGCGTATTAGCTATTAGCTGCAGTTTCAATGTATTTATAATGTATTTTGCCTTATTATTTTTAAGGAGCTTTTATATAGCTCCCCTTCAAGGCAGGGCTGTAGTGGTAAAATTTGAGGTGAGTATACGCTACCGGTGACCAGCGGCGTCAGTAGGCCTGGTGTCACCGGAAAAAAATGTGAAGACCTTTTTTTAGGAATTCGTGTAAGAAAACTACTTTATGATTTTTCGCCAATTCTCTGAAAATTTTCAGACTTTTTACGATTTCGTCTCTGAAAAAATTTGATGACCTTTTTTTTTAGTCATTCGCCCTAAAAACCTGTCAAAACCACTCTTTTTCAAAAAAATTTCATCTGCAGAGGTAAGTATACGCTGTATACCCGCGTATACCCTCGTCTAGATCCCTGAGTATACGCTCTCAAATTTCTCCAGAGGTGAGTAACGCTGTATATCCGCGTATACCCTCGACTACAGCCCTGCTTCATGGAAGGGAGCCAGTGCAGAGCCATTTTATATATACAATGTATACCCGGGTAGCTCAGGTTACTGGCGTTTATTTAATAGAAGTTGTAATAAATTATCTACATGTACGTACTTACCGCATTTGAAGCTTCACTCTAATTAGCAAAATCTTATATCATCCTACGATATTATATGTAGTTTATTAAGATTTAAAAGCAGCCACATTTTTATCTAAGTTCTAACCAATTATTATTATTATTATTAATGAGCTTTTATATAGCGCCCCTTCAAGGTTATCTACTCAGGAGCGCTCCTAGTCCAACCACGGCTAAAGAGAGTAGTTTTTAAGTTTGCAAGAAACAAGGTAGAGTGAGTCATAGGGACCAGGCGAAGTGCAACAGGAAGGCCATTCCAGGTTGCAGGTCCAGCGACCGAAAAAGAACGTCGCTGCATAATGGCTGTCCGCGTGCGGGGGGACCAATAGCTCGGCCTGGTCAGCCGAGCGAAGAGCAGATCTCCGCAAGACCCCCGAGGTAGACCGACACAACTCCCGCAGGTATGGGGGAGCAAGTCCCTCTAGACAACGCCTAACCAGTGCAGAGACCCTATAGGCGATCCGCAGCGGGAAAGGGAGCCAGTGCAGAACATCCCGCATATAAAGAGAAACCTGGCCAAATCTGGGGATGCGACCAATAAGACGTGCGGCTGCACGCAAAACCCGGTCCAAACACCCAAGGCGGGCAGCTGGGAGGCCAGCGTAAAGGGCGCTACAGTAGTCCAGACGGGAAACCACAAACGCATGGACAAGGGTAGAAGCAGCTGCCTGCGTCAGAGTGCGGGAGACTACCCTTAACTGACGAAGTTGATAATAAGAGTCCCGACAAAGCAAATTAATATGTCGCATGAATGTGAGCTCTTGATCCAGAATTACACCAAGAAATACGAAATAGAGTGACACCATTTACTAAACCTAAAAGTAATAAATTTCTAAGTCAACTAAAGACTCTTAAAAACGTATTTCGCTCTATTTAAGCCAACGTTTGAGATCTTTGTACTAGCATTTTTATTGACTGTATTCTTAGTGTGCATAATTTATGTATAATTATCTCATTCATGCTCCTGGTTCAGCAATCAGCAGGTCTATAATTAAGTGTTGCAAGGACATGTGGGCATCCGTATATGAACGCAGCCATTTGATAAATCAATTAGTTTCTGTTCTAGTATTTCACAGACGAGTATAGGCCTAATCATCATTATCAGTAGCTCTATGCGTTCTTTGACGAATAAGTCATAGTTTGCATTGAACTTCTACAGTTCCAGTGTACTAATGTTCTCAGATTTTTAAATATATCCTACCAGAATTGTACTGATATTGCGTAGATAATTTCGTGATTCCAGTTTAAAATTTAACTTTCAGTCGAACACACCAAGAACTATGGAGAAAAGATGTGGTTTACTTATGTCAATACTTCAATGTGTCTTCTATTTGAACTTCCTTAAAGAATACACCGAAGGTTAGAGACTTCCATTATTTAAGTTATTTTATTATTCACATAGCTCAGTTACTGAAATCATTATGATAGAACTTGTAATAATCCTATGGTTTATATTTGCGTATTGTGAACAAAATCTCAATAAATATCATAATGATGTTACGTAGTTTATATTGAGATTTAAACCAGACGAAAAGATTTTCTAAGTTCTAACGTAGCCACTTCACTGAGTGACGAAAGTAACCTGTTATACACAACTAGGGTTCTATATATAATGCCCTCTCAAATTTAGACGAACTGAAGCAGATGTATATCAGATTTTGAAATTCTATTTTTAAAACTGCAACAGAAGGCAAGATTCAGTTAGAGTGAAAACGATAGTTTACGTGTTCAGTTCTATAGACACTGAAAACATGTCATATCCTATATATAACAAAGGAACATTCTTAAGCAGTATTAATGCAGTTCATGCTAAATTTACTTGTACAATAGCGCATATTGGACAATCACATAAAATCAGTTTTTGAAATCATCTTTGTTAACAATCATCATTCAAGAGTTTGCATACTCGTTTAGGTACGCGTTAGGTGTAGACCTAATGGAAACACTCTATATCTAACGAATATCGTGAGATTTCGTTTAAATATATTATATGGTGTTTTTGAAGAAATACGGCCAGGTCGAAATATCATGCCCATTCACGTATAAACTCCATAATCGAAATTGTATCTTGATAACTGAGCATTCGGGACTTGCGCCGGGCGACCGAAATTAGGACCGGTGATCTTCCTCGTTTTGGACAAAACTTTGATGTCACGATGTCTGTTCTTCGTGTTTCGATCTTCTTTTCATAGTAATTAATTGTTATGTTATATTACTGTTAAATTACATTTCGCATGTGAGGTTTCGAAATTAGCTAGAAAAAAGACTGACATTTGGTTGATTGTCAGTTCTGAAGATTACTTCGGTTATTCAAAGCTACCCACAGAAGGAGAGGTTTTCAAAGTGTTGTTCAATTTTCATATACAAATGAATCAGTCTGGATGAGAGCGTGAAAGAAACGGCCGTTATGATAGGCCTACTTCTAATTTGGTAAGATCACGGATGCCACGAGGGATAAGAATCATGTTTTGGATCAGCTACGACGTCTTCGCAAGGAATGGCAAAACCTCCAAAAATGTATTTCAAGGTAGCCTGCAACCGAAGAGGGAAAGCGTGATGCTTCAGGATTCCCTGCAGGATATCTTTAATACTGCGCATCAAGATGCCATGCCCATAAGAAGGGAATCGGCAGTTTTTCAAAAGTACAGCGAGAGAAAGGAAGACGTGGTTCCATTGCAGGCATTTATGTCAAAATTGCAAAGCAAGAAGAGAGCGCTGGCAAGATCAGCAACAGTTGCGGAGCATGAGGAACGACATCACGCAAGCACAGCTTTAGCCACGGAGGTTTCTCTGTTAGAAAAGTCATCTGAGGAAGAGTCGTTATCAGATAGCTCAGAAAAAGAGTCAGAACTTTCAGTGTCTGCTGGGCCACCAAAGCGTCGAAGGGTAACAATCTCTGTAGTTAATCGTGATGTTGCAGCAGCTCTAGATCGCACAAAAACCAGCAGCTGGAAGACCTCTGACATTTTCTCTGTTCTTGTTGCATCCAATCTATATGCTACACCAGCTGGAATAAAGTTCAGGTACCCAGAGGCATTTCACCGCGCGCGTTGGATGGCGCGTGACCATAACCTACGTGAAGTACTGGTTCACCTGTACGTCACTCAATGAATCCCCAAGGAAGTGAGGGAACTATCTTCAATTCTTGAATGTAATCCATATTTATCCAGATGCGAAAGTCTCACGGGTCGCCCTAACAGCATTTCCCGACACCTCTCGTGTCTGATACTTTGGTTGGCCTCAGCCTTTTGATGATTCAGTCACCGTCGATAATCAGGGATTCGATGAACCCTCAAAGAAGCTTCCTCCCACACATGATACACCTACAAAGCACCTCCCGATTTCTTCACAACTTCTACCACCAAGCTTTTCCAGATCCTCGTATTGGATGACGCTTTTCTTGATCGAGACCTGCAACAGTGAGAGTCAGAGCAATCATACAGTTATACAAAATACATCATATCCGTCCTAAGAGTGACGAACGATGTGGCGGAGAAAGGACTGGCTCTCATGCAGTCCTTCAGTGAAACTCTGGTCCGAAATTAGGAAGAGTAGCAATTTGTTCTGCAAATGGTCGAGTACCATCGAAACAAATCCCCAAAAGCACTAAAGGGAATAAATAAATGACGAATTACTGAAGGTTCTTGTTTTGTTTTTGCCTTATTTGTTATGTTTAAGTGTTGAAATTGTTTGGATCTTTGAAAATTACAATGTATCACAATGTTTTCAGAGTGATAAAATTTTTCCGGTGCTTTGCGCAAGTTCTAAATCTACTCCAATTGTCATATAATTTAGCAGACGTTAATGTTTCTCAAAGTGAAACACAAAGATAACCTGGCCGATATTAATTGTTAAACTTCAAATTTAAGACACACTCGAATATATAATTATAGTATGACATAGCATGAGTTTAAGTGATTTAGAAGATACATGTTTTATGTGACTGCGTTAGAACCAGTGTAAATTACTAACAATGCTTAATCGTCAATTATAACTTATCCTATAAAGCCGTGGTAAAGGTCGGCGAGGTCGCTGATATAGTACTATCGTAAATTGCCAAGCCTACAGCTGCTGCAGTAATGAATTTATGCCCTGATGTTAATTTAAGTTTTTTCAAGGTAACACGTATAATTGTGTAGGCCCCACATGGTTCTATATTTAAACTCTTGAGAAGTGTGGTTTTGAGGTAGAACGATCAAACTTCTAAGTAAGTAAGTAAGTATGTCCTTTATTAGACCACCTGCAAACGCACTGTGATGCAAAACACGACCACAACAACACAACAACAGAACACCTTTTTTTAGTCCTAATTTTTGCGTTAGTAGGCCCTACTTGTGATGTTTTATAACGTTTTATTTCCAACTCTTTCCGCTAGCCTACTCATTAAAACCAACTGCCGATCTTATCTCGAACTGTTCTCGCTTTGCTTAAGCAGTGCCTATAAATTATTTTCAAGATTTCCCAGTAGGCCTATATTTTCAAGATTTCCAAGTAGGCCTATATGCCCGATAAACTACAGTAGGGTCTTACTGACCTCTAAAGAATACACCTGCCAGCATGACGACGTTGAGCCCAATTAGGAACCACATATTCCCATATGGGACTCGCCTAAAGCCCACATAGGTTCCATCTAACGCTCACGAAAATCGGGGCAGGGCAATGCTGATTGCCACGGGCGCCAAGTGACGCGGTATTCCACGAGGGTTTCCTATTCACGTACTAAATCGGACGAGGGTTTTCTGAACTTTAATAGACCTATCAGTGATGTAACAACTAAACCGAAATACAAAGTATTCATACACAAAACTAAACCAAAATGCAAAGTACTTATATATACAGTAAATGCATAGAATGCAATACAGTGTTGCAAGAAGAGCGCTGCATTGTTATATGGAGCTGCATGGACAAGTGTTTCCGTCCCATCCTCGATGTCCATAAATTATATTTAGAAATGCGTACGCACCAATGACTCATTAGTTAGTTGGTTCTATGCTCATGTGTTACTGATGTCTCGCTACTTACAACAAGAACCTAGACATAAAACAATAAACTATTCTACACACATGAACACTTACAAGAATAACGACGCTTATGCAAGCATAAATACATACATATGCGCTTGTCTTGTCATGTCTTCAACCTTCCTCGATCCGAGGGTTGGTCGCTTCATGGACAAGCTTCCTCCATCTTCTCTTGTCCTACGTCTCCCTCAAAACTCGATCGAATGGCAGCTCCATCCAAGTTCTGATGATCCATCCCATCTTCGGTCTCCTCTGTGCTCTTACTCCTGGTACTGTACCCTGCACTATCTCCTTTTCCAGGCACTCTCCTTTTGTCCTCATCAGGTGTCCGAAGTAAGAAAGTTTCCTTCTTTTTGATCAAGTTTAGCAAGCTTCTTTCTGTTCCTGTACTATCCAGTACCCACTCATTTGTTCTTTTTCCGTCCATGATACTCTCAGAATCTGTCTTAGACACTTCATTTCGAATGCCTCTATTCCTTCTTCTTCTCTCTTCTTGATAGTCCAGCTTTCACAACCGTGCGTTGCCACTGGCCAGACAAGGGCCCTCATGAGTAGTATCTTAGTAGCTAGGTTTGTGCTGTGACTCCTCCAAATTTACCTCAGCGCTGCCCGTGTTCAGTCCCCTTGCCAGTTTTTCTCTTATATCTTTGGTGCATTCTGCATCTTCGGTTAACAGCGATCCGAGATACCGAAAAACGTTCACCTGTTCTAGTTTATTTCCTCCAACTTCAATGTTGCATTTTCTGCCTTTTAGCGCCATCACCTTGGTTTTATCCATATTTATCAAATAATATTCGTTTTCCCCTTTTCTCCCCCGCTTGCTCTAGTCGAGTGACTAACTTCTGTAGTTCCATTTCTGATCCCGCCAGAAGTACAATATCATCAGCATATCTCAGATTTGTAATTTTTCTGCCTCCTATCTGCACTCCTCCCTCCCATCCATCCAGCACCTCTCTCATGACCATCTCCGCCATAATGTTAAATAGGTGGGGTGAGATTACGCATCCCTGTCTGAACCCCGCGAAACCCTCTTGATAGTGTTCCCGCCACCCTTATTTTTGCTTCAACGCACACACAAATAATTATAGTAAGTCTGCATGTGTTATTAGATGTTCATGCATTGAAGAATGCAAATTCATATAAGTCCGTTCATTGTTCAGGTCATGTGTTAGCCTAAGTGCCCATTCCAGATAACACGTGCTCGCTGCAAAAGAGGATATTAATTTTGTCAAGAGTTGGTGAAGTGTTTGTGCGCCATTCCAGTTATATACGTAGGCTATACAATAGAGTTCATTTGCGTATGTAAAGTAATTTTAATAATAATCGTCTTTATTAGTTCAAACTGACAAGTACGGATAAGTGTCTAGACATCGAGGCTCCTAGGTAGATATAAATAGGATGTTGATTAAGATTAAGATTAACTGTATTACCAGACTAGTCAACACCGTCTTCAAAGACAAGCTGCATCTTACACTTGAAGGGAAGATAATAGATAGAAAACAGGTGGACATTCTAGAACCTTCTAGAAGGAGTGATCCATTCACGTCAGAATTAGTGTTCAATTGACCAAGAATAATTAGGTAGGCCAATCTTCTAGTTAATTGGTAATGTCAATCTAAGAATCTAAGGTACAGGCCTTATGGGTTGATGGACAGAAGTACACCTTTACCAAAGAGCTCTGCAGGTCTTAGGATATGTAAGAGAGTGGAGTCTGAGTCAGCGGTCAGTCGAGTAGTCAGAATAAAGCTTAGTCTGTGCGTTCGGTATTAGACTGGCATGTCTAGGTTAAGCAGACACCATAGGCGTTCATCTTAAGAAGTCTAGAATGGAAGTGCTGGTGTCCGTTGCAGTATCGTAACTATCTCTTCATCGTCTGTGTAACTGAACATTTGTCTGTAATTGAACTCTGTATCCGTAGTGAATGACAATAAAGGCTTGCACAGAGACAATTAAAGTCTGATAGATCTCGTCCGACAGATAGCAGAAATCATTTCCGTGATATATATATATATATATATATATATATATATATATCGTATATAGGCCTATGCATATATGCATTTATACGGTCCAAACAGCGAAATGCCATGATTCTGCCTAACACAGTCTCATTATTAGCCTAAATATTTAATGTGTCCAAGAGTATTCTTGTTCATAAATTGTATTTAGAAATGGATTTAGAAACGCTGATCGTATGGAGTTCTACTCAGTCGTGTCTTTTATACATTAAATTTAGTATGTAATATAAAATATTAGTTTAGGTTTTGTTCCGGATTTCGTGCTCAATCTTCTCTGGATTGAGGACGAAAAGTTTTATCCATAACTAAGGGAATGATAATGCCATTACCAAACGCGGACGGCACGTACCGGTATGTAATGAAGAGCTTAAACAGCTGCTTAAGTGCAATTGTCAGGCAGTGATGGCCACCAAATGTTCAGCACACAAATTAACCAAACCACAGGCTTTGCCCAGGGCAATTTTAGAATTGAGGCCTGCACATTTTCAACAGTCACCTGTCGACAAATGTCATACACCGACAAATCATAATTTCGGGATAATTTTCTTTGACGTAATTTTTAAGGGGATATTTGAATGTTTGACAGTTGTTGACAAGAGGAGGAGATCAAAAACTGCCTAAAATTTGCTGACATAACTAATCGATAGGGACCAGGCGGAGCGCCATTGGGGCCAGTTGTAACTATAAGTACTAACTAAAATTAACTAAAATAAAAATCCAGTAACTATATAACTATAACTACAAAATAATACTAACTATAACTGTGACCATAAATAAAATGAAAAACCATTAACTATAACTGTAACTATAACTAAGAAATAATACTAAATATAATTGTAGCTAAAACTAAAATGAAAAACCAATAACTATAATTAAATAAAATCTGTAACGTGCAGCCACGTTTCTGCTAAAGCCAGAACGGTTGGCTAGACTATGAATAAAAGGACACTGATCTCTGGTAATTTACTAGACAATCCTCTACCGTTAATATGCATTATGGTAAAAGACTGATCTTCTGGTTCAAATTTTTCACATATTTCATCAGCGCATACGTAAGTGCTAGTACATTGCTTAATATTATTGTAATAGCTAATGTCTGGATCCACATCAGGATTGTTGATATCAAAGGAGTGTTCATGGTTATTCATCCGTCGGGTTAAAGGCATGACAGAGTGCGTTTCTAGAATTGGTCGTCAATTTCGCTCCCTGAAGTTCTGTTGTGTTTGCCTCAATGTCTTGCGAACGCCAATAAACATTGCTCGAATTGTTCACTCAGCCAAAAGTCCGTGTGCTTAGGCCTCGCGTAAACAAACCCAAGTAGGTCAAAAGTCGTCAGTGACTGGTGAATGAAGTTAAGGATTTTACTGCACTTTTTATAGTGTAATGTAACAGTAGGCCTATAGAGTAGAAGATAACTAAACTTGTTATTATATTTGACCAGGATGGTTAAATTTCTCCGGGTAGGCCCAGATCCTTGATCGATCCGACTCGAATGGGCTTCTCATCCATTGACATGAAGACTGCTCCACCGCTGGTCCATGTCCGGGCAATGACTGTTGCGCAACAGTTTCCGAGCTTGGAAGTAGGCCTAGATTTCGTCATTCATTTTGATTAACTGTTCGTTGATGTAGATCGTTGGGTTAGAGTGGTCAACAGGTCCTGAGGGCAGATGAAGGGACCGACGTGCTCTGTAAACTTCATCCCGAACTCGTCGCGTAGTAAAACGGGCGACTATGGGTCGTCCTGTTTCTTTCTTGCCTTGGCGGGCAGTCGATGTCTTGCTTGCCGATTGTAACTCCTAGTCGCTGACTGCAAAGATCCACGACCAGATCACAGAGTGCAGAAAGTACTTTCTTCCAGACCACCTCTCCAGCCTCCCGTTCAAGGGTTTGTTTTGATTCATCCACCTCCGGTATGGTGACCCGGTGACCACATTTCTTTCCTTGCATTCCGGGACACTAGAGTACTTCCAATGTAAGTCAAATTTAATCAGGAGCTGGGTTTATTTGAATTGTGATCGCAGTGCCGTAGCGAGGGCTGTTTCAGCGGTACCATGGAAAAGGGCACAAAAGGGGGGGGGCAAATTTTGAGACGGAATGATTTAATTATTAAACTAATTACTTTGTCTTGCAATATGATATCAATTTTAAATGAAATAAATGTAATAAAATTAAATAACAACAAATAAAAGTGTAATCTATGTAGTATTAATAGATATAGGCCTAGACACCTTCAGCTTATTTAAAAATTGTCGTTTCAACATATTTACAGTAAATATTACATTTGAGATAAAAAATTTGGTCGTTATTGGTCAAGTTGATCTTGGGGACCCTATATTTACGCTTGGCATAGAGCGCACTTATAGCTTGCTACGTTCCTGCGTAATCGAAATGTTGAAATTTCTACAGCACCCAAAAGAGTGAATTCGCGGAAACACAGCTTCTTCTCAGAGGGAAATGCTATACATGTATACAATGCCTCAACTGAAATACGGCGCCATGTGTTTTGGACCAGCGGTTTCCAAACTTCTCTTGGTGGTGTACCCACTTGTGAATATTTGGCAGTCTCGGTATCCACTGTGTAAAATTAAGCATTGTGTAATAGCATTTGCTTCGTAAATTGGCATCGAAATATGTGGATTTACGTACAGCCTTTAGAAATTGGCATATTTAAAGCATTAAAATTTAAAAGGAAACTTAGGTAAAACAGTTTACAATTTATTGCAATCGAAAAGCAACTGTTGTACCATGTAATGTATGAATGTAAGTAATCTTAACCGCATCACTGTGACGGGTGAACCTGCATGTTACTCATAAGTAAGTCAATGCGTCGTTTGAAGCAAGTCAGACATAGTCTCGTGTCATCGTATGTGCTCAGCATATTCTTGTCAAGGACGTAGGCAGACTTAAATTCAAGAGAAGGCAACTCCGGGAGACATTCAGGCGTAGTACTGTAGGGGCGCGGAGGTATAACCCACGGAAAATTTTTGAAAATCTTTTAAATCTAAAAAGGCAAGAGGAGGCGTCGAAGTGAGTCAAACCATTTGCCTTGTACTCAGTGGAACAGACCACGGTCAGGGGCGGATCCAAGGGGGGCCAATCCGGCCATGGCCCCCCATTTGAAATTTACACAGGACGTGCCCCCCCATCCCGAAGTAGACGATGATCACTAAGTGGTCTTTCATGAGGAAACTAAAATGACTATAAAGAAAATGATAAAATCAAACCGGACAATTTGATTTATTAGTATGTAATTATGTATGTATGTATGTATGCATAGTTTTGCATACGTATGTATGTATGTATTGTAGAGAAATTGTAATTAATAATAATAGCAGAGATTTAAGTGCCATAGTTCGTAAACAGTCGAAAGGAAATCGAAGCAACGATTCAGAAGCACTGAAATCGAAGCAACGCCGTAATGCAATGACGTGAACGGCGTTTTCTATAGCGCGCACAGTTAAGGCTTATTCGCCACTCCCGACCAACAGTCGGCATCCTGGTATAGAAATCGGTGGTGGGGAGAAACGACGAAGGTCGGAATTTGTGCGACAGTATGCATGAATGTATGTAATTATATGTAAGTGTGTATGTATGTATGCAGATGCGGCGATCTTGTTTGACTGGTGGGGGACAGTTTTGAACTGATCTGGTCAAAAAGAGGTCCAAAAATTTTTTCGCGCTCACGCGAATTTCTTTTACTTTTTTGGGTCCACGAAAAATCATACATATGTGTATATGCATGTAAGTATGTATGTATGTATGTATGTAATTATGTGTGTATGTGTATATGTATGTATGTATGTATGCACGTATGTACGTATGCCTGTTTGTATGTATGCATGCATGTAAGTAGGTACGTATGTAATAGTTTTGGCCCTCCCCCCCTGATAAACCTTCTGGATCCGCCCCTGACCACGGTAGCACTGAACCTGAAGTTGGCTTTTAAGGGAGATATTTTGTCACCTCAAATCTCTTTCTTCTGCAACAATACATCAGAATTCGAACCGTTGATTTTTAACTTGTGTTGTTGTGTGAACAACTGGCGTCTATCTTGTGTTACTTGGGGTGTGTTGTTTTTCCTACAGCAGACCAACCGCCATGGATAACAAGGCATTCTCCATTTGAGAAGGTTTACAAATTAGGAGATCGTGCGGAACTGCCCTGTAAGGCTGAAGGATCGCCATCACCCACGTGAGATCTTCACTCGATCTTCGCACGAAATCCTGTGCATTTCAATCGTTTAGATAGGGCTTTCCTGCCTAAATTTCTTGCATGCAAGTTACTAACTATCAACTTTAATCATCCACAGGGTTGTGATTTCGGCTTACCATGTTTGTGCTGATGGCTTTGAAGCAGTTCTTGTTTTCAGCAATCCTGTATCAGTGGTAACTCTTGCTGTGACGCCTCACTGCTTTCACTTAAAAAACCTACTAGTCGATGCTTACATACTATCAAATGAATATCTGTTAAAAATAGACAGCAATGTGGTTTGAATGCTCATAGGAATCTTGTTCAGTCTTAATGAAATCTGACCATTTTTGTATATACAGTAGGGTGGAGTGAAAAAAATAAAAATTTTAGAAAATGATCGTAATAGTGAGGGATAGTTGCCTTTTGGTATAGTTAGTTATCATGCAAAATATTTTTTTTAAATTCTTTCGGGAAGATGTGCCCCAACGAGTTTTAAAATTTGATATTTTTTGAAAAAATGTCAAATTTAGGAAAATTTCAAACATTTTAAAAATTTCACACACTAATTGTAATAGTGTTTAGGCATTTAATTATAACGTATTTAATGACCATGCAAGAGAAAATTTATCAAATATGCCTTCTAAGATGTGCCCCAACGAGTTTAAAAATTTGACATTTTTCACAAATTTTTCAAATTTTGGAACAATTGCATAAACTTAAAATTTTTTTAAAACGCTATCTGTAGTAGTGTTTAAGCATTTAATTATGATGTATTTAATGACCATGTAAAATAAAATAAAAAAAGATTTGTATGTTAGTAATATTAAATAAACACTAAACAATAAACAACCCCAACAGACTATACTTGTTAATCACTGAAAAGTGAGTCAATACTTATTTTATTCCATTGATTTAACTCGATTGAAATTGTGCTTGTGTATTAAAACAAGGCATTAGTTCCCGTGATTCTATTATGGCAAGGATAAAACCATGTCTAGATCTTTGCCCAACCACAGCAGCAGATGCCTCAGTAACAAATTTTACAGAGCGCTCAACCGATTGTGTGTGCCATGGAAATTCTGGAAAATCCGGTGTTGGCACACACTCACTGGCGATAAATTCTTCAAGATCAGCTTTGGAAAGTGCGGAAATGACCGATGGTTCTGTTACTTTTACGTTTTGCCAATCAATCAAATCGATGTAATCATTTGCAGCAGAAGTAAGTTCTGGAATAGAAAATTCACGTATTCTGTTTACCCGTTGACATTCATTTCTCGATCGCAAGATTCTGCGTACCGTAGTCCTAGAGCACTGATATGCTTCCGAGTGTCAATTATCATTCCAAGAAGGATGCTTTCTGAATGTCTGAAAATTCAATTTCGTTGTATTACCGGGTCGATAACAGCCTTAAGGACTTCCGGCAGGTAACGTGATCTGGAGATTGTATGGCAAAGGTGCATAGAACCATAATTATTTGCGCGAGGGTTTCATTTTGATGCAAAATCACATCGGAGCAAACGATCTAACAACGTACCTGGTATATCGCCAATATTTTCAGATTGTCTGACGGGCATTCACTTGCAACATACAGATGCAGGATTCGATTACTGTGGTTTTCCACATGGAGTGCGACACAGAACCTTGATCACGTCTGGCCAGAGATTGAGAACAATATCCCTTTATTACTGCTTCCAAAAAACTTCAGAAAAATTATAAACGAAAAGTACAAGAAGGTAAAAGAGTAAGCAAATATTTAAAAACCGATTATGGCAAAGCCGAATGGCAGCAGATAATTCGTTAGGATCTTACAGAGATAATGAAACAATTAATTATGATCATGATGAAACCATTGAGAATGAACCTGCTGATGGAACGGTCTTCATGTCAACATCACATTCTCAAGACGTAACATTATCTCCATCTCTACAACTATGTAAAAAATTGCCATCTAGACATGGTTTTATCCTTTTCAGATTGGAATCACGGGAACTAATGCCTTGTTTTAATACAAAAACAGAATTTCAATCGAGTTAAATCAATGGAATAAAATAAGTATTGACTCACTTTTCAGTGATTAATAAGTATAGTCTGTTGGGGTTGTTTATTGTTTAGTGTTTATTTAATATTACTAACATACAAATCATTTTTTTATTTTATTTTACATGGTCATTAAATACATCATAATTAAATGCTTAAACACTATTACAGATAGCGTTTAAAAAAAATTTAAGTTTATGCAATTGTTACAAAATTTGAAAAATTTGTGAAAAATGTCAAATTTTTAAAGTCGTAGGGGCACATCTTAGAAGGCATATTTGATAAATTTTCTCTTGCATGGTCATTAAATACGTTATAATTAAATGCCTAAACACCATAACATTTAGTGTGTGAATTGTTTAACAATTTAGAAAATTTCCAAAATTTGACATTTTTTTTCAAATATTGTCAAATTTTAAAACTCGTTGGGGCACATCTTCCCGAGCGAATTTTAGAGAAATATTTTGCATGATAACTAACTGTACCAAAAGGCAACTATTACGATCTTTTTCTAGAATTTTTATTTTTTTCACTCCACCCTAATATACAGCCAGATGTTTTATTTTATCAGATATGACATTTTCCATTTTATATGATCACAATAACTATATTCTGTTATCAGACGTATTACAAGCATTCTCGACATTTGTGCACTTTTTAGACGGTTTCATAACTTTGTTTCTTAAATGGGTCATTCTCCGAAATGTTACAAATTCGGTGACGGAGAAAAAGAAAAAATTTTCCACAAAACTTGCTGTCATTGCTTTCCTTAGTCCGACAGAAAATCTAAAAACCTTATTATACCTATGGTAAATGTACGGCTTTTTGTATGTTTGTTGTATTGAGCTATTGGCTATTTTTGTTTTGTGGCCGTTTTAATGACTTTGAACGCGCATGTTGTCCCTAAGTTCCCCTAACTTATCGACTTACATGTACTTAATACTCATTATATTTTTTAATTTCAGCTCTATTTTCCAGACGTTTCTAGTCCATGATCTGAGTAATGTATCTATGTATCTACAGTGTATCCATGGTCAACGTGCCACTTTTATTTCCGGTAGCAGAGCGGCCTCAATTGATTTTATATGCAGCTTTTCAATGTCAATGTGACTTCGTACATTGGTTACTAAGGAGACCCTCTGACTCTGGATTGAAACATTCAGTGCGTCCTCTTTGTCCTCCTTTGTCCTCCTTTACGGCTTTCTGTTTGCTCCTTTGGCTACCTAGGCCTATGTATCTTGCAACCTTACTTTAAGAAGGAACTGATTGAGGTTAAGATTCCTGGCTAAAAAGGAAATCATAAAAAGACCATACTAACATGGAGCATATTTTCTGCTTACTAAACCACCTGCAAGTAAAGTCTGATAAGTTTTGGAAATGTTTGAATCTGTAAAACTCGTTCAATATGGCTCTTTCGCTTTAGCTGCTTCTTTCTAAACTTTCTGTTCCCAGAATGAATTCCGATAATATTTCATCTATTTCTGGAAGTTTGTCATCTTTGGTCAGAACATTTTGTGTGTAAATTCAATTTTTTGCGGTTCAGTATTCATTATGTAATATTTTTATATATGTTTTGTTTGTAACAGTGATTGCTTTTTTTTATCGCAGAAGAGCTTTTAGGTTTTTAATCTTGCTGTCTTGACTGTGTATACGTTTATGGAAGCCAGTCTAAAAGTGGGGGTACGGGTACCCCTCGTACCCTCCACAACTTACGCCTATTGCCAAGAGTGACTGAAAGAAGAGCAAACATGTTTGAATGATTTAAGGATGGGTGTGATCTAAAGGGGTGTGATCATGGTTGAATTAATTCATTCATGGTTTTATTCATTCCCAGAGTGATTGAAGGAGTATGTGATAATAAAAGTTGGTGTGCATTGTAAAGATTGGCTAAATGCATGATGAATGGTGATTGGATGCATGGTAAACGTTGACTAAATATGTGGTAAAGGTGGTAAGGACAACCATAGGATGAATGGACCTGAACCTCTTAAACCTCTGGACCTAGTTTTTGAAACTCTCTCCTTGTGGTTGTGCACTCTGCTCAGTCGCTTGTGTCATTTCGTTCTCAACTTAAAACTTACCTCTCAAAAATTCCTTATCCACCATGATAGGCTGCAGTGTTATTTTCGTTCCAGGGAATAGAATAGGAATAATAATTATTTAATATTAGTTCCATGGAACGAAAACTGGAACGAAAAATAATTGTGGAACGAGAATAGAATAGGAATAGAAATTTCAATATTTTTCGAGAACGAGAACGGAATAGAATAAAAATTAATTTTCAAGGCGAGAACGGAACAGAATAAAAATTAATTTTTAAGCTGCCCAACCGATAATTCTAACGTTAACTAATAACTATACGGAATGACGACGGCTCTTGATTGACGTCACGGTGCGGCGCTATGATGAAGCTTCTCCGTATATTATATTATATTCTATAGATAATATACGCTCTTTGATTCAAACTTCTGGCAACAAGAGTGAGGTACTCAGACTCCCCATCAAACATGCTCCTGACAGCATTGCAGCAGAACTTTCTAAATACATTCAGGAAATTGAAGAACATGTCGCTGTTCCTAGTCTCTTTGACTTCTGGCAGAGTAGACATTCAGTTTACCGACGGCTCGCTGTTAGGGCCTATAGCTGAGGATTTAGTTTCAGCTCCCGCATCAGAGGCGTTCAGTGCGTCTGATTTGAAAATAGTAGGCGGGTTGAAAATCGATCGCGCTGGACCGAGTAGGCGAGCGATATGCGGTCGACCTCGGCAGCCTTTATGTACACTGTACATTTTACAGCATATTTTGTGTATCGTATTCGTAATTTTTCGTATCGCTGCATATAGTACTCATTTAGTAGATCTATCTCACTTCAGTTCCGTTATCTGCGTAGGTCTCTTGAAGAGGCGCTATATAAATTCTCAGAACGAATGAACACTCACTAGGAATCTATACCATTGACAAAGTTCACAAAGTTGGTTGGGCCTTCGGCATACGTTGAACACTCATTTTTAGCTTGACCTTTCAGCCGGCAATCCATTCGAATTTAATCGGCGTGCTTTCTGCAGGACATGCAGTAAATTTTGTTCACAGTTCGATAGTTTTCTATTGCGACTACATCGACATCGAACGAGTCGCCTAATTTCCATGACAGATACGTGCTCAACTGTACATTATTATTCGATTTGCTCATTTTGGCCACCACTGTTGTTTAAAATAATTTCGGAAATTGGTGATGTTACGGATGATGTCACGCAGCGTGTGGTGTCAGCCGTGTTGTTATGGCCAATCACATTGCACGAAATTGGAGTGATTAGTCAGCAGTAATTAGGGCAGGTCACGACACGCATTAACCGCTGCCGCAAGTAAGTAAATTAAATTAACCGCAATTAGGTAAATAAAATAATGGTCTGGCTCTATGTTCGTCCATCGTCTTGGAGTCTAACTCAAACTCAGCGAGCGACGATCGACGGTGAGAAGCCTTCGGTAGGCGAGCGGTAAATCGCTCGCCGGTACCTTTGCTAGGCGAGCGACCAAGAAGAGCGATCGATCGCTCGCCTTAAATCAGACGCACTGGAGGCGTTCGTCGAATCTTTTCTGTTGCAGCCTTGCAGGATGGATGTCTACAGGTCGCAGAAATCGATTGACCAAATCCCTTGAGATGCGGGTGTTTTTGAAACTCAACAGTAAAATAATTGACTGGTAACTTTTTAGTGTGTCTGCCTATAAACTGTTTTATTATCAGTCGCGTTCACATTGTCCGACAGACATTAACCGTTCATGTTAGAACTGTGATAACTGTAAATGGATTTGGAAGTTGAACTACAAATAATTTTATTTTGGAACTAGAACTGGAACTAAAATTATTTATAAAGAGGAAGTGGAACTAGAATAAGAATAAAAATTTTTTCTTAAGAGGAACTAGAACTAGAATAAGAATAAAAATTATTTCTTAAGAGGAACTAGAACTAGAACTAAAATTATGGCAGTGGAATAGAATAAGAACTGGAATAGAAAATAATGCTGGAACTAAAATAACACTGATAGGCTGCCTCTCTGTCTTGCAGACTGACCTTCTGGATATTGACTATGGCATGGTTTTGATGTGCCTTCGGTTGATGCCTTGTGCATTGGACACTGGCACAATGAAAGTTGCTAATTACATTACATTAGAGGCTTTATTAACGGCAGTGGCGTACGGAGCTGAAATGCCGCCCGGGGCGAAGGTCCAAAATGCCGCCCTTGTCCACTTCATTTTCTATATGCTATTTTCTCTAAGATATTGCAAAACGATCATATTACAAATTCAATTTTATTTTATGCAGCTAATAGCCTTTCTGGATTTTTCACTTTTCACTGTATTTATTTTGTAATTATCCATTTTAGCTATACATTTTCAATTTACTTAAATTTATTTTATTAGATAATTAAAAACATTTTACTGCATGATTTGGCAACTTGCGAGTGTCGCTTACTCACTGTGATGTGCACAGTAGAGTACGTACGTACATACATACATAATACAAATCATATTATGTTATAATTGCCATAATTTCATAATTTCGCGGAAGCAGCGTAATGATTCTGTCCGCTATGAAAAAGGCAACACACAGCGCTGCATTATAAAAAGATTATTAACAACCTTTATTCTGCTATAGGCCTACAGTAATAGTCTAACCACGGCCTACTGTGCGCAGTAGAAGTTTAGGGTTTAAGTTTTAATAACAATCAAATTAAACAATGTATTTTATTAACTCGAAAAAATAATATTCTCATATTTGAGTATACATTGCCAAACAACTGCAGTCTGAGGCGTCAATGCAAAAACACCAGAGGAAAAAATTAAAAGCGAGTAACCAAGATTCGAAAATAACTGAACACTATTACTAAACTCTGTTGAAAGGTCATGACAAAATAATGCAGTCAATTTCTATCAACAGCAAAAGATTTGTAACATTAATTTTTAAAAGAGGTCTAAACTAAGTGGTGAAATGCTGTGGTGGCGATATTGATAGTTTGTGACTAAATTTTATTCTAAGTAATTAATTCGTCTAGATACCTATACATATGATATATAGACGTGTATATATATATAATGATTATGAAGGGCTGCAACTTAAGAATATGCTTTAAAGTATGCTGTATTTGTTACTCTGTTTACAGTTAACTAGATAATGCGATTCCGCTTCCTTTCCTGCAATTATGTTTAGTGTTTAAAACAGACATCTAAGAGTGATGCCGCCCCTAACGATCAACGGAGGCCAAACTGATTTGACTAACGTGACGGTTTCTTTCTTTCCTTCTTTTTCTTTCTTTCTTTCTCTCCTACGTTTTCCTTTACTATCCCAAAAAAATTGTTTTCTTTTTCTTTCACCCTATTTTGCCGCCCCTGGAAAAGTGCCGCCCGGGGCGACTCGCCCCTCCTGCCCCCCCCCCTCGGTACGCCACTGATTAACGGAGGCTCTCGTGGACGCCATGTGGTTTTGAGAGGACGAATGATTACGTCATGAATGACGTAATTGCAGATACAAGTGGCAGAAGAATGGCGAATGGCTCGTCATTACGGGGCTTCAGTTCCAACAGATGCCAAATGAGGGAACTCTTGTCATTGCTGACTCACAGGCGACCCATGAGGGAATCTACCAGTGCTTTGCTTCCAATGCCCTTGGAACGGCAGTAACTGTCAAGACGGTGCTCAAGAAAGCAGGTGGGGTAATTTTATTCGTCTGCCACTCGCAGTCAATCAATCAATCATTCAAGCAATCAATCAGTCAAGCACTCAGTCAGTCAAGCAGTCGGATTGTAAGTCAGTCATTCACTCAGTCATTAACTCAGTCAAAGAGTCATGCAGTCATTCATTCATGCATCATTCATTCAGTCAGTCAGTCAGTCGGATGGACAGACAGACAGACATACAAGCGTGTGCCTACTGCATGGCTTCTTGACTGTAAGTCAGTTATTTAAAAGCCCTTCTGTAATTGCTAAATAGCAGCTAAGTCACTTACTGAAAGGGCTTCTCGAGGTCATATACAGTCTGTTGAAGTGCTACACAGCAGTATGGTTCATCGACTGTACTACTAAAAGTGCTCTTCCCACAGGATGACTACTGCCTAGAGGATAATGTTACTGGAGTGCTAGATGCAGTAGCTCCACTTATTCATGACCTGTGATGAATTATTGCTTCATAATT
This sequence comes from Allolobophora icterica, assembly GCA_963556255.1. Classification (NCBI taxonomy): domain Eukaryota; kingdom Metazoa; phylum Annelida; class Clitellata; order Crassiclitellata; family Lumbricidae; genus Allolobophora; species Allolobophora icterica. The sequence continues at coordinate 87,953,655 of OY744602.1, forward strand.
ATCCTAATGTGATGTGTAGTGCACTTGAATTAATTATTTATAAAGAGTTAATTATTCACAAGCCAGTTGGCGGTTCATAGTTCTACTCAGTGGTCAAAACGCTGTTGCTTAGCTGTAGAATTGGGACCAGTTTTAGCTCCACTGGGATTCTACAGTTACAGTGGTTATTAAGATTTTCACTTTGGCTTCACTTGAAATAATCTTCGATTGGTGCCTTGTACATTATTATGGCGGCGCTATAGAAGTTATTAGACTAGGTTTGACTAGGTCCGAGTTTGAATCTTAGTTCATGCTGTAAATAGTAATGGTGGAACATCGTGATGTGGCAGTCAGTTCTCAAGTTTTAAGAATTCTCCTTTGAGGTCCAGTCTTGCCTGTCATAGAACAGAAGCACACATTTTGGAAGAGGAAGAAGTGCTTCTAACACAGCAAAAAGTTTTTGGAAAAGTCTGTAGAATGTGTGTTATGTATTTGAGTCAGCATTTTAGAGGTGCACTTAAAAGGCTTTAAATTAAGTACTTTGAAATACACATATGGATAAGTTTACATATATGCTTTGTTATGTATTGTTATGGCAGCATTATTTCCATAGTGTGCATATAAGCACGCGTGTATGTATGTATATCTCAAGACTCTTTGTATTGCACATTTTGAGTTTCTCACATAAATGCTACACAGTATCGTAATTTTGCTTAATTCTGTGGCAAATGAATCCATGTGTTGCAGTCTACCACTCTGCCACCATGCCTGTTAACAGTTAGTGGATCCAGGTCTCAGAAAGTAAGGACAAATGTCCTGGAGATATTTGTATTTTAAATGCACTTCCTTTGGAAGATGAAAGTTTTTCTTTTAGTGTGAAGCATGAACCATGAGATTCTCATCCCGATTTCTGTTTGCTAGTTCTTGAGCCGTTTCCTATAGTGGAAGAGCCGCAGATTCATCGACCACTCGTTGGCAGTCCCCTCATTCTCACCTGCCACCCGCCCTATAGCTACCCAACGGAGTCTATCTACTGGGGCGAACATTCGAAGTCTTCAAAGCCGCGTCCGATTGACAACACCGAAAGGGTATCATATGACTATGCAGGTAAATGTATGATTTTCTGGCCATGGACCTGCCTCAATGAGGAGATTAGCGCCTCTATTGTAAATATTGTAAAATAAATGTAAATGCACACGATTTTATATAGCAACCGTATGGCCTCGACCCTGCTCATTTTTCCATGAATGGATCGGGTGAGATCCTTCACCACCGCTGCCCGTTTGAATGGGTGCCACGCCAATTAAGGTCCGCGTGTACGGACTGTGCTAGCCCTAAGTTTAAATCCCTGAAATAATCCACCTTCGGGAAGCGAACCGCGATCCGCATGCTCTTTTACACAGAGGAGTATGGGACTCGGCCTATGCTGTTACTGATGTAGCTAACTGGGTCAGTGTGAACTGTTAGAAATGGTATTGAGATGTGCAGTACTTTAGTACTCGCGGTAATGCATCTGGTCTGTAATCCAGTGATAATGGGTCTGAGGTTGCTGAACGAACTACGTGTAACAACCCTGGATAAGTTATTCAAGCAAACTTGTCTTGCACTTCAGTTTCAGATTTACTGGCCTTATATGAGATTTAAATACAATAAATAAATAAATCAATTAAATGTTTATCGTAGGGACCAAGGCCGTAGCCAGGATTTTGTTACGGGGGGTGTTTTCTGTTTCGGGGGGTGTTTCTCGTCCTTGAGCAAGCCGACAAGCAACCGAATCAACCGACCAAGGGGTTTGAAGTTAGTAAATGCATTGTTTCATTTTTACATTATTTAATTTCGGGGGGTGTTTAAACACCAAAAACACCCCCTAGCTACGGCCTTGGTAGGGACAGTTTCAGAATTTTATTGTGCAAAATCCAATTTTTCAGCCACTTATCTCCACTTTTATCAGATTTGTGCAATTAATTTACTGTAAAGCTAATGTGCAAGTTACAAAATGTGTGTTTCGCATGTAGAATCAATAGGAGTCGTGTTCATCCTGCTTCTAGTTGACTTGCTGAGAGCAGAACGTGGAAAACGCATTCTGGATAGGCCGAGTCTTTACGCTGTCTTTATACAAATTTATGTTAAATGGATCTTCCCATCTGGAAGTTTTCCTGAGTAAATTTGGTGTTAGCGGTGGCGCCAAACATGGCTGAATGTGGGTGAATGTGTGCAGAGTGGGGAAGAAGGGAGATCCTGAGGAGAAAGAAGTGGATGGAATAAGACAAAAACAAAGGGAAGCAACAAAGGAGGAAAAGAAGGAAGATGTAAGCAGAGATGGAATAAGGAAAGGGAGGAGGACGAAAGGAAAGAAACAGGAAGGTGAGTTGGAAGATTAATTTAAAGAATGATGGACAGAGATGAGGAAGGGTGAATGAATGGAAGAGAAGCACTAAGGGAAAGGATGATGAATAAAAGGAATGGAGTAGTAAGATGAATAAAAGAAAGGAAAGAGACGAGGAAGTGTGAATCAAAGGAAGAGAAGGAATAAGATAAAGGCATACGAAGAAAGGGAGGAAAGAGAAAGGATTAGGAAGACAACAAGAGAAGAGAATGAAACAACTGAGCTTTTCTCTTGTAGCTAAGTAATTGCAATTAGTTTTTTTAGAATCCTTACTCCTAAATATGTATGTTTAGACACCAAGATCACGATTCTAAGTGAACCAGTAGCTGAGATATTGAAAAACCTCTATTTTCGGTCGGCCATTTTGGAAAATAGCTGCCATTGAGGCCAGGAGGCAAATCTGCGATGGCCCTATAGCTAACAATTTTCCTTAGGACATGTTCATACTATGTACAAAATTTCATAATTCTGTCATGAAGTGAGCAATTCTTTCATATGTTGCATCAGGCTGCCCCACTATTCAGAATACTCTTCAATGAGGTCTCTCCAATCTGACTTGTCACCAGATGCTGTGTTCTGCAATGAAAGGTGATCTCGTTGTTACCCGCTACTGCACGCTGACGTGTATACATCTGAGCTTTTCTTCAGTTTTTTGTCTCTCTGTGACAGTCTGCCCACTGTGTGCTGCTTAATGCAGATAGCATTATTGTTTCTCCAACATTAAAGACACATCTTTGTGTATCTTAGTGATAGCCACACAGACGTATGCGGTGACTATTAGAACATTTTACTGATAGCCTTGTGCAGAATTCCACTTCCGTGGTGCTATACAAATCTGTTACCATTACCATAATGCCAAAAACTAGGTGTCTTAAATTGTAGCTCATATGCTGTTTCCTGTTCGCAAGATTAGTGTGCATTCCGCAAACTCGTTAATTTTCAGGTAATCTGTATTTTGCGAACATTCGCGAGGAAGACTCCCTCGGAGAGTTGAAAGCATAATATCATTGTGCAGTCTTCAACCCAGGTCTTAGGAGGTTCAGGGTGATAACCAGCGCATTGACCCTCAGCCATCTAAAGGTACCCTGGGCATGACACCCGTTGCGTAACAACGCAGCATGGCAATAAGTTCCACATAGATAAGAACTTTTATTATGATACGTTATCGTACAAACTAGCTTGTCCGATTTTGCAGTCTTCCTCTTTTTTCCCTGTCAAGTTTTTTTATTCAGTGTATTAGGCTACTTATCGACTGAAATCCAGTTGACATGGTTAATCTGTAGACAAGATGTCACGTAGTCATAGTAAAGTTCTCCTTCGGCCTGCTTGTAAACACCTGTGTGGCTGATACTACATTGGTGTGGTTCTTGCGTGAAGTAGATGGAGCACAACGTGGTACCCGAAACTTTGGGAGAACAGTGCAGTGGTACCAGTCTCATAAGCTGCATGGTTTCTTTGTATATAGGATGGCGGTTCATCTAAGAATTACAAATGTAATCATCCAAATATCTACTTAAGAGTTTTGTAACATAAGAAATTCTGTTCTGCATGCAGAATACTGTTCTAGAGAATTTAATCTGTTTGCTGTTTTACTAATATTGAGTTTTTAGTATTTAGGGTTCAGGACTTGTTAGCATGCATCTGGTCAATCAGGTAAAGTGCTGGAAACCAGTTTGAAAACAAGCTATGCCTAGAATGTGCCAAGCTGCCACAGGGTGCTTCAAATAATGTAGAGTAAAATGCTCTTGTGCTGTGTTACGTAGCTTAGTAGCTCACCGAATGTTCGGTGTGTATTTGGGGTGGACATAAAATGCAGTTGTAGAGTGAATCGCTCATGTCTGTAAAAAGTTCTGCGTTACTTTTAGGCAATTTGTATTTTGCTAACGTTCAAATGGAGGACTCGCTGAGTGGTGGACACATATACGTGTGTTTCGTTGTCAATGAGGTACTCCGCAGCCTTATCCACGGTGACGATCAGAAGATTGAGCCACGTCCATATTCTGGTATGGTAGCGTCGATAGTTGGCACTTTGTGATGGCTGTGGTCTCCTTGTTGGTCATAGATAGAGTCTGTAACTTTTCTTGTTCTTATCCTGAGTTTCGTTTACACATTCTTTGGATTCGTTCTTTAGAGGTTCCAAGTTAATTTTTGTAAGTCGTTTTCATTTCTTAGGGATTTTAACTAGTGTCGTCTGTTAGTTTGTTTACATCTTTGATTTTCTTTGATTATTTCTGCCAAATATGCCGTGAATGCTTTTTCAGTGCTGAAGAGGTACAGAATTTATGATTACTGTAAAATTTCTCTGCTTACGAGAATCCTAATTTCTCTGTGACTTCCTCTTGTAATTAATTTCAGTATGAAACTGGCAATTTAAAGCTTCAAATATTTCTTTCATTTTCTCAATCCTTCTGCAAGACACTTAATACCGTGCATTTTAAGAATAAAACAAAGCCTGGACACATGTCAGCTGACTGATCTAAGTACATGTATTTAAGGCAGTTTGAAAATCTATGGTGAGCTGAGTCAGGTGCAACAGTGCTCTTTAGCAATGGCTTATTCAATTTAAAGTCTACTGGCGGAAAACATTGCTGTAGCTAAATACGGATATTCTGTTAAGCAATTAATCATACCGAATGTTTTGTTTAGTTATAAACAATGTGTTTGGCTTTCTACAGGTATGTTACACTCAACCAGAAATGTCTAGTTGCTGAGCTCTACATTTCTCTGAATGGTTCAATTGATGGGCTTTCTGGCGTCTTATTGTATACTGCTGCTAAGAAAGGCTAATTTATATAGTCACTTGTTATTAGTTAAAGGTGTGACATTCAACTCATAGGGATTTGAGCTAAGAAGAGCTGTTCCTGCATTGTGTAGGTGCTCTAAGACATGAACCACCGCGGCTCTTGTGGGCCTCCCCGAGTCTCGATATAGCCGTCAAAGGACTGACGAAAAAGATGAAATGCATCTTCTCCGGATAGTAAGTTTACTTTCATCACTTTGTAAATTTGCGTAAGATAACCAGTCATACATTAACACTTTGACCGTTAGGGACATGCTAACACATCCGAAATTTGGTAAGTTCAGGTGCGACGGATGTGTGTACGCGTCCTTCTGGTATCGGCTGTTCAAAGGCAGTTCAGCGTCCCAGTATATTAACATTTCCTGCTCTATATTAGTAATTAATAGTAAACATGTACTGCCACCAACCTAATGCATGTAAGATTAGTTTGGGCACTGTCTAGACTCTAGTAAATCTACCTACTGCAGTTACAGCTGCAAAGCAATATGATCTGGTCAGCACATAGTTCGTCGAAATGGCAAATTCATAGTACTGAAATGGAAGCACTGGCGTAGGCGTAAACTTGCCCAAAATATTGGTGGGAGGGATGGGATCTTGGCAATCAGCGAGTCTCGGAGGCTTCAGATGTTACGTAATACGTAATAAAAAGCAGCGCTATAGACGAGGGCATACACGCGGGCATACAGCATGTACTCACCTCTAGAGACCGTGTACCCCGGTACCGTACTCGCCACAAAAATAATTATATTCTTTAGTATACTCGCCTCTGGAGAGCGTGTACTCACCATCAGAACGTACTTTCACATATTGTTTAATAACTTAAAAATAAATTTCAGTTTGAAATTTAATTATTTATGTTTCTTTGACCTATAGCGAGTTGCAAAACAACTTTAAAATTTACATAGCTCTAAACAGATGATTTGCACAATGAAAAACAGACGCTGATGGAAATTATTGTAATTTGTACTTTTGTGACTAATTTTGCCTTGTTTGATTAGTTTAGGTATTTCAATATATAGTTACCATTATAGGCCTAACCATCGTTGATTATTGCCAGTTTTATGTTCAGTTTATTAAATAAACTGAATATAAAAATTTATGTTTAGGCCTATTATATGGCCATCTTGGGCTAGAATGATTAGGCTAAGAACATTAGCCTATCTTTTGATATGAAGCAATGCTAACTGGGTACTTATACTTTTCCCTGCTATTAGAAACCTTTTGGGTCTATCAGCATTAAGGCGAAATTGCCTAAAATGCGATTGCTTTTGTTCTTTGTTTGGATATCTGTTTGTTTGTCCACATAAATTTTTCAATAAATTTTAGCATACTGTAGTTGGTGCATCATAAAATTGAGGAATTCCGTTATTTCAACAGCCTAAACGCTTACCAAAATTAATCGTTTCCATATTTCATCTCCCCTTCCATATGTCGGAAAATTAACCTGTAACATGTACCAACCTCTAATTTTACCACTCAGCACCGATGAAATTGGTGCGCATTATTTACATGTTAGTTTGTCTCACTTTGAAGATATTGAAGATAATTATAAGTAAATCTTTGTTTTCATTATGAATTTCTGGTAGTATTTCAGTTCTTGTCTCTGTTTTCTGTTTTTGAAGAAGTTTGTCTATGTTGAAACGTAATATTTTAATATTTCAGGAAATTGTCCTCTCGTTTGGGGATGCCCCTCCTCAATTATTGGGGAGGCACGTGCCCCGGCTGCCCCCCAAGAGTATAGGCCTATGCGTGGAAGGACAGGAGGCATTATGATGTCTACTCATCATGTGGAGTTTGTGAAAAATTCGGACTGCATTTTCGACTATGATGACTTCATGTGTGGCAAAGACCAAATGGACTAACTTTTGTCTTACTACACACCACTGAGAAAGCCATTTAAATCGTACAAAAAGTGGTCCTAAAGATGATTGCTGTAGCAAATGCATACCTTCTCTGCAAGAAGCTTGAAGGAACTGGGCACCAGATTGCGTTCAGAACGAATGTTAGGCCTATTTGGTCAGCTGAGAAGTAAAGGTCAACCAGAGGCAGCCGCCCCAGCAATCATGGTCTTCAGCACCACAAAGATTCGGAACTATTCAGCTCACCCAGCAACTGCACCCAAAGCAGGACCTTGCAGGAAGTATGTTGTTTGTAGCAAGAACGGAAAGCGCAAAGAAATGCATTATTTTTTTTAAACTTGTCCCTCATAGCCTGTGCTGTGTAGGGCCTATAATACTCTGTTTCAAACAGTTCCACACTAAACATGATTTACAGGCAGTGCCGTTTTAAGGCCTAGCCACGCGAGGCACGTGCCTAGGGCCCCGCGCAACCGGGGGCCCCGCGGCGGCACAGAAACAAAGTAACAATAATTTATTATTATCAGTCGACTCGCTGTCAATCTGCATGGGCGGCGTTCCGGGGGATTGATGGGGTCAAGACCCCACCTTTAAGAGTGGGGGGGAACGCCATACATTTGTCCCCCTCACATTTTCAAGAAACACCAAAAAGGTCAACAGTTCACGCGGGAAAAAATTATCGAACTTTTTTTGACCAGATCAGTTCGAAACCTTTTTTGACCAGATCAATTCTAGATTGTTCCTTCCCCCCCCCCCACCTATCAAACAAGATCGCCGCCATTGTCAATCTGATTCAGTTACTGAAGCTTTATGTTGATGTACTTAGAGACAATAATTATTTTTGAAGAATATGAACGCAGAGCCAAAACACAAACTCACAACGCAGAGTAGGCCTACTACGACAGCCAGAGACGAGTGACCAACAGAAATATGCGAATTACATTTCTGGAAGGTCCTGCAAATGACACTGTTATAGAAGCGAGCACACAATTTAGAATTCAGACCTACATGTACTTGCCAATCGTCGTATCATTGATCACTGCACTAAACAGACGCGGAGAAGCTAATGAAGAAATCAGCAGCAGATTTACATTCTTAATCAAACTGGCCCATTTAAATGTTGAACAAATTGTGCCTAGGGCCCCCAAACTCCTTAAAACGGCTCTGTTTATAGGTGCCCTACAGCAGTGTTTCCCAAACTTTTTAGCACCACTTTCTAGTGGTATGAACTGCACAACAAAACCAAAAATGACAAGAAGGAACTGAATGCTGTACTAAATTTTGAAAGTTCAATGTCTGTAACTGGATAGGGAATTAACTTGGCTTGATTGTCTGTTTGGTAGCACACTGGATTGTTTGTTGAATGATTGCAGATTTGAGCCTGCTGAGTGGACTCTATGTTGTGAATCTAAACAAGTTGTGCACTGTTCATGCACATTTTCTAGCATCTTAGATTCAGATTTCTGGCCTTGCACTTGTAACAAGTTCAATAAATACCAAATAATTAAAACCTTGTTTAGGCCTACAAGTTACATCAGATGCTGTGCCAGGCTTGTTTATAATACAACATTTACACAGTGCCCCGACTACTAAAACTAAACTATGCTGAAAGTGTCTCATTCACACATTCTTCATCTGTCTTTGGCCCTCGTGCTTGCAGTTAGCTAATCCTAAGATCCTGGATAAAGGGCCAGCACATCACAGGACTTGCCGCATAGTGTTTTCCAGCTCATGCTGATAACAAATTCTTTTGGGTGACAGAGACACTTATCTACAGAGAATTTTGTCCAAGAACGTTGCACACAGTCCACTCGGACTCACAGTCGGTTTACTATATTTTATGAAAATTTGTTTTTTGTCAACAGGTTTATTGAAGTGCATATATTTTAATTTTTAAACTATTGTACATTACCGGTTTGCAGTTCATGAAATATTAAATGATGCACTACTCACCAACCAGAGAATCATAATCATAAACACTGCATTTCCAAATTGGCAGAAGAAGCTAGGTTTTGGGGACCAGCTTATTTACAGGAACTTTATCAAAAGTTACAATGAGCCGCAGTTCAGTTCCAAGATCCAGAGGTCAGACAGGTAGCATGGGCTTTGATGGATGATATCTCAGTTTCAACAGCTGTCGTTGTCACTGTAACTCCAGGGTTAAGAGTAACTGCAGAAAATAGGCAGAACAATAAATGTCCAGTGAGACGAATAGAGTTCAGTTGGTCTAACCCAAAAATTGCTTTGAAGCCTTAGAATACTAAACCTTTCATATTGAATGTTGTTACTAACATCTATGCTTCAGTGCTCTCCGCTTGCAAGTTCAGCGAATGTTTGATTGATCGATTAGTCGTTTATTTTCATCGCATGTTGACACACCGCAACATGTTACGGCAAGCAAATAATGAAAAGAAAAATATAAGAAATAACTAGTGATCTCGACTATCTAAGGGCAGATTGACATGGCTGTAGCAAAAAATGCATACCTTCTCTACAAGAAGCTTGGAGGAATGTGCCTTCTGGGCTCCTGTTAACTCACAGGGCTAATTTTGCCAAAATTGTCCTGATTTTTCTTCAGTTTAGGCCTACCGTACCTCCTTTTCTAAAATTTTTTGTTCTAGTATCGTGTGCCCGAAAGCACGACCATTTACCATCATACACAAACACAACCCTATTATTTACGAAATAGTTGGATTATAGCCGTCATAAAATTCTACGAAAAACCTATTGAACACGCATAACACTGATGATGCTGATATTTGTAAAGATGGCTTCTTGTCTGTTTTAGTCCAACGCCAAGGGTTTCCTGGATCCGTTTAGATAGCGAGATGCCTCCAAATGCGGAGTCGGGCAGCTTCGGACAGGAACTTATCATCCCCAATGTTGACTTTTCTGATGCTGGAAGATATCCAGTGCCAGGCAACAAATCAAGTTGGGTCAAAACCACAGATAAAGGAATTTACTCTGACCGTTGAGTGTAAGCCAGAGCTGCTGATAGTTCTCTTCAGCGGTTTTTTGGTTAACCATTTCTGTTTTGAAATGATTTCAGTTGCATAGCTTTTTTTAAATCTGATTTCTAAATTCATTATCATCATCTAGATCATTGTTTACCATCTTCAGCTCATCAGTGTCATCACCACCAGCATCATATTCATGAATATTCTCTGTAAGCTTCATCATAACCTTCATCTAATCATCATCATCATCAACAACAACATTGCATCATCGTTATCATCGTGTCATCGGGGGACGCGGTGGTGTAGTGGTGTAGGTCGGTGCCTTGTAACCGCAAGGTCGCAGGTTCGAATACACCTCAAGCCACTGCGTAGCGACCCAAGTGCTTTTGAATCGTTGCTTCGATCTTACGGCACTCTAATCTCCAGTAAGCCTATTTATTTATTTATTTATTCCATCATCATCTCATCTTCTTCACACTATTAGAAATATTGCAAACAAGCTGTAACCCGTGAAAAATCACGGTATATAAATTTATTTTAGAAACTTTAATGTGCTTGAGAGTAAACCTGTAAAAACTACTTACACCAAATTGTCATCATTGGAATAATTGTTTGATGAAATTTTTTAAACGTTCGATGCTTATCGTTCAACTGCAAAGTGATGCGCTCTGTGTGTGTGTGTGTGTGTGTGTGTGTGTGTGAGAGAGAGAGAGACAGAGAGAGAGAGAGAGAGAGAGAGAGAGAGAGAGAGAGAGAGAGAGAGAGAGAGAGAGAGAGAGAGAGAGAGAGAGAGAGAGAGAGAGAGAGAGAGAGACACACACACACAGACCGACAGTGAGATAGAGAGAGAGACAGAGACAGAGAAAGAGACAGAGACAGACAGAGACAGAGAGATAGAGTGAGAGGCAGATAGAGAGAACAAAGAGAGAGACAGAGAGGGAGACAGAGACAGAAAGAGACAAAGAGAGACAGAGGACAAGAGACAGATAGACAGAGACAGATAGAGACAGACAGACAGACAGACAGACAGAGGTCGATAGGTCAGCTGTACCCGTAAGGCGGGCTTCGGCCCGCCTCATGGTCCTGGCAGCTGACCTATCGACTGGGCCGGTCTTCACCCCCATAACCTGGACCCTCCCTCCATTCCTCCCTCACTGGCTGGGGTCCGAGGACTCAAGTTACGCGACGTACATTGGTTATTATATTGTTTGATTCTCGCCACTGAATTGAATGGAGAGTCTTAAATTGATCAATTGAATGATTGATGTCTCAGACCTGTTTATTTCCAGCTCCCCCGTCCTGGCGTCATAAGCCGCCGGAGAACGTAAACACACCCGAAGAAGAAAATGCGATGTTTGAATGCCTTGTCAATGGACATCCGAGGCCAACGATATCGTGGTACATCAATGGCATTCTAGAGGAAGGTAATAATTGCCTCCGATTCCATCCTTAAAAGAGGCTACATAAATAATTATGATGATAATAATAATAATACAAGTACTACTACTGCTACTGCAACAACAACAACAACAACAACAACAACTAATAATAATAATAATAATAATAATAATAATAATAATAATAATAATAATAATAATAATAATAATAATAATAATAATGATAATAATAATAATAATAATAATAATAATAATAATAATAATAATAATAATAATAATATTATGGAAGAGCAAATATCCCTTCTCAGAAGGAACCGTTGGGCCTCACCAGAGAGGACGGCAAGCGATAATAATAATAATAATAATAATAATAATAATAATAATAATAATAATAATAATAATAATAATAATAATAATAATAATAATAATAATAATATTATGGAAGAGCAAATATCCCTTCTCAGAAGGAGAGAGATAGAGTGAGAGTCAGATAGAGAGAACAAAGAGAGAGACAGAAGGAACCGTTGGGCCTCACCAGAGAGGACGGCAAGCGACCTGACGGCGTGACGCTTATCCCGTGGTCATGCGGAAGGTGCCTCACTTGGGATGTGACCGTTTCGAACACATATGCAGCGTCACATCTGGCTGCAACATCAACCGGAGCAGGTGAGGCCGCAAACCGGGCAGCCGCCGCCAACAGATCCAAATACGACACAATCACCCGAACGCATGCTTTTGTAGCGGTTGCAGTGGAGACGAGTGGTGCATGGAGTTCCGAAGGATTGGATTTTGTGTTGGAACTAGGACATAGACTGACGGATTCAACTCAGGACACGCTTGAGACAAGCTACCTGTTTCAGAGACTGTCGATAGCTGTCCAACGCGGGAATGCCATCTGCTTCTCATCGACATTTTCACGATAAATTGTTCACTGAGTGACGCTGAGATGGCGCTTCAGATTATTTAATCATTATTGTTAAATAATAATAATAATAATAATAATAATAATAATAATAATAATAATAGTAATAATAATAATAATAATAATAATAATAATAATAATAATAATAATAATAATAATAATAATAATCCCGTCTGGGAGCTACGGTTTGCGAACCACACATCTGCCCATGTGGAGCGATGGTGACATCGGACGGATCACACGGGCTGTCCTGTGGGCTCGGCCCTGGCAGAATCGCCAGACACGCGACCCTGAATGACCAAATCAGCCGTGGTCTCTCGCGCTGGTCTCCCTAACATCAAGGAACCGCCTGGAATGCTGAGATCGGACGGAAAACGACCGGATGGCCTCACGCTCATCCCATGGCGCGGCGGGCGTAGCCTGGTTTGGGACGTCACCGTGACGGACACGGTAGCACCGTCATACCTACTCTCAACGGCGTCCACGGCGGGTGCAGCTGCGGAGCAGACGGCCACTCGCAAGCTCACAAAATACAGTCAGCTGCTGGCGACCCTTCAGTTCGTACCAGTCGCATTTGAAACCATGGGCCCCATCAACACCACGGGCCTCGAATTCATCAAGGAACTGGGGCACCGCATTACCCTAACTACCGGAGATCCGAGGGAGACCAGTTATCTTTTTCAGCGCTTGTCAGTGACTATTCAGCGCTTCAATGCAGCCGCTTTTCGTGGTTCTTTTGTGCAGTCGGATCTTGCTGAGGGATAAGCCGTTCCAGAAAACCATCTATCTTTCTCCGGACATAGTTTTGATAGCCTGAGGGATTAATGCTACCTGGGGTAAAAAAAAAAAAAAATAATAATAATAATAATAATAATAATAATAATAATATCATGCTTTGTTCTCTACAACATCAGCCAAAATGCCTCGAAGTGCTTTGACTGTAGCCTATAGCACTGGATACAGATGGAAAGGTGCAGAAACAACAAAACTGACTTCACATAATTTCTTCAGATATGGTGAAAAGTCGAACCAACCTCCTCCCAGATGAAATCAGCCCTGACTGAGATAATTGGGCCAGTGTTTCAAAGGTGATGGGTAGGAGAAATGTATGTAGAATGTAGATGGCAGCTTTGAGTAATTTTCGGTTGTACGTATGGCAGCCTGTTCTGCCGACGAGATAATGGTGGCCATCAGGGCCAACCAAATCCACACAGGCGCATCTCAGCTGTGATGAAATACCGCTGCTTAAGGGTCGAAACAAAGTTTGTGAGCATGTCACGACTCAGCCCTGGATGATGTTAGTCTAATTTTTCCTTCAGCGCACTTGAGATGGCTGAACTAGAATTAATACTAATTTGAAATTATAATAATGAGATTAACATTGGAGATGTTAAACATAGGTGATAAATAATTACATTGTATTTAAATACATAATTACAGCACATTTAAACATATGATGAAATTATGTTTAAGATACTTTCAGTAATTTAAGGTAATAATTGCTTAACATTTTACAATTATAACCGCATTTAAATCCATTGTAGGCTATTGCATTTTTTATCTGAGCTGGAGAGCTTAAAATATTGAAATTTCATTCAGTTCTAACAAATGTTTTGGCCTCGTAAGCAAGAGATGAGTAATTAACACTGCAATTTGCATTAATTACAGAAATCACTTAGGTGTTATTTACTTTAAAAGTCTACTGCCAAAAACAGCGTTTATGTTATTTGCATTACTTAGGCCATATAGGAAGTTTAATCAAACGAATAATAACTTAAAATAAATGAGTAACTTATAAAGAAAATATAAATAATAACTGAATGATTTGTCTTATAAATCTTGAAGGATTTTATGCACAAACACAGCTTAATATTCTCTGAAGCGACCCATATTATAGGATGATATAATGTTTTTTCCAGACGCTCCTCCGAATCAACGCAGAGCTGTTGGTGTAGGATGGTTGAAATACGACAACGTCACCAAGAGTGATGCTCAGGTTATCCAGTGCAATGCGAGCAACGCCCATGGTTACATTTTCGCAAATGCCTACCTTAACGTTCTCGGTGGGTGAGAGTAAATTCCAACATTTCCACAATAACAGATTGAGAATTCAGTTTCTGGCGCTATTGTGATATAAAGTAGAGCAGATTAAGGTCAGTCAGGTCAAGTATAGGGATGAAAGGTAAGTTTAGGTTAAGCCTGTAATGTAACAAAACATTTATATAGCTCCTTTCAAGCACTTCTAACAAGCACTGCTTGCATGTCTACGGTCTGTACATGGGGACCTTAAATGGCGTATTGCCCATTCAAACAGGCAGCTGTGGTTAAGGATCTCACCCGATTAATTCATTTACATTTACTTAACTGATCTAAACATTTGTGACTTAAGGTAAACAGAAAGCGTTGAAACGAGTTGACGGAAACATTACTTATATGTAAGGGAAGATTGTTCGAAGAGGAAGGTTGGATGCTTGAGAAAGCCTGTCAGATGACCTTGAGCATGTCCTTGATGCACAAGTACTCGGTGCTATCGATGCTCTGTCATACGGTGAAGTGTGTGTGTGTGTGTGTGTGCATTTTTTTAACTTTGAAAGGAAGGCAATATCAAACACATGTGTGCTGTTCTGAACGTGTGTATATATGTAGGTAAGTAAGTAGGTATGCACGGTGTCTTTGTGGAACTTCCCAAAGGCACGGAAAAATGTCAGCAGAACAACAGCAGTTAAACAAAACGTAGAAGTTTACATGGCTTAATGGTGAATTGTCACTTGGACTTGATGTGTGGATGCAGAAGTGACATTACTCACTTTATTGTCCTTCCACTGCACCACCCAGTAAATATTCTTATGTGCTGGTTCTTGTTGAAAAACAGCTCTATGACTTATTTCTTTTAAAAATTCACAAATACTAGTCAAGCACTATTATGTATTGATGAGACATTAGTTGGGGCATTGCATTGGCGACTTGCCAAAGAGCTAGATATCTAAACTTTTGTACGGTTCATTTTGGGACATTACTTGGCGCACAGTGCCTATTATACATGTATATGAGAGAAACTTAAACCTGCGCTCTGTGCTACTCTCCACCTATAAGCTACAGTATCACACTTCTAATATCGCAATTGCCCTTGTCCAGCTTGACTGGTTTGAAGAAACTCCCTCATCTGCAGTAGAAAAGAGAAGAGCAGTCCTTTAAGCTAGCCCTGAGGCAGCCATGGGAATGAAGTGTCAGCAACTTCATTGTCTTAGCTTCGGCATGTGGCGACGGGTGGTCAGTCCTCTTCCTCGCCATCTCATCTTCCCATCGACATTGTACGGTCAGTGTACTCATTATAGCTGAGTTTGCAGATGGAGCAGAAACCTTGAACCGAATTTCTGCCCTGGCGTGGATTTGAACCCGCGACGTCTCTATTGACAGTCCAGCACGGAAATCACTACACTATCGAGAGAAGGAGTGAGAGGGAGGGAGAGGGAAAGGTAGGGCCACGATCATCAGCAGCCTCGGCCAACTGGGCTGCGGTTGGGCTGATGCAAGGATAAGGCTAAAACGACAGAGGCAGTTATTTGCCCTGTAATGCACGTGACCAATGGATGTTTATGGTAATCAGTCTTCGCCTCGTCTTTGCTCCTCCTGTCCCTCAACCTCCAATCAGATCCCGTGCGATAAAGAGTGAGTGATGCAGGGAGGAAAGGATGGAGGAAAGGAGGTTGTTTGTCTATCAATCCGTCTGATTGTCTATCTGACGCACTTCGGGCGATGAGGGAGGCACGGAGGGAAGGACGGAGGGAGTGAGGCAGACACAGCGTTTATCGAAGGACACGCGGATCTGCAAAACTATATAATAGGATAAGTCAGTCTATGAAGTGCTAGAGTGCATCGAAATGCACTGTGAATACATCAAATAGCTAGGCAATAATACCAGAGATATGCTATTTAAGATAAGTCTTCAGCATCTTAGAAAGCTCTTCAGTGATATTTTGGGATCACAGGTAGAGAAATCATTCCATACGATTGAGCTGAATGCAACAAATATCTGTCCTTTAGACTCATTATATTTTCCCATCCATTCCAGATTATAATTCTGCTTATGATATATCTTAGTTTCTCATTATAAACACCAGAACCTGCTGGCTTGTTACCATTTTCTATGTTATTCAGTGAACGACATAATATTATGGTGCTCAAATGATAGGCCTACAGATTGCAAACGGAATGAATCTTGTGACGTAATTGACTTAAAGTACACGAATGCTTCATGACCTCGATGCAAACCGGGTTTCCATAGAATGACTACATGGAAACCTTGCACAAGTAAACTATAAATAACCGGTTCGCGAAAGTCTAGTTGCTATTGTGCTGGACTGTAAATCGAAAAGTCGGAGGTTCAAATCCTGCCAGGGATGAAATTTCTTTCGAAATATGAGTTCTACTTGCACTCCATAGCCAACTCAGCTGTAATGATGCATGTCATTGACAGTGTACAATCGGCAGGAAGAGGGCTGGTAACCCGATCTCATACGAAGAGGCTACGGAAATGAAGTCGCTAACACTTTATGCCCATAGCTGCTTCTCTTACAGTTTGTGAGTTTAATTCCTTTATAACGCTTTAACACCTTGATTAGAATTGAGAGACGTTTCTTTGCAAAGAAGTACAATCGTACAAATTCGAGATAGCTATTTTAGCAGGAACTGTGTGATAGGCCTACGATGGTCTATTGGTATCGCGCTTGGCCTAATATCTAATAACTGCGAGTGTAAGCTTTAGCTTATTAGTGGAATCACGTAACGACCTTGAACAAATTGATCGCACAAACCTATCAGAATTTGGTCCCAGCATAAGCTAGAGAGTAAATGACAAGTCCTTTAATGCAGTAACTTTTAAAATTATTAGGCTAATGCATAACATGATATTTATGTAACTTAAGTCATACTTCCAGTTCTGTAAGTTAGTGGTAAACTGTTTTTAATTATATCAGTTCATATTATGATATACAGAATCTACAGATGTTGACGAGTGCAAATCGGGTAAATCAACGTGCAATCCAACATCAGAAATCTGCGTTAACAATATTGGCAGCTACAGATGTGAATGCAAGGATGGTTTCATAAATATGTCTGGACAATGCGAAGGTAATTGTCTCGTGTTTCACGTTGGTAACGAAGCTGTGGCTAATCTCAAAAGTCAAGATTATCTTTAATATGAAGCTACGCTTGCACAGTGTGAGCTTACAGGCCAACACCCAGTTGTGCTATTCTTTGAAATTCGTATAGGTGGCATGCTCTTTCATGCGTTTTTATGAATGACTAGCTGGTTTACCCGGCGTTGCCCGGGGTTATAAGTTTCAATCCCTGTAGCGAATAAGCAACAAAAGTTAATGTGAAGTGAAATTCCTACGGCGGCGCGATCTGGCGAATGTTTAGAAATGCATGGCGGTTAAATTTAGGTAGAAGTTCAATCCCTGTAGCGAATATGTAACAAAAGTTAATGCATTTCTACAGCTTTTGACCTTTTCACTCCAAACCTTGACTACTGTCTCGGGGTGGGCATTACACACCCAGTGTGAGGCTTCGCGTTCCCCCTTTTCACCGCTTCCATGGTGTCCCGGGCCAAAACCTCTCCAAAAATCCCACTTTTTACCTGGTCCAAACAAATTCGAGTCGACCTATTTTCATTCGCCAGATGGCACCGCCCGAGAAGATTCTGTGTGTTTGACCGCCAATTCTCTGTCACCGGTACGCATTTCTAAAGATTCGCCAGATGGCGCAGCCGTAGGGATTTAACTTCACATTACCTGTTGTTACTTAAATTTTTGGCCCGTGACACCATGGAAGCGGTGAAAACGGGGGACGCAAAGCTGCAGAAATGCCTCGCGGTCAAAGGTCGCTGTGACAGACAGACGGAGTCTTCTCTTTATTTATACAGATTAGCTTCGAATGGATAATTGACAAGAAAGTAAAACAGCGTCAAATTTACCACCTCAAGATTTCTAAATAACAAATGTATCACGCAGTTTCAAATATTTTAGACATTGACGAATATAGAAACGATTAGTTCGTGTGTGATAGTGAGATAGAACTTTGCAAGAACACAGTTGGCAGCTACACATGTCATTGTAAGCCTGGATATGAAAACACGAACTTTGGCAATTGCACAGTTATATCTTGCCGTTTTATGCTAGCTTTGTAACACTGAAGATATCTGCCATCTTGTAAATTTGAAGGTTGATGGAGATAATTATGTTGATCACATGCTACGCTAAGTTACTAGGATCATAATATTCCTAAGAAAGGTAAGTGATAAGTGATCGACAAAGCTACAACATTTATTATTTCCCTCACAACCGTTTGTAGGCCATACAGCTGACGTCAGTACGAAACGCAGATACAATTGTAAATTCTGTTGCCTCTCTCACAGCTCGTAATTTTTCTTCGTTAATAACTCATTTATCGAGACTTTGGTGATATTAAACTTTTTATTACAACGATCACTCAGACCATGGTGAAACTTCGAGACGACTATTGGAGCAACGGGATCATTACGTGCGAGATATTGCAATGGTTAGCTGCTGTCCTTTCAATGCAGAAGTCGTGCAGTTCACCAAGAGCAGTTCTTTATTTAGGTATAACCAGACAGATAATCAGATGACCTCGTTGAATAATGATAAGTCTCGGAATAAGAACTGATTTTATGTGTTGTGGCTGGCTAGAGTTCACAGTTTTATAAATTTGAAACTAACTTTGGCTGAACAGGAAGCCACTGCAAAGATTTAAGCACATGGGTTGTATGTTCATTTTTTGGATAAATTAGTTATGGCTCTAGCCAAAGCGTTCTGAACTCTCTGCAGCTTCAGCATATTTGACTTGTCGGTACCAGTAAGGAGCGAGTTACAGTAACCTAGGCGACTGGAGACCAGAGCATTTGCCACAGATGTTTTTGCAGACATGGCCACATAGCGCCTAGTTCCGCGTATGTCACGGATGAACATATTTGATGAGTTACAAATGCTGTTTACTTGGCCAGTGAGAGACTTGGTAGTGTGACGAACGTCAATTTATATAATGTGTGTTTGAACGAATGGTTAGCGCAACATAAATGCGGCCACGCACACAGAGTAATTAACATATTATCGCATCTCATTAAGTCTATTAATAGACTACCAATTCTAGACGTGCGCGGCAGATCGCTGTGTGCACCTGACAGAATGGACGTTTCTCATTGGTCAGAAATGCCCGGGTATATTTGGCGCCAAGTGAACTGTCTATAAAACAGCGAGGCCTGGCATGCTACGCGCCTTTTCTGTGTTGTGTTCGTCGCTGTTGGACGTGTTGGTGCAGATTGATCTTTCGATGCGTTGATCGATGTCTGAAAAGATCTTTCGACGGATCTAAGTCGGTTGATTGACTGGAAAACATTTGTGAATCAGTGATTTCTGACGGGGTAGAGGTTACGTATCGATTCCAATTGTTTTAATGGTATTTTGGTATCGATCGGTGGATCGCTCGAGGGTGTAGTTAAATGTGAGGATTTGTAAAGCGCTATTATCGAATTATGAATAAAGGATAAATAAGTTAATTAAGGATTCTTCTGATAAAGAGAACTGGAAATAGATTTCGTATAATCGCAAATGTATCTGTTTGGCATTTATTACACGAGCGTGTAGTTTTTAATTCTTTATTCGCAGATTAGAGAACATTGACTTTCCGATTTGTACAGGCATTAATTTGCATATTTCATTTCTTTTAATAAATAAATTTACTTGGAATTAAAAGTCATTATGTCCGACAAAGTGGTGGCCGCTTTGGTCGAGGAAATGTCCGAGATGACGGCGCTAATGAGAAACTTTATTTCCCGCCAAGAACAGGTAGAAACCAGTGTGGCACAGTTAGCGCGGAAAGTTGGCCGTTTGTGCGGGAACTTTCCCGCCGAAAATACTGTTGTAAGGGCAGAAGGACCTGACACACACGCCGACATATGTCATGGAGCATCCTTGGTACCAGAGAAACATGTAGCACTCGACACAAGTGGTGTAGAGGTAAGAAATAAGCCCCACATGGTCCCGGGTTCAAATCCCGCACGCTTTGTCCAGTCAGTCGATGCAACAGGGCGCGCGGTCGCTAGAGGGCGAGGCGAACGCCACACGTGGTACCAGAATCGGGATGTTAATGGCTGAATTGGAAAAACGGGCGGAAGTAGAACCGGAAGTGGGTTTAGATCGAAGATTTACTCGACCAATGGACTTAATGGACATGGGTGAGTCTGAATTAGAAGTGAGTGATTTTGGTCAACAAGACAATGAAATAGACGAAATGAGTGAAGTTAGTGATCAGGAAATTACATTTAAACATCCTTGGAAAAAGAATATGCTTGAACAACAGGAGATGTTTATTGATGACCGTTATGAAACACAGACTAATGTTAAGTGTCTAGGGCGCGCGGTCGCTAGAGGGCGAGGCGAACGCCCCAGTAGAATTGAATCAAACGCAGAAGTTATGGGCGGTGTCGGCCCAGCAATTATTGAGTCACCCAGTTTCAATGACTTAAGACGATAGAATTTCTTAAGTAGCTGTGGGGTGCCCAGTAGCAGAAAATCAGTCTGTGGTGGGTTAGGAGGAGCTTATTAGCTGCCATCCAAGACTATATCATCAATGACAGCGGACAACAGCTGCACATAAGAGTCACATGACAGACTGTCAAATAATATGTAGATTTGATTATAATCAGAATAGAAATGATATCCCAGCGAATGATTATCCAGCAGTGTTCCTAGTGGTTTGGCCTATAATATAAACAAAAGAGTACCAAGCACAGAACCCTGTGGAACACCTCATGCCAAGATGAATAGTTACCATTTAAATACAGTGATTGAGTACGTGGACTAAGATAAGTACTAAACCAATTTAGTGCACGACCAGAGATCCCAAACCAGTGCGTGAGGCGATGAACAAGAAGAGAATGATCCACAGTATCAAAAGCAGCAGACAAGAAGAACAGTTGCTGTAAGTTATAATGGTATTATGTGGCGCAAATGTCGGGGCGCATTTGTCGCTGATTTTGTGGCGCTATTGTCGGGTATTTTGTGGCGCATTTCTGGGGGCGCTGGTGTCGGGGCGTTTTTGACGGTCGCCGAGCTAGCTAGAGACGCCGGTGGAACTCTACCACTTCCCGTACAACCTCAGTGGGTATCAAGATGTGGTTGCGAGGTTGGCTGTCTATGCCAAGAAAATGAAGTCACTAATACTTCATACCCACGGCATACCCTGAGCTTAAGAGAATGATCTATCTTTTGTAACGTTTGTAAATTAGCCTGGACCATAATTTACATTCACAATAGCTCACAGAAGTTCATGTATGTAAACTTATCGCCTATAAAGATACTTTTCACGATGATGTTAAGGCCCTGTGCTTTGTTTTATTGCAGAAGTAGACGAATGCCAGTTGGATAGTCCTTCCTACCCGTGTGATGCATTTTCGGAAGACTGCATCAATACCATTGGCAGCTATATCTGTAGATGCAAGGTAGACTTCACATGTGGCAAGTATGAAGGTAATGGTACTAATGATCAAAACACTATGTATTGATACAGGCGTTCACATATTACGTTTTTGAAAAGCCTTTTCCTTTTACACAACATCGTATCAGTTAATACATCTGGGTGACAAATTATTGAAGGCTCGCTAAGTGAAGAAATCGCGAGGTTTCTGTTTGCTATTAGCTGTCAGAAAATTCACCTTACTAACTAAACGTCAGTAAATTGGACAATAAGTTATTGCAAATGATATATAGTTGTCGTGTGTGTCTGATATTGGCCGCTATATTCAAATGACTTTTCTAGCAGGATTTCATTATTGTAGCCTAATTGTAATGCAATCATAAGTGTGCTATCGCCGTTTCAAAAGACACTAATCAGCAGGCGCTCTGATTAGTTTTGAAACCGTAAATGCATGCCTGAGTATCTTTAGCTTAATGATAAGGGAAGGAGACAGCATGGCTTAGGAAAGCAGTATAAAGGACATAGAGGGAGAACCAGAATGTAACCCTGTGATAACCCAAATAAGCCCACAGACTAGACCGATCGGGTAGAAGCAATATCCACCATCTGAGTGCAGTCATAGAGGAACGAACGCAACCAGCGCAATGACGATCCACGTCAGCGAAAGATATTTTAATGGCGGTCCAAGAGAAGCCATGATCGACGGTGTTAAAGGCCGCGTTCGCATAAGGTTACCTCACCCGGTTGAACAATCCCAAAGAAATCAGCAGTTATGAAGGTTATACAATAAAACATGTGTACAAATACTATGGTCATTGGTCAGCGTTCATACACAGATGAGATAACTTTACAATAATTTTATTTATTCTCGTTGATATTTTTCAACAGAGTTGTCTACTAAAAGAATAATAATAATTTTGGGAACTCTTCTGGCAATCAGTTTGTTCGTCAACGTGCTCTTCTTTGTCTCCAGAATAAAGAGTGCAAAATCAAGGAAATCAGGTAAATGTGTAATTGTCCCAAAAGTGAAAAATTTGCGGAAAATGATATTTTCCTACAGTAAATATTTTCCCCAAAATTTGCTGCAAGTGTTTTTTTATTTGTTTACATAGTTAAATTTAACTAATTTTAAAGAAATCTACTATATTTGTAATCGTGTTATTTTTTTCAGATTTCCTACAGTAAAAACTCCTGTTTTGTCATTTCCTTTTTTGTTTAATCATGTTTAATCACAAGGACCTGAAATAATCTTCTGGTGCTTAGAAAATGGCAATTTTTCAAAAACTAGATGATACTAGCAGTGAGTTGGAATACAGCAGGCATTTCCTTCACATAGCCTTATGTCGAGAAATTAGAATATTTGCAAAAAATATTAAGAAACCGGTATAGTATTTTCAGCTACAGAAAAAATCTGCACAGCAATTACTATAATTGTATGTCATATACATTAGATACAGGTTGGAAAACGTTTTAAGAGTTGCTAGTAAATTCCAATTATTTCCAATTTATCTTTGTATCAAACAGTTCACACAGGGGCGGTAATGACCTATAGATAGTATAGAAATACATGTAAGTCACTCTTATCAACGTTTCATAACCATCCCTGACAAGATGGGTCTGTAGTGACTATATTGCAAAATTCTGATACATACGGATGGTAATGATGAAAAAACCTGGGATGGTAATGACATAATGCCGTAATTTATAAAGCCAGTCAAACATTTCCACGTGAATTGTTCTGAGACAAGTAATTTCAATCTGTTCAATAAGGGCTATAAATTAAATAAATAAATAAAGTAAATTTTCACTGTTGTAATCTATCTAAACCAGGACACACAAAACTAGATGATAATGATGCAAAACCTTATTTTTTCACATTTCCAACAAAAACTAATTAAAAATATACTGGCCACAAATCTATATGATTCCGTTAACAAGTTGAGCAGATCTTGTTTTTGTTCTTTCTACTTTAGCAAGTGAGCACGTTCTCTAAACGTTATTGGCTTCCAAAAAATTGAGGTGACAATGATGCTTATTTCTTTGGACAAGTTTTATAGTCTGGAAAAGAAATATTACGAAAATGAGTCAAAATGTTTCATTATTGCACACGCTAGCTATTAATTATGCAAAATAATATACCTTTGTTACAGATTATTATGACATATTTGCATACATATTTGAAAAATGTTAATCTCTTCATTCTTTGAAAGAAAGGCAAAAATTTGAATAAATTGTCGAAAAACTCAAAAAACCGACACGGGACACATCAATTCTGCATTTTTCGGATAATTACCCAGATAAGGCGTCTACACGAATTTGCAGGTTTACTGAATGTGAGTCCTATTTAAAAATATTATTGCTTCCGAAAGAAACAATAGAACAACATATAAGTTTAGACAACACTTATTATATATATCACTATCGAAGGTTTCCAAATTTGCGTAGTAGGCCTACATGTTATCATCATCCTTCTCAATGTTACCGACAGCATGTGACAAATGAACGTCAGTCTAAATTAGCCTATTAATAAAAAATATTATTTTTCTAAGCTCTCCTAATTCAAATACTAAAAATCTACGGATAGCCTTTCGTGACCCACTGAGAACTAACTGTTAACGAAAATTCAGTTTCAAGCAATGGCACATTTTCAACTGAAAGTCTTTTTAATTAATTGCACAATCATCCCAATTTTTAAACTAGCATATAACTGTCAAGAACTTTGTAAACTCGCACAAGGCGCCATTTTCTTCAGCCTCAGCCCAGCTACGGCTCTGTATAAATCGTCG
Source organism: Allolobophora icterica (assembly GCA_963556255.1). NCBI lineage: Eukaryota > Metazoa > Annelida > Clitellata > Crassiclitellata > Lumbricidae > Allolobophora > Allolobophora icterica. The sequence continues at coordinate 87,978,230 of OY744602.1, forward strand.
TCTTATTATTATTATTATTATTATTATTATTATTATTATTATTATTATTATTATTATTATTATTATTATTATTATTATTATTATTATTATTTCAGAAACGTTTTCAACGGGATACATAAAGAAATTGATATGAAATAGAAATTTTGAAGAAGTGGTGTATGGAAATAAAAAAATTTAAAACAATAGAATACTGTCAAAGGTTTTTTAAAGTTAACATAATATTTTTATGTTTCAAGGTATACCTTGTTTGCAAGAATAGAAATTTCTGCATTTTGCAGGATTGCTATGAATTATATTCTACGCTATATGTTTATATCTAGAACCAGGTAGAGGTAAGACACGGTCGGATTTTCAACCAAGTTCTACAAAAATATCGGATCAGCATGAAATGAATTAGGATGAGATTCCAGACCCTGTTGGCCAGAATAGCGTCTACGAACAGATCATGTTGGAGAAGAGCGAAATTGTCCAAAATCCAAATTCTGACTATGCAGCGCTTAAGCACGATGAGTAGCCTATTTGAATGTTGAGTCTTCTACCTGAATATGTTGCAATCATTAGGCCCCTATACAATACATAGAATATGTATAAATGATATAAGTTTTTCGTAAGACATTGTGCTTATGCAGAAGTATTTAGCATTTACTTTAGTTTGCCATGTATTTAGCTTTACTGAATGTACAACTCATTTTGAGCGGAAAAAATTGCGTGATGATTGGTCGATCTTCTAATTCTAAACGGTCGTGTGCGTTATGTTTGTCCAGTGTTTATAAATTTAGAAGCAATGTTAGCCTACTATGCTATACTATATTGTTAAATTTGTTTCTCAAATGCCCGTTGCTGTTTTACTTAAACCATCCTGTGACCGATTTCTCGTCTGGACACGCTTTTGAGAAAAATAAGTCGGACAGAACGTAATTATAAGAGTATAGACCTGCATCTACATGGGGAGTCCATAGAGTAGTGGTGGGAGTCCATAGAGTAGTGGTAACATCACTGGCGTGAAGTGCAAGAGGTAGCGGGATCGCCTCCCGTAACTCTCCCAAGGTCCACTCAACCTATCATTCGCGAGATGGCGCGGTTGTGAAAATGAGATGTAGGACGTGATGGGCGCCTTGCATGGCTGCCGTATACAGTTAAATTCGACTCCTGTAATAACTTGTGATAATCCGTTCATACTGATTTGTAATCATACTGCGTAACTGTCAGTTTGAAGATATTAAACGAAGATTATTATAGAAGATTATTATCTAATATATGAGCTTTTGTTTGAAAAAACAAACCATATTGGCAGTGCGTGACTAAGACGGGTTAAAATAAGAGGAAACAGCTATATGTATTGCTTTTAAACAGAATGTGTGCCTTGAGGTTTTTGTTTGTGAATTAACTTTCCTGCTTCAGGCTGTGCTAGTTGAGGCTTAAATGCTCTTGGATTACAACCGGAGACGTTTTGAACTTTTGAACTGTGAACCTATTCTGGTTTTCGAGCAATTTTTTACGTATTATAGATATTCTAGCATTAAGTCGGTAGATTTCAATTGCTTTCGTTTCATTATCATTGATTTTAGTAATGTTTATCACTGTCCACTGTTGGATATATTTTCATGTGCGCTTGTCATATGCAAATAAAGGCTACTTACTTACTTACTTACTTATAAACGTGAAAACTGTTTTATAAACCGAACCGACAGCGGTGAACCTGCTATATGTCAATCGAGAGATATTTCGGCATTACAGATATTCTAAGATGCGGTCCATGGATATTATTTATCATCAGTGGTGGGCAATAGTTAACTAAACAGTTGTTAACTTTTAAACTTTTTTTTCAGTTAAGGATGAAGTCTAACTAGAAAAAAATAGTTTTGTTAAAACCATAGTTTAACTAATATTTTTTAGTTGCTAACTAAAATGTTTAACTAACAAAATCAGCAACTACACAACTATTTTCTGCAATGACGGTCAACAACTCAACGCATCGCACAACGTTTACTTACGTATTAACACTGGTGTTGTCTCTGCATAGAATACAATATGTAGTAAGGTGCAGTGTAAGTAACGACGTTGGTCTTTATCTTTTTCTATTCTTTATATGAGTTAACTGTAGCGAAGATTTGAATTAAAGACTACATCTGTGATAAAGTGTTTAATAGTCACTACTTGCTTCACTGATGTAAAACTGAAAGAAGACAAAAGCAAGTGTAAGAACTTAGTGCTAAATGTCCATTCTGTGTGAATAAAAGGATCTGTGGAAATATTATGTCTACAACCAACTTTCTGAACCACATCAAGTCTTATGAAACTTATGATCACCTTATTTTGTTACGATTCAGATACAAATTTGACAATGGTCTCTCTGTTTCTGATCACTATTGTCATGAGTAACTGGTTTTATTGCTCAAGTCTAGTGAACTGAATTGCATTGCATGATGCATCATCGTTTGCATTAGCAACAGTCTTAATTATTTTATGGTAGAACTGTAGTAGGATATTACATAGTACACATTAAACAGTTTGAAAGTGAATTTGTCATTGATGCTCTGCATTATTACAGCTCACTTAACCTCTGTTATTGTGAAAATGTTTGTCATAAAAGTTGGAAAAAGTTTAACTAAATATTTTTAGTTTAGTTGGCTTATTTCCAAAATCAGTTGCCAACTTTAGTTAAACTATTTTATTTTAGTTGAAAAATAGTTTAAGTTTAACTAACAAAAAAATTAGTTAGTGCCCATCACTGTTCATCATTATCCTTTTATCATTTTTTTGTGCGTATCACACTTCACATTTTATTTAATTGGATTCTACAGTACATAAGACTTCTACATAAAACATTTTATTTAATTGGATTCTACATAAGACTTCTATATTAAAATCTATGTTTTCCGGGACAAAAAATGTGCTATCGTCGGCATTGTTCAGCATTTTCTTGAACTCAGAAGGGGATGTAGTTCATGTTTCAAAGTAAGATTGAGGATGGAGGTATATCCTAGATCAGTGTATCGCAAACTGTGTGCCACGGCACACTGGTGTGCCGTGCGAGATTTCAAGTGTGCCGCGAGAGAAACCTAAAATTCGCTAATCTCTCTAATTGAGTTTATAAGATATTATTTCATAAATACAATTTTCGGCTTTTTAATGTTTTCATTTTAAAGAATAGTTTATCATTGACAGTTATTCGATGTCATGTGATCAAAAGTAAAAACTCTAGTGACAGTAACCTATTCTATGCTATTTATGTGTTCACCCATCCTCTCGACGTCATTATTACGGAGATACCAGCATAGCCTAGGCCTACATGTAACTGTAGCTGAACAAGGTATGTTCTTCTACTTTTCATTTATTATTACTCAAATATAGAACTAATAATTAACTATAAAATCATATGGATATATTATTTTGAATTTTTTTTATTAACCGAAAAAAATTCTTTGCAAAAACCGAAACAAAATTATGGAAAGGACGATAGTAGACTGAGTAGAGGGAAAAATTTATCATTTTATTGCTTTCATTTCATCAGAAAAAAAACTTGCTTCCGTATTGTTTGATTTGCTCAACAACGCTTTCAAACGAGGCAATGGTGTCGAGTAAGCTTGAACGACATCTGACAAAAAAACAATCCCGAGCTCAAAGATAAGCCGAAAGATTATTTTGAGAAACTCAGATTTAACATAGGCCTACAAAAGCAATCAAAAAGCTGAAGACCTTTCGTTCGATTCCAGAGAAGGCACAAAATCGCAAGTTACAAGATTGCACAACTTTTAGCAAAGAAGAGGAAACTCCACGCGGATGCCGAAAGTTGGATTTTCTGATCTTACTGTTGAAACCGAAAAACCGAGATGGTGGATGATGAAATGATGAAATGTGTGTCTGCTTGATGACTATCGAACCGTGTCTTGAGTTAATATGCTCGCATAAACAAGCTCATTCATCGCATTAGTGAAGATTAGTCAATAATTAAAAATCTGCTTTAGTTTCGCTATTACTGGATTAAAATGACAAGCTTAACATATGACAAACTGAAATTATTGCTGTTGGTTCTGTAATTTTTATCAATTTTAATTGGTGGCCGCGATAAAAATTTGCTCTGCTGTGTGCCGGGAGTTTAAAAAGTTTGCGAGACACTGTCCTAGATCATTGGGTAGTGCAAAAAATATCTATTTGTTGCTTGAAATTGAAACAGTCTTCTATAGTAGGCTATACGATATAACAAACACTTCAAAAGCCAACCAGCTAAAAAATTCATGGCAACGACCACTCTCGTTTCGATTCATGAGAAAACATTTCTGGTAGATTTATCAGAATGATGACGAGTCTGTCTTGTCCTCAACCGTCCTGGAGCCCAGGCTTAGCCTAGTTGAACTGTGGAACGCTTCTATACACGAACTTCTGTTCCTAGTCTCCTTCAGCAATTGATCGAACGACAGTTAAATTCACGTGTTGATGCTGAGTGAGATAAGAGGAATAAAACAAGTCGGTTTATATGAAGGTAAGCTGTTGGGAGGGAGTCTTACTTACAACATACCTGTCTCTACAGCAGAGGCGGCGCTACACCAGGGCGAGCCAGGGCAAATGCCCTGGTAAAAAAGCCTATGCCCTGGTCGTTGCCCTGGCAGAATTTTTGCCCTGCCCAGAATTTGTTTGGGGCATAATCGCCCTCTGCACTGGTTACTTGTATGACTGCCCTGGCTATGCCCTGGTCACAAAACATGTCTGGCGCCGCCACTGCTCTACAGAGAAATACATTTGTTCCATCAGCTACAGTCGCGTTGTATAAGTAGTTGTTTTTTCTTGTTGTGTGCAAGGGAGACAAGCTCAGAATCTTTTGTAACAGCAAAAAGTGAGCAATGATTATTATAACCATGTTTCCACACGGGATTTCCGCAATCACAACATGATGATATTATCAACCTTATGCTACGGCAAATAAAACGTAGGATTGACCAAAGTGACTGGATGACAATAGGCCTATCTATTAGAAAGGCCCTATTGTGATAATCAATGGGTTCGGCGATCGTTGCGCTCTTATGTGGGCAAGAATAAGTATGTGCCGTGCTTCCGCGCCCAACAGTAGCTACTCTGCTACTGCATGCGTCTGCTCCTGTGTTGGACCGTCGAACTGTGTTAGTCTTCTATTCTGCTTACCTGGTGATTACCTGAACTGGTAATATAATATAAATAAAATATATGGGTATACGCATGCAATATACAGAATATACACTTGTAGCGCATTTATTGAACCGTTCAATCCTCCGCCTTTCAAGCTTTCTCATGTAGCGTTCGTCTCGCCCTCTGGCAACTGCGCGCCCTGTTGTAAGGCATTGGCTGGCTGGACAAAGCGTGCGGGATTTGAACCCGGATCAGTGTGGGACTTAATTCTATGTCAGGCGCTATATGTTTAACTGGTACCAAGGATGGATCTTGACATATGTCTGCGTGTATGATAGGCTCATCTGCCCTTACAACAGTATTTTCGGCGGGAAAGTTCCCGCCTAAACGACCAACTTCCCGCGCTAGCTGAGACATGCTTGTTCCTAGTTGCGACATGCAATTTTCTAATTTCTGTTGGCGCAAGATAAATCCTCTCATCATTTCACACAATTCAACCACTTCACCTGTAGAAATGGCAGCTTCTGAACTCGCTGTCATCATTTTAGTTATATTTCAAACAGATTAATGCTTACTAGAATATAAATTGAATTAAAGTCAATTATTTCGGTTAATTGTCAATGTTCTCTAATCTGCGAATAAAGAATTATAAACTACACGCTCGTGTAATAACTGTCACACAGAAACATTTGCGAATACATGAAATCAATTTCTATTTCTCTTTATCAGAAGAATCCTTATTTAACTTATTTACACTTTATCCACAATTCGATAATAGCGCTGTACAATTTCTTACATATAGCAACTTAAATTACCGATCCACCAATCGATGCCAAACTACCATCAAAACGACTGGAATCGATGCTCAATTTAGATACCGAAAAGTTCGATGATTCACGATTATGTTCAGATCAATCACACAACTTCGATTCGTCAAAAGATCTTTGCAGACTCAGATTAAAACATCAAACGATTAAAATTTCACCAACTCCTCCAACAGGGGCGTAAAGAACACAGAAAACTGCGCAACTGGCCTGCACTACACACAAGCGCAAACTTGACACACAATCTGGCGTAAACTACACACACACTGGCGCGTAGAAGTCAAGCCTCACTGTTTTTATAGACCTTTCACTTTGCGCCAAATATTCCCGGGCATTTCTGACCAATGGGAAGCCTCCATTCTGTCAGGCGCACACGGCGATCTACCGCGCTAGTTCAGGATTGGTGCTGTATTAGGCCTAATAGAATTAATAAGATGCGGCGCCATGCAAATGTCCATGTTCGCCTGTCCAGCATTTATGTTGCGCTGATCATTTAATTAAAACAAATAACATACGAATTAAAGTTCGTCACACTCATCTTAAACAGAACCAGCCTTTTCAGTTCATTTGCCTCTTCTCTCTGGAATGCCTGGCAACAGTACTCGTATCCTCATTTTACATATCTGAACTGATATGACGCAACGCTCGTGAATCCACTTGACCCGTAACTCTACAAGAACTTGTTACTTGGAGATCAATAAAGCTTATGAAGTGAATTGAATTCAACTTAATTGAATAAACTGGTGCCCTGTGCTTAGCTTTAGAGTAACGGTTTAGAAATTGGAGTTTATAATTACGATTACGGGGCTAAATCTGTGAAAGTCGTGTTTCTCGCAAAATACCACGCTTCAACGGTCACCTTGTCATTTCCCTGAACTGGTCATACAAAATATATAAAATATATAAGAAGTTATTTAGGCCACAATTATTTTGTCATCATATTTCTGTATATAGCCAATGCCACAGTGCACAGTGCACACAGATGCTAAAAAAGGCTACTTATTTACTTACTTGCAGTCGACCTCGCTGAGCAATTGTAAAATAAGGACCTGCTCAAGTTTCCTACACAGTAACCGTGTCCGAGGCGATTCGAATTCGTATTCGTCACGCTACAGGCCGAGCGCTGTAACGAATCTGATACCGTGCCCCACCCGTGACCTAATATTGTGTCCTTAGAAAGTAGTAGGCTTATGCTAGACTTTAATGTTTATAATTCTGCAAGGAGCTAGTGTATGAAAAATCATGGAACAATTTTGCCTGTTAAAATTAGGTCTAGGCCAAACGGTAGTGTTGTTATTTAGGAGATATATTTTTGTCTCAATTTTAATATCCTTGTATTGCCATGCATCTTTTTCATAAATGGTTGAAGACCATTCTGTTCGATCGTGGTCGCGTGTAGTCGGGAGACGCTTATAATCAAGCAGTTACATGTATGATAATGCGATAATTATGTACAAAATATGGTGGGTTTATTTGTTACTTAAACAGGATTTCCGTTAGAGCCGTTGACAGCAGCCCTTGTGCAAATTTATGGCAGCCTGCCACCAGCATGCATAACGCCCGTGTAGGCTTTCACTATGTGGTTCTATTGCAGAATAGAAGGTTTCCGCATAACGCTGTTCGTTATAATTACACTTAGAATAAGGCCTGATAGGCCAACCGTTCAAACACGTATGTATGTGTGTATGTATTTATGTATGTTCGTATAGAATGTATGTATCTGTATGTAAACATGTATGCTGTTCTATTTTACCCAATTATTCGCATCTGATGCAAGCCCGCATTTTCCGGCAGCGATCTTTTTCTCGCGTAATCTTATATGAGAGAGCTTATTAACTGAAGGCTGTGAACGTAACTGTAACACAAACAGGATGAGTAGACATATCAGACAATTATATGCCACGTTGAATTGTAGTGTAGTAGGCCTAATGCAAAGTTGAAGGTTCCTACCTATCACCCGCCATTATAATTGCACTGTGGCTAAGCTTGTACGATTGAATACTTAGCTCGTTAAGTACTTTAAATGTTGTTTTGGCTAATCCAATAATTTTGTTCACTAACTTCCTGATTTAGGCTGGTTTTTTTCTGGCAGCGGCCTATCTCGCCTATCTGGATGCAGTAACCTTGTAATTTGACGCTTACAAGGACAGCCAAATGATAATGCAGGCGTAAATGTTGCCGATGGATTCTAGGGTAACGAAAATAGTGCTATCGAAAGGTTTCTCATCGAAACGTTAGTTAGCCTAACAAACGATGGCCTACTACAACTGAATAAACTGTAATGAAATGAAGGTTTTATCATCACGGATAGATAATTTGATATTTCGATATTCAACATTGCCATAAGAATGCGCAAAATGATTATTTACGGAGGATCACTCATGTTTTGTTGGTTAATGTTCGCAACAACCCAGATCACTGGTGAGTGGACTATTCAAGTAAACATAGCTTAGGGCCTATAACATTTTCTTAGACTATTTACAGTTCACTGTACAGTCGTGAACTTATCTGTATGTTTGGAGAGCGCCATACCCACCAGTTGAATGCCTTTAAAATTCATGATGAATTTGGCCTGATAAATGTACCTATGTGTGTAGGCCTTCGTAGATATTTTTGTATGGATGCATAATAATAATAAGAAAAAGAAGATTTATATTACGCCGCAGCTCCGCCGAGGCTGAAAATTAGGGCACTATACATTAGTTCATACCAACTAGTCATAATATCAGGTAGGTCTTGAGTACGTATGAGTATTATGAGTATGTATATGTGTAGCCTACGTACGCATGCATAACAATAATATTAGTAATGATAATAATAACATGATAAAAGTAATACTATTAAAACTATTTATAGGCCTATACCGCCGTAGCTCAGCCAAGGTTGAAAAGAAGGGCACCGTGCATGAGTTCAAAATCAGCGAGTCATAGTCATGATATTTTAAACAGGTGGATCTTGCTTACGTATGGTATGAATGTATGAATACGTGTGAGTGTATGTACGTATCTGTGTATACATGTATGTGTCTTTAAATTTCGGGATTGTCCCGGACAATCCGACACATGTGGTCACCCTATCTCCGCTCCATGTGAGCATGACAGGGCACAGCGTGATGAGATTTCTCTCGGGAACGCAAATGGCCGGATATTTTCCCCAATTTTACAAGCATATTATCAATTTTACTGGCTTCATCTGCAGTTGTTGAAATGCGTATTATCAACGAGACGTTTGCATGTACGAAGAGACGCCATTGTCGATAATGAAAACTAGTGCGCCACGTCACGTAACGTGATAGACATATGAGTGGTAGTAGTAAGCATAACTAGTAAAGTAGTAAGTGGGTAGGGAGTTAGGTTGTAAGTACAGAACTGATATCATATATCAAATGATTGTTTAATTGTTAGACTCTCAGCCTGTTGCACTGTGACTCGTACCTTATAGGCAATTTCTGCTCCTGTCCTGCTGCTGATGTCTTCGTCAAATCGAAACTCCGAAACCGCGATTTAACTTACAAGCAATTTATTAAGCGGACGAAGTTGCTAGCAATCGATAGCTTAGCGACTTGTTTCGACTTGAAGGGGCGCAGGGGACTAATAGTCCAGGCAATCTAGCTCAAATATCTGATGAACCTGGAAAAAATCGCTTCAGAAGCTTTTTAAACGGTTTCCTGCTTAGAAAAAATTGCTGAATAACATATCCAAAATCCGACAAAATCCTTCCACGGGAACACCCCCAAAAATGGATTTCAAAATGGCGGATTGGCGGGAAATACCACAATAATAGGGGTCTACCAATAACTTGCAGTTAGCCATGGGCAAAATTGCTTCATAAGCTTTTTAACAGGTTTCCTGCCCAGAAATAATTGCTGAATAACATATCCAAAATCCGGCAAAATCCTTCCACGGGAACACCCTCCAAAAATGGATTAAAAAATGGCGGATTGGCGGTTTCCTAAGAAATACGAATAATAATAGGGGCCTACCAATAACTTGCAGTTAACCATGGGCAAAAGTGCTTCAGAAGCTTTTAAACGGTTTCCTCCTCCTGAATAACATATCCAAAATCTCCCAAAATCGGACCACGGGAACACCCCAAAATGGCCAAATCCAATAATTTATGGCCACCGTCTACCGTATTGGAAAAAAAATCACTTTTTTGTTTCTTAGAGTATATGCACGTGTAATACCTCTAGTGTTATTGATTTCGGTATGTAGAATTCACTTCTGATATTGTTTTTGCCATTCGGGGTCATCTTCACCTTAAAAGGTCATGGTCGAGGTCATTTGGGCAGATTGAAAAATTCACCTTTTTGGTTTTTTTAGAGTATATGCACATGTAATACCTCTAATGTTACTGATTTCGGTATGTAGAATTCATTTCTGATATTGTTTTCGCCATATGAGGTCATCTTCACCTTGACAGGTCATGGTCAAGGTAATTTTGTTACATCGATGACGCCATTAGGCAAACTTTCCATCATTCGGTAAATGTAAATTGTTACGTATTGCTGTTCTTCACTGTGACCATATACACAGAAATTGAGTTTTACATTATTACTGCAAAAGAGTATGTTGTTATTCTTATTGTGGAGGACCTGATCCGGTCGGTTTAGTGGGAGGTATTCTGGAATCACAAGGACAAAGCTGCATATCCAGTGTTGGAAAATTTGCAGGTACTGCAAGTTACACTGAAGAACAGTGTTGCCCCCTGATTGGAGAAGTGGAGGAGTTGCATCAGGACTTCCGGGAATTTGAGAAGGAGTGCGAGGCCAAGTCTGAGCTCTGCCAGTTGTTTTGAGTTGGCTTCAGTTGGTCGCCGTCATCAAGAACGATGTAGTATCAGAGACAGAGAGAGAAGTAAACTGGAATATACTTGCGAAAGGTAACCCACTCGTTTGAGTTTGGCAGTGAAGCGTTCAAGCCTCGTTGAAGTATCATCGGCACACTTGACGATCTTGTGGCGATCTTTTGTGGCAAGTTCCCACCAAGCCGGGGAAGCGTAAAGTAGGCGCGCCATAGTTGTGGCCTCCGCAACCGTCTGAATTCCTTTGGGCTGAGTCCCTGAGACCGCAGGACTCGTATCGCGTAGAGCGATGAGGCACATGAAGCCAAGACCTCGTCAATGTGGGATTTGACACCGAGATCGCTTCGCAGGTTGACGCCAAGTATTTTCATTGACTCGAAGTGCTCGATTCCATCCAGCACTGGTGGGAGAGCTGTTTAAAGCCGTCGTGTGACAATCATTTCTTTGGATTTTACTGTGTTGAGACGGAGGTTGTTTCGTTCAGCCTAGATGGTTACTTGGCTCAGTTCTTCCCGGATAGTGTGCCTCATCAGAGACCCGACGATCAAGTAAGTATCATGGCACACTTGACGATCTTGTTCTCATGGAAGAACGGCTGGAGGTCTTGTGCATTGATGTCGAATAAGGCCGGTCCGACGCCAGAGCCCTGGACCACGCTAGAGTTTATTGTTGTTTCTTCTGAAGTTTGGCTGCCGAACCAGGTGACATGCTTTCGATTCTTCAGAAAGTTCACGAGCAAATTGTAGACATGGTCTGGAATATCTAGGCTAGATATTTTTGCCGTGAGTGTTGAGTGGCGACCCGTATCAAAGGCCCGCGAGAAGTCAAGTGTGATGATTGTGACGTAGGGGGAGGTCCTTAGCAAAGCCGATACATGGTGGTGTATCGCTATCACTGCCTCGGTGGTCGATCCCGTGGGTCTGAAAGCGAACTGGTCGGTTTCTTGATCAGGTTTTTGTAAAATCTTTCCTGGCAAATATTGGCACACGGTGTATCGTTAAGCCTACAGAAGTTGGCGTGTTGCTAGTCTTATGTTGACAAATTTTCACCGAAAGCAGCCTATCATTCTTTTATTCATGATAGCATTATAACGAAATTCACAAAATGAGGAAAGGCCCTACTGAAAATCGTAGCCAAAGCCGTCAGCTGAATGGAATTATGATCCAATTCAATAGTTAGTAATCAAACATCAGAAATACAAAGTAGTTAATGAGACAATAGCTTGAACTGTGTCCCTGACGGTTTTGCAAATCTTCACTAAATTACTCACTTATTTATGCATATGTATAGGCCCTAACCGTTTACTCTTTCTGTTTATGACAATCCTTGAAACATTATATATTCATCGTAGCCATTACAATATGTTCTGTGACGAATATGCAGGCGACAGAATTTAATGAAATTCCATACACGTATGTGTAAATTAAGGATGCATTACTTGCGGCAATCTTCTTGCTATTGTAGGTCAGCTGCATGAAAAATACGTCGGCTGTTTTGTAGACAACGCACAGGAACCGGAACCTGTTTTGACGAGCAGGAATGACTTAACTATTGAAATTTGTATTCAGAAGTGTTACAATGAAACTAGTGAAACATTTGCCGCCCTGAATGTAAGTAATTCTCACCATTTGCTGTTCCTTGTTGCATTTAGCCAAAATCGTGGCAAAATTTTTTCAATGCAGTGCAGATATTTAACAATTTAACAACGAGAGTGTACTAAAAGTGACTGTGAAACCAATGCAGCTGTTCGTTAAAGTGCTAAACGGTTTCAGCCCCCGCGATAGATATGTATGCGGAGAGCTTTACGACGCTTAATCAAATACGACGCTTAATCAATTAAGACTAGTGTAACTTTGGGTTAGTATATTTGCAAGCATTCGTGTACATAGACGTTCATATACATTATTAACTTACATAATCACACATGCATGCATACATACATACATACATACGTACATATGCATGCTTACATACATTGCTAGATGCCCGGCGGTCAAGTTAATTTTGCTTCTTGTTTATTTGGGTAGATGAGCGAACTATGCTCAACAATTTTCGTATGTTTGTTCTTTCACTGTGTCCCTGTCTGCGTTTCGAAATTATTTTCCGTCTGGACTACAGCCATTTCAAACTTATGCCTACTCATACCATGCCACATGTAACAAGTATAGCTTGTTCAATATGCAATTGGAGGCTTTTTCTTCGGATGGTCCGCGACCATCAATCACCGGTCTAATATGATCTTAACTTATCCAATGTAATGCAGTATCTTAGACAGTCAATCTAAAACAATGTTCTAAATTGTGCTGTATAGAAGTCGAGATACATCTATACATGAATACTTACAATCCACTAGCAGTCTAATGCAGATCAATCTAGAGTATTGTACTCTAAGTTAATGAGTTCTATAATGTCTCTATTAAAATGCACAATCGATCAATCGATGGTTGTTTCAAGTGAAAACTTAGTCGAAGAAATTGTAATTCGTTAGAGAAGCCGGGTCGAAAGCTCGGCAATAATGTTATGTGGGCTCTCAGATTCAAGTTTTCCAACTGTCCTTTCTCCGATGACCTTAGTTTGAGCCAATTAAAACTGTGATTGCAATTCGTAATTTCATGTTCTTACCTCTCGACAATGAGCTTTTGGAGCACATATCTACTACACCTTAAAAATAAATGCTTTGACTCTTAAGCCCAATTATTGCATCCATCGTCAATATTTCTCCCTAAAGGTTACTTCACCGTCAGTTTTGTGCATGCCATTGCTTGTTTTTTTTTCTCATAAAGCCATCTCCCTTCTTTTGAATCCGTGGATTTAGACAGTCTGTAATTCGCGATTGTTATTCAACACAACATTGACATTCACTCTTTCTCCTATGTGTGCCATTGTATCATTGTATATCAACGGCATCCTTATTTTGTAAATGAATTAATTCCTCAACGTCTTTTAAACTTCAAATGTTTTCAACCAATATCTGTCCGTCGCGCAGAGGAGTTACATTTTCTATCCCAGATACATATATTCCTACGTAACTTTTGAACTTAAAAAAAATCAAAACAAAGTAATTGTAATCCAGTTCTAATTAAATAAATTTATATATATATATAAATTTTTAGAATGGACGAAGGTGCACATGCAGAAGTAACTCTGGTCAACAGTTACGAGATCGAAACTGTAACACGAAGTGTTCCGGAGCCATTCTGCAAGTGTGTGGAGGAAACAGAAATGATAAATTTTATTCGCTGTACACAGGTGAGCTTAATATATAGGCCTATTTGGAATTCTAACTACTGAGAATGTGTGTGGCGTAGTTGTTGGCATCTGGCATACATGTGCATGCTGTGGGTTGGTGATTGGTTAATTTCGTAAATCTGGGAGATGTCGGAGTTTGTGTAATTACTTTGGTTATGAAAGCAAGCTACAAACTTAAGAATACGCCAGTTCCGCCTCGAACGTTTACAAAATCTTTACTAGACGTCGGCGAAAGAGTTTAACTATACTCAAATGCATGTGAATGGGTTAATAAACTAGGGTGATTGGTTAATCTCAACTAGGCGACACTTGGGTCCCGTGTCCTTGTTCCAACCAAAACTGAGAAATCAGACCATGCTTGTGCCCTTCTCAGCTTTTCAATATGACAGATGCAGTTTGTGAGCTGTATATATTAGTCCAATTTAATTCAGCAGTTTCCCATGCTGTTCAGATATGTTAGCACTTGTTAGACAGTAAGAGTTCGCTTCGCGTTAATGCTTATATAATAGACTTTATAATCGAAGCTGTAAAACACTATACCTTATAACAGAATTTTCTCCACATTCTACAATAAATGTTAATTTCAAATCAAAATTGTTTTGTGAATTCACCCTACTATAATGATTATAGATTATTCGTCTCTAGTCTACTGTTGAGTTACTGTCAAAATGTATAAAATCATCTGGAATCAGATCCGCAACCACCAAACAACAGTTGTCAGCTAAAGTGGTTCGGCTGAAAAGGAGCCACCAGAATCTGTCACATGAATGCTGGAGAATGATGGTAACAATTCCCATCCGTGTAGGTGTCAAGTGTCTGTGTCTGTTTCGGCACCGATTGACCGGGCCAGAATAGAAAATCATCTTTCCCGGTTTTAGGGTAATGGCAACTGCTGAATGTTCCAGAACGATTGCGACTCAGACGAAAGGATCATAATTATCTGCTTCATCCCAGGGAAAATAAACAGTGTATATCACACTCATTCTGCAGAAGCTTGCCTGTGGTGACTCTTCGAGTCTTCTAGTTATCAGAGCACTGTTCGCCTGTTGATTAACATTTTGTTCATGATGATTTTGATATGATTATGGCTGTATTGTGAGGTATTTAAAAGGCATCATCATCATCATCATCATCATCATCATCATCATCATCATCATCATCATCATCATCATCATCATCATCATCATCTTCATCATCATCATTATCATCAATGGTTAGCCTCTTTCTGGAACGTTGCGGTTTCCACAGTTCTTATCCAATCGTCTCTGACCTGAGCTGTGTAGCCCGAAGTTCAGTGGCTAAAGATGAAACTCCGCTGTCCGGGTTCATGTGTGCTTTGGCTAGCCGACTGGTCTCCCAGCACCTTAGAGATAAGGAAATCAGTGCTCGGGAGCCGTGACGTGGTCCTATCGGTTATCACATCGTGCGAAGTGCCCAAACATTTGAAGTCTTCCAGTTTCGATAATCTCCGAGACTAGGATAATTATGTCCATTGTGCCTTAAAACTGCTGCATGTTCGATGTGCACAGTATTTGGAAGTGGCAGGCATCGCTTTTGTAAGGCGTCCAGCTTCTTCTCTATGACAACCGTGAGCGTACAGGTCTCAGCTCTAAGCAGGAGCACAGGTAATATGTAGGATGCAAACAGGCCAATTTTGTCGTCTAGCCGATTGCTTGTATTCTAAATACCCCGATACAGACCGTTCACGCAGTCTCGAGGAATTGATAATTGATGTCGGACTTCTGACTTAGTGTTGTTTTCAGCATCGACGTTCGACCGAAGGTACGTGAACGCTAGTACCAATTCCACGATGCTTCCCGCAACATATAGTGTATGCTATCCGAAATCGGAGGTCGTTACACCGTAGCACTGAGATTGGCTTTGGCCCATTCACTCCCCAGTTTAAACTGGTGTGCTTCTTGGTCCATTTTATGTATCGACAAAGCCAGGGTCTCAAGCAGCGCCAAATCGTCGGCGTATAGTCAAGATCCTAGACATTTCAAATCCAAAATACGCACTCGCTTGTCCTTCGGCTACAGTATGCTTTATCATCTTGTCAATTGGCGTTAGAAACAGACCTGGGGCACGTTTATAGCACTGCTAAACGCATCAGAAGTTACACCGTCACTTTGGGTACTTTAGCCTCTTACATAAGCTGGCGCATCACGCTTTTCTGAATTCACATCCTAAATTTTGTCCCAGAGAAATTGCACACAAATCCAACATCACCACGAGCCTACGGTTTAGTAAATAAAATAATTAATTGTACATAACTTGTAACTGTATTATTTCATGTGATATGCAATGGCACTGTACATATTTACCTATGCAATTGTCTATTACGCATAATTATTAGTCTGTTCAGTAGCCTTAGAGTCTTATAAAACTCTCAGGCCAGAAGTATTTAATTCGCAAGAATCCTTAAGGTCTAGTAGTTTGCATTAAGTCAGCTGCAGCTGTATGTCTCAGCAGCGAGAAGCTGCGATGATATAATGACCCAGCAACAGCTACTTTCAAAACCACTAACCATACTGGTCTTATTGCGAATTGGTAGCATGTTGTCTTTCTTTAGTATGTCTTTTCGGTTACTTTGGACCAAATTGTGACCAGTTATGTCACTGCAAGATACATTTACCATGTGATCGAAAAACTGGGATCTGTCAGGATGGATGCGACGAGCAATGGATTGGAACGAGCTGCAATATAAGTAGGAAGAAAATAATATTCGATCTTCGTGTAAACTTTTTTACCAATGCAATAGATAACGTGAATATCATTTAGGGATTTAAGGCCTATGAAAGTGTAGACTCTTAAAAATTAATAGACCTTGCATACCAAAATCAAATCGTATGACTACATTGTTTTCAGCCCACATGATTTGGAAGGTGAAGGTTTCCTATCTTTCACATAACTAAATTTACGATTATAAATGCCATAAATTGAACAACTTTCCAATTCCCATGATTCATGCAGCAACTTCATGAATGATACGTTTCTCTTCCAGACTCAAAGCACGTTTAGCGGAGGGTAAGGGGCAAATAATGAGAATGAAGTGCTGATAGAGATGTAAAGGATTGGAATAGCAAAGCGGGAATTGTCGTGGGAAGAAGTGAAGAATAAGAAATCGAAAAGGGAGAAGAATAAGAGACATGGAATGCGGCAATAAGCGAGAATAATAAACGGTTGATTAAGATTTGTCCATAAATTCTTTAAAAAATTAAGTCCTAATAATTTCAATTGAGAGTATCGTAATCGTAATTTCGAAACTTTAAAAGCGCAGGGCACTGTCCTATTCACGAGCGTTGGACTATTGTAGGTAAGCAAATTGTCCAATGTCGCTACCGCAGTGGCTTGAGGTAGATTCGAACATGCGACCCTTCGGTTACAAGTCACCGAACATACCGCTACACCACCGCGTGCCGTATTTGAATGATAAAATACATTTAAACGATGAAAGCTTAAGACATGAAAAGCGGCAGATTATTTCTCTGTAATGAAAAAAAGTAAGTCTGGCTAATTCATAGTTTCAAATTGCTACAGGTAACATTCAGAACCAGTACATAGGATGTTACGGAGATGGTCCAATGAGGAACCAATCAATGGATGTCAGAAATCCAGGTGGAAAAACAGGTGCAACTAAGCCAAGGGCCAACTCGAATGAATTCTGCATAGAAATCTGTTCCACAAATAATTACACATATGCAGGAATGCAGGTGAGTCCAGACAGAGTTAAAAGTACATTATTAGAGTGATAATTTAAATCAACTTCCAATAAATTTGCAAACACACACCTGGAAATATAAAATTTACATTCGTATTTAGGACCTTCTGTAACTTAATCAGTCAGTGTTCTGTGTGTCGGGCTATACGACTATGTTTTCGTTTGAGCAAGTGTTGTGAACATTTAAAACAGCACTTCCAAAAAGTAGTCTATACAACAAGTCGTCTAAAGCAAAGAGTGCTAGACTCACCTTAAGTACCCGGTATTGATCTAAGGCTCTAATATAAGCGCGTAGCTTTTATGGCGTACTTACACTAATGCACAAGATATCATCTTTCGGCATTAGGGCTAGTAATACCCAACATTCTAACTTTGCACAACACTATTTCATCCTGGCCTATTACTGTTTCGTTTACTGGCTGTGTTTTGTTATAGTACGCATACGACTGTTTTTGTGGAGAAAAGTACAACAGATATGGAAATAAGACACACGATGGCAAACAGGTCGATTGTGATTTGTATAAATTTCACTGTCCCGCAAAACCAAACCAGAAATGCGGGGGCGACTATGCTAGCAGTGTTTATCATGGTGAGTCATGAGTATACAAATATTCTTTAATTACTTTCCGCGCGTTTAAAGGTACACGTTTCGTTACTTAATATATGCCATCCTTGCTGCTGTCCTCTTTTTTCCCTGCTCAAACAACGTTTGAACTATTCAATCAGCTAAAGTCACCATATTTAACATGCGAGCCTAAGCATATTCTAAATACGACTAATTTGCGGCACTCAAATCAGAACCACGGTAGGCCTACGCTTATAATTATAATAAGGAGAAAGGAAAATAAGAAAAACCTTACACTGACATCCTTGCTGAAGTTATCGATCGCTGCCGTAACTCAGACAAAATTTGAATCCTGCATACAGCTACAGTTAGCCCTATTTAATATGAGAAGAAAACTTGTTCTAAACAAGATTAAATTGCGGCACGCACGCCAGAACCCTGATTGACCTGTAAATGGGTACTGCTTGGATGTTGTGCAGCCGCCGAGAAAGATATTGATGGCGTTCACGCTTGACTTTTTATCGGATCAAGTTAAGATTACCATGTCATAGGATTCGTCAACTAGTCATGGCCTATCTACGCTAAAATAATCTGCATACGTGACTAATTTATTTTCTGAACTTTCTTTCCTCTGCTCCATTTTGCGCAATCTAGATAATACCTTGCTTCTGATTTTTTTAGATGGCATTTCGATCTCAAATTCCCATGCAACATTTTGGCTTCTGCAAAAACATTCGTAACTTCATTATATCGTAGGGCAACAAGCAATTTTCTCACAAATCCAGTCGCGCTCCTGTATCTGAGCTCACAGGTCTGCTTCAAGCTAACACTTCTCATGTACAGAGCGCGTGCAAATCATCCGGTTTGTCGATCATCTATGGTTACAACTGTAACTCTGTTAAAGTCATTGAAACTCGCATACGGCAATGACTAGCGCCTACAATAGAACATACAAAAAACGCGTTTGATATGTACAAATCCACATGAGAGTATGCATCACTCATTTTAAAATGTACACAAATTTCGCCTTTTTTTAAATTATTCAAATTCAAATGGTGTCAAAAATACATAATTATGAAAACATATATTTTAAAGACGCAATTAAAGTGCTTTTGAAACGTGAAGAAAGAACCAAATAAATCTACCCCTTACTTTTACTACTCTGATAGGGCCTATCAAACAACATAATAACGGTTGTACGTCTGTCTGTCCCGTAACAAACACTATTGTGACGTCACTATACTGCCGCCTTGGCGACGGCTGTCTTGACGACGACGGGCATGACGACGGCGTTTAGAGCATTTTAACCAACGACGGCAATAGGCCTATAATATGACGCCATAATATAACGGGGAAGTAAGCTTAATTGTTATCACTGCAATAATTGTTTTATATACCTTGATTTTTCACGGGTTACAGCTAGTAATTTATATAATTCTTCTCTAACGCCCTTCTCTTAACGCACGATGCGCCAGTCGTGCGTAGATCACAGTGACGCTATTGTTCGTAACGTTTGGCTCTGGAGAGGTCTCTTTCAAATCCAAAAGGTCAGGTAGAAACACATTCATGACACGGTGGATAAGGAAAGGACGTGGACACATATGAAATTGCGGGTAAGCAATGGATGGCATCAATGACATGACGAACCGCAGTGAACTAACATCGGATCACTAAGCTTCAGACCAAAGTGCTGGGGAGCATAACATCATTTGGTGCGAGCTTCAGAAGACTATATATAACCACTTACAAATTATTGTTATGATGAATAAGTAAAATGAACAGAAATAGATCGGCTGATTTAAATGCAAGAACTGCAGTCAAATGTAAGATAGATCGGATTTAGGGTTAAATTCTTTGCTCAGCAACAAGTAAATGGAATGAAAATGTGAATTAAGCTTATACTTAGAGACTCAATAATGCGTCAAGGATTGAAGTAATAATAATATACCTGTATTTTAGTTTGTCCCCGAGGCTTCTATGGGCGAGACTGCGTTAGCCGATGTCATTGTTTCGACGAGGGCTGGTGTCGATTCAACGGTTCTTGTCTCACCTCAACGCTCAGGCCCTGTAAATCAGGATGGACGGGGTCTGCATGCAATATAAGAGGTATATTGTTTGTCCCTAGATCAATGCGCAGCAAGGCTGAATAAAAAGAAAAAGAAAAAGCCATTGCATTTAATGAGGACAATCGTTTCAAAGGATTAAAGAATAAAGCCTATCTGCAGCAGTTAATTTGGTTTTGATCAGATTACCATCGACCTCACCAGCAGGCTTTTGCATAGAGGAACAACATTTGTAAGGCTCATGAAGAAAATTTTTGGAACACACCATGTTGTCTGCATTGAAAGATAGGCCTAATTATATGAACAGTACCCGCATTAGTTACACATTATTGCCCGCCTACTAGGCCTATACTAGGTTTTCTGGCGTTATTTAAAGAATCTTATAATTTTGTTTAATGGTTACCCATAATTTTACAGATTGTGGAATCAAGAATGGTGATTGCGAATCTGACGAAATGTGCGAAACCGTTGACTTAGGTTTTGCAAACTTGTCAGTTTGTCGATGTAAAGACGGATCCTACAGAGACAACAATACATGCAGACCAAGTTAGATTTTTTAAACTAAATACAGAATAAATTTAGTTAATGAATTTGTATCTTGCTTGCAGGATATATTCGTAAACTATACGATTGACTCCACATGTAAGCCTATTTGCACAATTCTTTATGCTAATATTACTAAAATATTTCTTTTTAAGGAGCCGAATTAAAATATTTCATCTCAATTCATAGTTTGCCATATTGTAAAACGAGTTATCTTGTTAAGGAATACAACGAATGTAGAGTTATTTGTTACAAAATGCACACTCCTTGATGCCAGCGAGACATGCTCAAATGAATCTTTGCTTACTGATTTGAACTGCAGTATAATATGATTGTTTACTGAGAGCTGCATAAAATAGTAGGCCTTCTATCTCAGAGGATGATGTTTGGGTGTGAATGCACGGATTTGTTGCGCATATAGTCGCGTCAATATACGATTTGACCCCCAAAAAATTGCAAGAAAACGTTTTATGCTGATTTTCGGGTGCATTTGTTCTGGAGATGAACATACTAAAAGTTTACCGAAATCGGATCAAATTTTGGCGCCAAAAAGATGGCCGCCAATGAGGAATGAATGACTCAAATGTACACAACTTGCTTAAATTGACAGAAGCAACTCACGTAACAATTTGCTAATAGGTGATTCTAGACTAATTTGACCCTGCTGAAAACGAAAATTGCGGTTAGCATGCTGGATTTTTAGCGGTTGCATAGAAAAACAAGATGGCGGACAAAATGGTGGCCAAATATCTTCTAATGACTGGAAGTAAAGTCATCTATGTAATGGAAACATGATTTTAGAGTCTAAATTAACATTTTCGGGGTCAATGAATGCAATGGAACTAAAGACACATATGTAGCACTGCCAAAAGACCAAATGGCGGACAAAATGGCGGACAAATATCTTCGAATGGCTGTAAGTAAAGTCATGTACGTGATGGAAACATGATTTTAGAGTCTAAATTTACATTTTCGGGGTGAAGGAATGCGATGGAACTAAAGACACATACGTTGGACTGCCAAAAACAAAGTGGCAGAATTACTATCCAGAGGCGCTCTTAGCACATAAGCCCCGGGGAAAAAGAAATGTCTTTATGGAACGCGAGACCGATGAGGACCTGGTTGAGCAACATAAAAACAACCCAAAACGTCTTTGGTCCTCAATCTCCATCCCATTGGGACAGGGTACGCGCTCAGTGGGTCCTCCCTTTTCTGCTGAGGATTTTCTCCAGACGATGACTTGGAAGATTGCTGATCTTCCAGCGAAGACTCTTGATGCCCCTCCTCCACAATTCTTTCACACAGATGACACCTTTCAAGGATTCCTTCAATCCTTGAAACGGAACTTTGTCAAATAATTGGATCATCAAACAAAAATCATGCGAACTGGACCCTCCCCCCATTTTTGGTGAACATTTTACGATTTACCTCCATTTCTAGTTTTTATATTTAACTGGTCGTTTTCTGAGGGTTACCTACCTGCCTCCCAAAAACGGGCTACTGTTTTCCCGACCTTGAAAAAGCAAAAACCTTGACCAAAATGCCTGTCAAAATTACAGGCCCATCTCCCATCTTTATTTCCTCTCAAAGACCGTTGAAAGACTGGTTTCACTCCAGCTACTCCCCTACTTTGAGCAAGCTGGGCTTTTGCCGGCCGCCCAATCTGGCTTCAGGGGCCACCATTCCACCGAAACCGCTCTCTTATCCCTTCTGTCAGATCTTTATATAGCTATTGATCACTCTCCTCTCTCACTCCTGGCGCTCTTTGATGTCTCCTCTGATTTTGACATGGTTATCCATGAGATCCTCCTTCAGTGACTGGAGCTGTCCTGTGGCCTATCTGGTGTTCCTCTTCTTAGGTTTAAATCATACCTCTCTGACCGCTCACAGCTGGTTGTCCTTGGTGAAACCAGGACTAAGTGGACAGAGGTCGAATTTGGTGTTCCCAGGGCTCGGTGATGGGTCCCATCCTATACATCCTCTTCACTGCTGATATCCCGTCTCTATTTACTAAACATGGGGCAAATGGCCATCTTTATGCAGATGATGCTCAGGCTTTTGTACATGGTCCGTCAACTGATCAACTCTCTCTTGTTTGCTCCATTGACCATCTTGTCTCTGACCTTCACTACTGAATGTCAACTAACCGTCTCTGCCTCAACACTGCTAAGACTCAATTGATCTGGTTTGGGAATAAGCAGCAGCTTGCTAAACTCAACTTTCCATTGCTGACTGAGAAATTCCCTGCTTTTACACCTACTCTTCCATCGTCCGCGACTTGAGATATGCTCTGTGAATGTCAGGGAGGAGTCAAGTGTGACACTTGACTCCTCCCTGACATTCACAGAGCATATCTCCAACATGACTCGCTCCTGCTTCTTTCAACTGATGCGTCTCAGGGCCATCGGAAGCTCGGTCTCACCTTCCGTCTTTACCCCAGTGGTTCACGCAGTTGTCTGCTCACGCTTGGACTACTGCAACTCGCTCCTCATGGGTCTCTATAAGTAGCGTCTCTCCCCCTTCAATCTGTTTTAAATGCTTCCGCTAGCTCATCCCTCGACTCTCCCGCTTTGCCCATATCTCTACTTACATGCTTGATGTCCTTCACTGGCTCCCTATTGCTGCGCGCATCCGTTATAAAATCCTCCTCCTTGTCTCTAAATCTCAGCAGGGTACTGTCTAGAAATATCTCCCCAACGATTAGTGAAAGCCGCTATCTGCATCTCCGTTTCGCTCACTGTGCTCCATGAATAGGCTTAATCTTTTTGTTCTCAGGGCTAAAACTGCCTTGGCCCAGCACCGGGCGTTTGCTGTAGTGGGTCGCACGATCTGAAATGACCTTTGCAATCTGCTCAGGGCCAAACTAATGACTGGTTTTCCTCATCGGTCTCGCGTTCTGTAAAGGCATTTCTGTTTCCCAACGGCTTCTGTGCTAACAGTGGCTCTGGATAGTTAGTTATTCTGCGAGAGACGCCTTATAAATTTCTAGACATAATACAACACAATACTTCCTTGGTATTCTTTGACCAAGAAAACACTACTCCAGATTGGCCTCCATTTTGTCTGTCATTTTGCTTTTTTGCAGTGCTACATGGTTCCATCGCATTCCTTGACCCCGAAAATGTTAATTTAGACTGTAAAATCATCTTTCCATCACCTGCACGACTTTATATACATGAGTTTACTTACAGCCATTCGAAGAAATTTGGCCGCCATTTTGTCCGCCATTTTGTTTTTTTGGCAGTGGTACATATGTGTCTTTAGTTCCATTGCATTCCTTGACCCTGAAAATGTTAATTTAGACACTAAAATTATGTTTCCATCACACACATGACTTTACTTACAGCCATTCGAAGATATTTGGCCACCATTTTGTCCGCCATCTTGTTTTTCTATGCAACCGCTAAATATTCAGCTTGCTAACCGCGATTTTCGTTTTCAGCAGGGTCAAATTAGTCTAAAAACACCTATTAGCAAATTGTTACGTGATTTGCTTCTGTCAATTTAAGCAAGTTGTGTACATTTGTGTACATTCCTCGTTGGCGGCCATCTTTTTTGGCGCCAAAATTTGACCTTTTCCCGTGGTCCGATTTTTGTAAACTTTTAGTATGTTCATCTCCAGACCAAATGCACCCGAAAATCAGCATAAAAGTTTTCTTGCAATTTTTTGGGGGTTCACCACATTTTTTTCATACTTTGACCCTACTAATAAGCAATCGACTTACAATGCACATTACAAATGTTATACTTAAGTGTGACATTTCTAATGTGTTTTTTAGCCAAACTTTATCCTCTGCCACATTGACCAAACAATAAGTATTGACGTTATATTGATACATGAATGTGTAATTTAAATTAGCTTCTCTTCACTACGTTGGTTGCTACAAGGGAATGACGACCCAGTATGCTGCTGTAGACCTACCAACAGTCGACATTCTGACCATCGAATTCTGCATACAGGAATGCAAACGACTAAATAAGACATACTCGATAGTTCAGGTATTTCTTCTTGGCTGTTTATATCGCCATAACCACATCAGTTGAGAAATAGCTCTACTCTGTGTGATAATCCTTTAACAGTTTAATAAAACCGACAAGTAGACACCGCATAGTCTAAATATGTTTAAGCAATTATAACTTGGTCATTTGGTAATCATTAGATAATTGTATAGGCCTAGATGTTACTGAATTTTAAGGGTGAAGAAAAATGTCTCTGTGGAGACGACTATGGCCAGATTTCACCAGATATTGACTGTCAAGTTCCTTGCATTGGAGACTACCTGCAGTACTGTGGTGGACAGAATGCGACGAACGGAACGCCTATCTACGTCGTTTATACAGGTGAACTTGCATTAAGAGGCAACTTCGGATCGCTGTAGCTGCCTCATGACTTGCGATCAGAGTTCTTTAGCGAAATTATTACTCTCTCTCCTCCCCACAGAAACTACACTTTACATTTAAAAACATCTGAAATAAATGTTTTTGGTTATTTTTTAATCAAGTAATTATTATAATTTCACCTGTATGGCAAGACGCTAAATTTAGAGGTAGCATTATAACCATGTGCTATAACAGCGTTTCCCAAACTTTTTTGGCGACGGAACCTTATCACCTTCATTTCTTATGGCGGAACCCCAAACTGAACTAAACGTATAAGCGCCTGAGAAGCATACTAATAGGCCTATATATAGGCTTACTAAACACATACCATTCAGCCTGGATAAGGAGGAGGGCGACGCTAATCATCTTTGTTATGACACAGCGTCGCTAAACTGAAACTACTACTACATACCATTATACGCAGTTTATAAAAACAATTTATTATCTCTTATATCAAATGTTAAAGTGTACAGTTTTTAACACCAAGACTTATGGAGCACAATATTGGGAGTACATGAAGTTTTTATAATTATGTGTACAATGATTTCGTTTTCTTCTCGTGACAATTTTTTATATTTAGATTAATGCTAGAAAGCTGGATTCTTATGCCAGGTGCAGAATGTAGTCAATTTCTTTATTTCCATTTCGTTGCAGTAAACTTTGAGAATCCAGTTTCGCAAAAATGCATTGTGGCAAATGGCAGAACCACCATAACCACATTTCGCGATAGTGGGGTATTCTTTAATTAGCCTGATCCAGAAATTGAATCATGAAAGTTCAGTGAAAGTCTGCTTCACTTGCGAGTCCGACGTAATCTCAATAAGGAGTTCATAATCTTTATTACAGACGTTTGCTGGTTTTTCGGCTACTTTGAATGAGTTTCGAATCCAATTAATATCACCCACATGGGAGGAAAGTATTTAACCAAGTTCGCTGCCAGGTCTGAATATAGGCCTAATCTTCATTTTTTGAACGGATGTTTTGG
Organism: Allolobophora icterica; assembly: GCA_963556255.1. Classification (NCBI taxonomy): domain Eukaryota; kingdom Metazoa; phylum Annelida; class Clitellata; order Crassiclitellata; family Lumbricidae; genus Allolobophora; species Allolobophora icterica. The sequence goes on from OY744602.1 coordinate 88,004,466, forward strand.
TCGAGAACACAATCCATTTCAATTAAAAACTCATATAAGGTTGGAAAACAGGCCACATTACTAGTTTGAACATAAACTGTTGTGGGGCGTGGTGATTCAGTGGTAAGTTCGGCGCCTTGTGACCGGAGGGTTGCAGGTTCGAATCCCACTCTAGCCGCTGCGTACGGACCTTGGGCAAGTCCTTCACTCGCAATTGCTCGTGGCGCTTCGGCGTGAAAATTCCGGCACAGTATCAAAATGCTGTAGTCGGGAGCGCCTCTGAGTAGTAGTTGACTTCGAGAGGCGCTATAGAAATATCCGGAATAAATATAAAAAAAATAAACACAGAACCCTTAAATTTCCCTCCATGAGCCAACGCTGCATGCCAGATTTTTATACCAACAAATTAAAAAAAATTGCTAATACTGTTATACGATTATCAGAATCGGCTGAACTTTTTTAAACTTGTGAGTTAAATAATGTTCGGATTCGTTTCGTCGAGGTAACGGTAACAAAGATGGCTACGTCCCTATTCAGACTTACAGCGCTGAACTACATAGGTCCCTGCAGTGATCTCTATAATCTATAATTCTACAATCTACATAATTACTGGATAGCTAAATAAAATGGCTTTGAAAGTTCAGATTATCGCTCAATGGGGGCAAAATACAAAAGAGACAACTGACGGCTGTTTTACACTTTTATAAAACTTTTGTAGATTTTTAAAAAGCTGTTTGGAATGTTTTATTCCAATGAAATTTCTCAATGAAAATTCTTTTAAATTACAACTTTTCGCGGAACCCTTATCTTCACCCCGCGGAACCCTTGTATTCCGCGAAACCCACTTTGGGAAACGCTGTGCTATAATCATCTGCATTTTCAGCACCATAATTTTAAGGACGTGTTCAATGGTTCAAATGAAACGCTTCCTTGACCGTCAAAAATCAGTTTTTACAGAAATGAAGATTTAAACATTAGATCTCCACAATACTGCAAAGTAGGCCTACTAGAGTAAACTAAACGGAACGCCAAAGCAAAATTTATGTCGGTACCTACGATTAGAAAAATTTGTAAAATGAGTGCCTACAATTCATTGCGCGAGGAGCTTATTAGAGGGGTCAGTCTTATTCGTACTGCGTCCTAGTAACCTGCGAAGCTGTGAACAGTGATGTAAACGGAACTACTTTCTTGACGAGCGTAGCCTCATTTAGAAATTATTGTGCTTGCGTTTCACAGGCTACATTTGCATGCATTAATAATTGAGTTAAATGTATAAAAACATTACAGTTAAAAACTATATCATTATATTGAATCACGTTATCGGCTCCTTGTTTAGGTATTCGGTTCCTTAACTAGAGCCATTATACATAAACCAACGAAACAACAAACAGCTATAACTGACGCTGATGACAATAACATATCAAGTCAGACCGAAATGCACTAAGTACAGTGCGGTCAAGGAATAGTTTACAGGTTTCTTTGAAAAATGAGTTGGTGGTATTTTAACTTAATACTATTTTTCAATCACAATCATAATAGGGTAACTGGCGATATAGGTTCTTTCACATGGTCTGTCTTGTTGGCTGGATAGCAAAATCGTTTTTACGGCGGTACATTGGGTGCTACAAGGATGCTTCAACGGCAGCAATGGAAAAGAGATTCGCCTGGACATATGGACGAAACAACACAATAGAATCCTGCATAAGACATTGTGCCTCCCATAACTACACATACGCGGGACTGCAGGTAACCTGAATACTTTCTGAAATGGCGTTTTCTCCCGTTATTGCTGTGAAATACCAGCGTCGTTTAATTGCATGCCAAATTTAATTTATAATGCTGTATATAATATAGATATGTAGGCCCTACGACATGTTTTCACACCGTGTAAACATCTTGAGACAGTTATACTTATGTGGACATCTCGCTTCAATCGATATTTATTGTCAACTGTATTTAACCCTCTGAGTACCACTGGGGTCAAAAACGACCCCAGTGGTTGTTTCCTTTAGTGCTGTTCAGCCCCCAGAAGTGATATTTAGACGAAATTTTATGACTTTGTAGGTATTCCTGTTATGTACAAAATCCCATGTTTTATTTTGCAAATTTTGTCACCAGGTAGCGCAGGTATTGCATTTATACACAGAGCACCAATGGGGTCGTTTTGACTCCGATGCAAACTGTACGATTATGACTAATGTAAATATAATAAAATATATATTATGGAAGTAAAATGTACGTTATAAGTATATTTACAAGGATAGACTATTATAATTGATCAGTGTAGCACAAAAATGTCCAAAGAGGCTGACTCTTCTCAGCAACATCCAAAAAACAGCAAGGAAATTCCTTCACAATTCATAAACTCAAAAGGCCCATCTTTGTCTTACGAGATTATGCAATACTTGTGTCCTACTGTCCAAAAAAGGTAAAGTTGTTGTTCTGCTCAGCCACCAGTATGACCATGCCGAGATTGATAACAACCACCCAGAGAAAAACTCTAATGATCTTGGACTATAATGCATCCAAAGGTGGTGTTGGCACTGCATATCAGGCGCTCCGTACGTACCATACAGAATGAATAAGGTGTGGTCTATGGAAATATTCTACAACATGTTGACATCAGTTCCCTTAAAGGATTTGCTGTCTGGACTATAGAGAGTGACGCGGTAAAACCGCGGCAACCGCGGTAAATATCGCGGTAATGAGGACAGCAATGTCGGTTTACCGCGGTGATGGGGTTTACTGTCGAGCTAATACAGCGGTAATGGAGAATGAGCCGGCGGCATAACCGCGGTAATGGTAACATGTTTTATGGTATAGATCTAAAGTAATTTAAAATTTCAGTTTCAGTTTCCATTCACTTTTCGACGCAACAGGCTTACACTATCATAATATTTTATCTATATTTAGGTCTAAATATAGATATCGATTGCCTAGGGCCTACACTTTTTCTATTTTCTACTTTCTGTTTCAGGTTTGTTTGTGGTGAACAAATTGTTTTTCAGTTATACGTTTAAACGACATGGAAAAGTGCGATATAAATTAACTGTTGAAACTAAAATAGCGACCGAATTTGTTTTGAAAGTAATTGCAGTTCGACTAAAACAGATATTTAGCCGTTTCGTAATTTGCTGAAATCACACGGCAATTCATGCGGCGCTCAGACTTGGAGGGTCGAACGCAAAAGTCGAACAGATGACTTCTCTTCAAAAGACCGTATCTTCTGTTGACAAGTATGCTTTAGCAAATACCATAATGATAGTCGACTTGTGCCCCAAAGATATACGTTAAGAATAACAATTTCACGGACTAGGTCTAGAACTTTGGAATATCATTAGTATATTTCTAAAGTAACATTGCGTGTTACTAATGTAACCTTAGCTTCAAAGAGTCAAGACTGCAAAGACTCTAAACCCTAACATGAAGCCAGTTTAATCTAATGGTAGGCCCTATGATACCCCATAAAATCAGGATTAAACTATTGCTCGAAACGAATAGTCTATGACACAGCACTAAATAGCCTAAATGGTGCTGAATAAATTAAACCCATTTCCCAAACAACAACTGAAAAAAGTGAAAAACATGCAAATAGGGCCTTTATAAATTTAAGTGTATTGCTTCTAACCATGAGATTTTTGTATTTCCTGAAGCTGTTAGCTAGTCAGAAAAAGTCAAGAATTGCTTAATGCAAACTTTCGATAAGTTAATCTGCTTTTATGTGTGTGTTTATTAATTCAATCAGCAACACTTATAGCTTTGTAAGCTAATAATTGTTTTTTCTAAATTTTAATTAGTGAAAACTTTTTGCAGGAATGTGACGCAGTTTAACATCATCCTGCGGGGATGGGGAGGGGTGGGGCGGGGATGGGGACAAACCTTGCGGGCATGGGGCGGGGATGGGGAGGACTTACTTGTTGTGGGACGGGGATGGGGACGAGATTCTTCCCCCGCGTCACTCTCTACTGGACTACACTAAATCCACATTTGCAAGTTCAAGCAAAGCACAGGAGAAGACTCTTTCTACTACAGCTAGGCAAAGAGCTAATTGGATAAGATACCGTTGCAGAACAACCTATGCTCATGTCATCAGGAAAGTCTGCTAAGAAACGAATTTATTGGTTTCAAATATTATGTCAATGAATAAACAGTGCGTTTTCAATTTAAACTTTATTCTTATTAGTTATTTATTTAATTGAAACCAAAACAGCATAAGTTTACATTGGGGTCCTTTTTGACCCCAGTGGTACTCAGTGGTTGCAAAATATCGGGTATTTCGAGGGTTAAGCAGGATCCTACCATTTTTGGAGCATACCATCTACCTTAGTTGTATGCTATTTAAAATTTTGTATCTAAGATCAAGAAAATAATTTTTGGATAATGATTGCGATGATAGAGGTAAGGTACTGAGTTCATTTCGCAGTCTAGTTGATCTAACGGAAAAAAGTTTGAACTTCTAATGCTATGAAGTCTGGGTTTCTGGAGATATTTTTCGTTATGCGAAAACTTGTTCGTGTTTGTAACGGTATTTATCGCAAGGAGCGTAGATTGATGGTCAATCTCGATGTTCTACTTATAAAAAGAGGACAGATTCACCCGGATAGTGTCGAGCATAAGATTTATGTAAGCATCTACGGCCTGGATATCTCGAATTCAGTGAAGGTACGGTCGGGGGTCGTGTCACCCTCAAACACGGAAAGTTTTTGCGTTCAGTTGGCAGACCGTCAACGAATGCATGGCATCACAGTTCTTCTGGTTTATGAGATATCATGATGTTACTACTTCTTCCATCTTCGAGGGACTACTGGACGGCGAGGCAACCGTGTGCCCTCGTCCGCGGATCACATCGCCTGTCATTGTTTATCATCTTCGATGCCTAACGGTCCTGCCGCTCTGAACTATCAACTGTTATTGAGGATGGGAATCCATGGTTTAGGCTTCGGGAGTTGGAGCTTATTTCTTACCCAGCTATCTGAGCACTGGATGAAATATTCTTTTGTAGTGAATCTATATGCAATTAGGCTGGCTCAGAGGATGTCTGTGATTTTTTTCTATTGGATCATTGCTGTGCAAATTTCTGATTAAAATTACAATTAATATCATTAACTGATTTTAAATTGACCATTGTAGTACGGTTACGATTGTTTCTGTGGAAATACTTACGATAGATACGGTCCATTACCTGAATCCAGCTGTGACATAAAGTGTTCCGGTAATAATAGTCAAATCTGTGGCGGAAACTTTGCAAACAGTGTGTACGCAGGTTAGTTCATACCAGTGCGAGGCTCCTATAATGTTTTCTTATCGTGTTGACTCAAATTAGCACTAAAAACACACTGAAACGAATCCACTGATTAAGTAGAAAATACCATTGGTTCATAAATAGAATTTAGAACTTAATCAAGATACTTTTTTCGTATTAATAAGCATTCAATTTTAGGTAGCAAATCAAACATTCAAGCAACTGGACAATCTATTAGTCATGTTTACCATAAATACTTAATTGTTTGCTAACATTATGGTAGTCTTAGTGTCTGTCAAACTCATACGCATATGACATACGTATATGAATATGCTTTCGTAAGACTTTACAATGCTATTAAGTATATTTTACTATGTTATTAACATATGTACATAAGGAGAGTGCGATCTGTACAATATAAATATATATATATATATATATATATATATATATATATATATATATATATATAATGTCATTTACGAGACGAGTAGGCAGTAAAACGTCTTCCTACAAATATATAGGCCTATCCATGAAAAATCTGTAGTCAACCGCTCCGCTAATCGGCATGGCCACTCCCACACAAACGTGCGGAAGTACGCGCCCCCAAACGCTCTCTTCAGCAGCGTCATGCTAACCCTAACAACTATAGCCTGTACCCGTCTGCATCGGAGACCAAAGTTGACCACAATGGGTCCAAATTCCCATGCGATGCAGTGATCGTAATCGCAATCTCAAGATTCATATTGCACCCAATAAAGAGAAATCGCGGGAACCAGCTTATTAACATGCCCACAGTCAAAACAAAATCGATGGGCAAGTAAGGTCAAATTGCTTCCAGGTAAACTCCAATGTCAGCTGGTTACAAGCTTTGTCTTGGTCAGCAGTCGAAAATAGAGTTTATACTCAAGACGCCTAGATTGAAGATTTACAATCCTATCAAACTCTATGCGCCTAGATTGAAGATTTTACAATCCTATCAAACTCTATGCGCCTAGATTGAAGATTTTACAATCCTATCAAACTCTATGCGCCTAGATTGAAGATTTTACAATCCTATCAAACTCTATGCGCCTAGATTGAAGATTTTACAATCCTATCAAACTCTATGCGCCTAGATTGAAGATTTTACAATCCTATCAAACTCTATGCGCCTAGATTGAAGATTTTACAATCCTATCAAACTCTATGGGCATAGATTGAAGATTTTTACAATCCTATCAAACTCTATGCGCCTAGATTGAAGATTTTACAATCCTATCAAACTCTATGGGCCTAGATTGAAGATTTTTACAATCCTATCAACTGCTATACGCCTTCAGATTCCAGAACTGCTGTGCATAATGTTGTTAGTCAGAGGGAACCATAGGCCAGTTGTAGCTGCCAACATGAGCGCTTTTGACGTAGCTCGCTGTAAATGAATCCAGCTGTGACATATTAGACCATTTATGCCTCTGGTTCGTTCGCTTGTTCGCAAAGATGAAGTTTAGGTCGAACAAAGACTGTAGGTGACTGGTTTATAATTGTCATGGTAGTCCATGCTGATTTTTTCTGTCAAAGTAGGCCTATGCGCAGAAACCGATATGGCCGTACTAAACATGATTTTACGCCTCCATGATTTAAGCGCCGCAATGTGACTTTTCCAGAATAAACGCAGATCCAAGAAATTGTCCTGTTGCTATTTTTCTGTTATTTTCAGTGAACGATATATTATGGTGCTCAAGCGATACAGACTGCAATCTCAATGAGGCTTGTAACGTTATTGACTTAAAGTACACGAATGTTTCAAGATGTCGATGCAAACCAGGTTTCCATAGGATGACTACATGGGAACTTTGCACAGGTAAACTATAAACGACCGGTGAGTCGATTGTCTAGTGGTTGGTGTGCTGGACTGTCAATCGAAACGTCGGAGGTTCAAATCCTTGCCAGGGCAGAAATTTGTTTCGCAATATCGACTCCACTTGCGCTCCCTACCCAACTCAGATGTAATGATAGGCCTATTGTACACAGCCAGCAGGAAGATCAGACGGAGACGACAAGGCTAAGAAAATGAAGTCGCTAACACTTCGTGTGCATAGCTGCTTCTCTTACAGTTCGTAATTTAAATTAATTTATAACCTCTTAAAACCTTGATTAGAAATGACACAAGTTTCTTTGCCAAGGTTCACTCAATACAGTCTTGCAACTTCGAGATCGCTATTGGAGCAGGAACTGTGTGACACATTGGTCTATCGGTACCGCGTTTGACCTAATATCGAATGACTGCGGGTATGAGCCTGCTTAGAGGAATCACGTAAGGACCTTGAACATGTTAATTGTTCGCACACACCTAGACCTATTTCTATCAACAAGCAGAATTTGGCCCCAGCATAAGCTAGAGTAGCATTTCCCAAAGTGGGTTCCGCGAAACCCAAGTGTTCCGCGGGGTGAACACAAGGGTTCCGCGAAAAGTTGTAATTTAAAAGAACTTTCAACGAGAAATTAATTTCATTGGAATAAAACATTTCCAAAAAGTTTTTTTAACTGCACAAAAAGTTTTATAAAGGTCTAAAACTACCGTCAGTCGTTTTCCATTTTGCCCCATTGAGCGATAATCCGAACTTTCAATGTCCTTTAGCTATCCAGGTTATATATAGAATTATGGTTTATAGAGGTCACTGCATGGACCTATGTAGGTCAGAACTGTAATTTCGAATAGGGACGTAGCCATCTTTGTTATCGTTACCTCGACGAACGAATCCGAACATGATTTAGCGCAAAAGTTTAAAAAAGTACAGCTTAGTCTGATAATCGTACAACAGTATTACCAATTTTTTTTATTTGCTGGTATAAAAATCTGACATAGAGTGTTGGCTCAATGAGGGAAATTTAAGGGTTCTGGGCTTATGTTCAAACTAATAATGTAAGGTAGGTATTAATTGGATAAGAAACCCATTCAAAGTAACATCTTAATGTTTCAAACCTTTTCAGCATCATAGTGGCTATTTAAATTATATTTTCTTGTATATTGTCACGTTTGCTTTGTGGATCAATAAATTGATTGATTGATTGATTGATTGAAAGTAGCAGAAAACCAGCAAACTTATGTAAAAGACTATGAACTTCTTATTGAGATAACGTCGGACTCGCAAGTGAAGCAGACTTTCACTGAACTTTCATGAATGAATTTCTGGATCGGGCTAATAAAAGAATAACCTACCCCACCGTCGTGAAATGTGCAGTTAGCATGCTTCTGCCATTTGCCACCTGACATGAGAATCTAGCTTTCTAGCATTAAACCACATAGGGCCTATAAAAATTGTCACGAGAAAAAACAAAATCACTGTACACATATTAAAACTTCATGTACTCCCAGTATTGTACTCCATAAGACTTGGTCTTAAAAACTGTACACTTTAACTTTTGATATTTATAAGAGAGAATAAATTGTTTTTAAAAACTGCTTATATGGGTGCGTATTTAATTAGGCTTATATTAGTGTTCTTCTCAGGCACTACTTATGCCTCAATACGTTTAGTTCAGGTTAGGGTTCCGCCATAATATGAAAAGATGACAAGGGTTCCCTGGCCAAAAAGTTTGGGAAACGCTGAGCTAGAGAGTAGCCTAAACGAAAAGTCCTGCAATGCGTTAACTTTTTAATTATTATGAAAAACTTAGCATGATATGACATTAAAAATATTTCATTTTACCTTAGTCAGATTTCCAGTTCTGTAAGTTTTTGTGATAAAGTGTTTTTATTATATAAGTTAATACTATGATATATTCTACAGATGTTGACGAGTGTAAATCGGGTACATCAACGTGTAATCAAACATCAGAAACTTGTGTTAACAATATTGGCAGTTACATATGTGAATGCAAGGTTGGCTTCGTAAATATATATGGAAAGTGCGAAGGTAGGCCCTGACTCAAATTGTGTACGTCTCATTTTCCAGCTATTGATATGCTCAAAAGTCAAAGTCATCTCTTTATCTAAAGCGACTTTCGCCTAATAACAAACGCCCAAGTATTCTACGTTTCTAAAATGTCGTAAAAAGTTAGCATCCACTTTCATCCATTTTTATCAATGCTTAACCTCGAATGGATAAGTCATGTGAATGACAGAGAACGATGGCGTCATTGGTCATACGAACCTGCCGGTGGGCAGAGAACATAAAGAAGAATGTGAATGTAAAAACATCGTCAAATTTACCACTACAAGACTTACATTAAAAGAAATGTATCCTGCAGTATCAAATGTTTCAGACATAGACGAATGTAGATACAATTCGCTCGTTTGTGATATTGAAACAGAACTTTGCAGCAACACAATTGGCAGCTACTTGTGTCATTGTAAGCCTGGATATGAAAACATGACCTCTGGAAACTGCAAAGGTATATCTTGCCGTTTTGCACTAGTTTTATAACTATAAAGGTATTTGCCAACGTGTAAATTTCAAGGTCGAGGCAGGAACATGCAATTATATTAATCACCATTTACTCTTAAGGAATAAGAGCATAATGGTTTCCAAGAATGGTAATTATTGATAAGTAATCGACAAGACGAGAGCACCTATAAATTCCCTCACAACCGTTTAACATTAGTGCCAACCACAGACTATACTATTGCGTCTCACTGAACGTATTACTCTATTTTGATCCACTTCAACCTTGCTTAAGAATATTAATTTTTAAAACTGACAAAGCACTGAACAGTTATAACCTGCGACTTTGACATCATCTGCTATCTTTGATATAAATTCTTATTATTCGGAGTGCAAGATAGTGTTACAGTAGTGCTAATCCAGAGGTCACTCGAACTGTACATGTTTTTGCCGCAATCTGTAAACATTGTTTAGTGTTCATATCGAAATGAGACGGTGAACAATAAAAAAGTTGAGTTAGGTCGGGAGTTCATATCGCCGCAATAGAGATATATGCTGATTTCTGTTTGACTTGTTCCGCTAGCTGTATGTAGACAGATTTGTAACTGAGGTAGAGCGCCAGTGGATCTACATGTACATCACTGACTGTAGCCCTATGCATCAGTAGAAAGATTAGGTTGCGAAGAAGCCTGGATGACGGCCATCCCTGATATGCTTAAGCTAAGAAAAAAAGCTGTTAATACATTTTACCCATGGCTACTTCTATGGGTGAGCTCAAAGGAATGGTCTTCCTTTATAACATTCTGTCTGTAGTGATATCCTAAGCCCACACAATCATTCTTATCTACAAGCCTTAGTATATGGATGAGTAGTGTAGATGAGATGTTATTATTTTAATATAAATGTGATTTAGCTGTGTATGATTATAATTTAATTAATATGCCAGTATCTTGAGAGCCAGCGCTATAGGGCATAGGCGCCGACTTTTGCTTTTGTCTCTGGGTGCCGGTCAGAGGCGGATCCAGAAGGTTTATCAAAGTTTTAAAGGACCAACGGAACTTTTTTAGAAAATCATCTCCGAAAACTGATGACATTTTTTAGTCATCCGTGTGTAAACAAATTTAAAATGGGGCCATGGCCGGATTGCCCCCCTGGATCCTAAACTTTGACGACTTTTTTTAGGCATTCATCGCCCCCAAAAATACCCAAAAAATTGAATTTAAGGTCCGAATTATTCTGGGTGCCAGGCCCCCACTGAACTTTTTCTCTGGGTGCTTTGGCCCCCAAGGCCCCCAAGAAGTCGGCGCCTGATATTATAGCATGATATTATAAAGGGCAGCATGATATTATAAAGGGCAGTCAACATGGATTTACCAAAGGCCGTTCGTGTTTGACAAATCTGCTGGAGTTCTTTGACGAGGTCTATGAGAGGATTGACGAGGGAAAACCTGTAGATGTAATTTTGCCAAAGCATTTGACAAAGTACCTCATGTAAGGCTGGCCAAAAAGTTACAAGCAGGTGGGATTAGAGGGCAGGTACTAAGATGGATTCAAAGCTGGTTATCAGGTAGAAGACAAAAGGTGGGCATAGGTGATAAACATTCTGGCTGGACGACAGTGCTAAGTGGAGTGCCACAAGGATCAGTGCTTGGGCCACTGCTTTTCGTACTTTTTTTATTAATGACATAGACGATGGGATTTTATCTAAAATTTCTAAGTTTGCGGATGATACAAAACTATGTAGAGCAGTGGATGATGAAGAAGAAGCAGAGATACTGCGGGAAGATCTAAGAAGAATGTTCAGATGGTCACAAGACTAGCAAATGCTCTTCAATTTGGAAAAGTGCTCAGTGATGCATATGGGGAGGAGAAACAACGAGTTTTCATATGAAATGGGGGGCACGGTGTTGAAAGTGAGTGATGAAGAAAGGGACTTGGGAGTGATTATGCACAAGAGTGCAAAACCTTCAAGGCAATGTGCTGAAGCAGCAAAAAAGGCTAATTCAACTTTAGGTATGATAAAAAGGACAATAGTCACCAGAGACAAAGATATAATAATAAGGTTGTACAAATCACTGGTTAGGCCACAGTTGGAATACTGCATCCAGGTATGGAATCCATACCTGAAACAGGACATGGAAAAACTGGAGAAAGTACAAAGAAGAGCTACGAAAATGATTTGGGGCTACAAGGATCTGAGCTATGAAGAAAGGTTGAAAAGGTGTGGACTAACAACATTGGAGAAAAGGAGGAGCAGAGGAGATCTGATTGAAGCTTATAAGATTATCACTGGAAAGGAAGCACTGCAGTGGGAGAGGTTCTTTGAATTAGCACCGAACAAGGCAACTCGGGGACACAGGTATAAATTATTTAAGATCCCGAAGGGGACATTAGGGCAGAAATTCTTTAGTGCAAGAGTTGTAGACCTGTGGAATGGTTTGGACGATAGTACTGTCTCAGTGGACACTATAACAGCTTTTAAGAAGAAGCTAGGAAAATTGGGCTATTAAGAGTTCGAGGTAAATTTGCAGTGGTTCTAACACAGACTACACGTCTTCTGAACCACTTAAAACCCTTGTTATGTTATGTTATGTTATGTTATGCTATAATAATAATCTCATTGTTGAATCGAAATGAAACGGACATTGCCATGACATTATCAGCTAATGTGTCGGATGTTACGCAATCAACGGTAACTGCGTAAGAAAATGATTGAGTTGTGCGTTTGGGTGATCGGTTAAGACACTAGTTGAATTCGTTAAGGTTGCCATCGCATTGTTTCAGCAAGAATAAGAGTATAAATTCTTAGTCGATTAACTGTCGTGTTGCTAAGAGGTTTAAGCCGAAAGTTACCTCTTTGTTGAGTTGCGGACGTTATTTGTTTTCGAACGAAACGCCATCGAACGTCAACGGTTGCGATGCGTGATCTTCTGGCAAAGAAGGGTCGAACGTTTGAAAAGGTGACAATCAACGAACTAGAACTTTGTTGCGAGCGAAGCGATTAACCCTTCGATTGAATCGCTCAACTGTTGTCTTCGAGGAGATCATCGTTAGTCGGAAGAAGGCGAAAAAGTGCGAACTTCAACCGAAAGGATGAGTCAAGGAACAATCCACGGACTTCGAAAGAAGAACGAAGCTGTTGGACCTCGACACGTCACGAAGCAAAGATCTGTGACGGCTTTCCAAGCAGTCTAGCCTATGTTTTCTTTGGGGAGGTTAGATAGGCTGAATAATATCATAATTCATTACAAGTGCTGGCCAGGTAAGGAGTATAAGACTATTAGTTGTCACTGTCTATGCCTGATCATTAACTTGGGTGCTACATAAACTAAACACTTCATGTGAACTGTCTTATATTTGAATTTTGGACTGAATATTATATGTATGAAAATGTACACTCATGTCTTGATTGATAACTTCACTGATGTAATGAATAGGTCTATGCATTTCTAACCCAGGTGGGGGCACATTAGGATTGAATTTCACGGGTTAACGTGGGTGTTAGTTCATTTTAACACTAAGCTCCCTTTAGTCATAGGGAGGCGATACACTGTCAATGACCGCTGGACCATAACTTATATTCGCAGTGGCTCACAGAAGTTCACACATGTAAACTTGTCGCCTCTCATGATACTGTTTTCACGCTGACGTCTATGTTCTGTTTTATTGCAGATATAGACGAATGCCAGCTGGATAGTCCTTCATCCCCTTGTAATGCATTTTCAGAATACTGTGTTAATAGCATTGGCAGCTATATCTGTTCATGTAAGGAAGGCTTCACTCGCATGTCTGGCAAGTGCGAAGGTAAGGATATCAACGAGCAAACGACTACCTATCGATCAATGCAGACGGCCAAATATTAAATTAGTCCATATAAAATTTGGAATAGAGGTTTTAATTGTAAACAACATCGTGGAGATTAATACTTTTGGGTGACGAACTACTACAGGTTCGCTAAGTGAATAATGTTGCATATCCTGTTTACCAGCTGCGCTTCATGCCAATAATCAAAGGACTGTCTATTGATGCAGGTGTTCAATTATTAAGTAATCTTTGGCTTGTACACGACATCGTATCAGTTAATACTGTTAGATGATCAATTACAGAGCGTTCGCTAAGTAAATGATGTTGTATGTCCCGTGTACCAGGAACTGAGGCAAATTCTGTCGTTAATTTTGAACGCAAGAGATTTTAGCTAGCTGCCAGTTTCAGAGCTACTCATCGGCAAAGGCATATTAAACTCGATGCGCTTTCGCATAGGCAACCAATGCAGCTCATCCCGTCTGAAATGTCACTGAATTTTGAAATCCTCATTATTTACTGAGATTCATCGTTTAAAACAAATTGAAGATGTGAAAAGAGAGGCCAAAATAGATATTATTACCATATTCGATCCCAGTACACACAATTGCCTGTGTCAGAGTAGGCTACCAAGCCAAATCACTCGGATAGATGGATTAATCATGATATAAACCATATTCATACGATGGCTGGTACTCCATAGACTACCTCTTTGTCACGAACTGATCTTCTAGATATTGACTTGAGTATGGCCTGGTCTTGGTGCGCCATCAGTTTATGCCTTCTGATTTAGACATCGGCACTATAGAAGTTATAAATTACAAATTATGACTTGCAAATTCTAGGTGGTAGGCAGCTCCAAAGCTCGAGGGTACGTACCATACGTATTCTATTTTTTGAAAGGTACGTACGTTTTTTAACGTACCCTATTTTAGGGTACGTAAACAATAAAAAAAATACCTTAACCACGTCATTGCTCATTATAAGAATGTTCAATTTAATTTAAGCAAACAATCACAACCCAGTATACAGCGTAGTAAATTGCTGCAATGCTATATTGTAGGTCTATGTTTATCCAGCATACATTGCACTTAATGCACTAATGTCAGTCAGTCGGCTCAGTTCTGCTGCACCACTTCAAAGTCCAACTCCAAGCTCTCCTCAGAATGAAAGTACAATTTGCATTAAATTAATTATAACCGAAGAATTTATCGAATTAAATTTACTGCTACGCTACCGGAAGTACCGGTTTCAATGACGCATACTCTACTTATATGACTGATGTTTTGCATTGGCTTCCTATCTCTGCTCGTATCCACTTCAACATCATGTCACTTGTCTCTAAGGCGCAACAGGGCTTAGCTCCAGCCTGCCTCTGTGACCTGATGCGCAAACCTCTATCTGCTTCTTCTCATCGACCCCTACGTTCTCTGAATCGGCTTGATCTGTTCGTTCCCCGGGTGAGGTTTTCTATGGCTCAGTCTCGCTCTTTCGCTGTCGTGGGACCATCCCTATGGAACTCCCTTCCCTTGGTACTCCGTGGGACCCTAATTACGATTTTCCCCCTCTATGTTGTTCGTCGTTAAAGACTTTTCTGTTTCCGCGAGGCTCACCCGCTGAGAGCGCCTCTGAATAGTTCACACTGCGAGAGGCGCTTTATGAATTCTCAGATACCATACCATACCATACTGTTGACGTCAGATTATACGTAGGCTATGGGTCGCCGAGTAAACAATAAATAAAATTTTCGTGTATGATATGTACCATACGCGTATTGTATTTTTTGAAAGGTACGTACGTATTTTAACGTATTCTATTTTAGGGTACGCGTACCCTCGAGCTTTGGGCAGCTCACAGGTCTCAAACATTTCCTCGACTATGGAGAATGCACTTGCAGCTTGTCCGCAAATGCATGCCTAAGTACCGCTAGCATACCGATGAGCGGCAAGCCCCAGGGAGGGAGGAACACTGCTAAGGACAGCAGCATTAAATTTATAAGTCGAGGACCAGTACAAAACCTTGTGATAACCCAAATAAAAGCAGACCAGGCCGATCGAGTAGAACCAATATTGACCACCATGTTGCAATCACTCATTTCTTTCGGGCTGTCAACAGCCCGAAAGAAACCAGCAATTACGCTGGTAAAAAAATGCATGCAAACATGCATAACGTACATTACATAGATGAAGAATATTTACAATTAATTCATTTAATCTCATTAACATCTGTTCACAGAGTTCAATAGCTCGCCTACTACCGGAATAATTTTGGGAACGTTTCTGGCAATCAGTTTGCTGAGCAACGCACTGGTTTTGGCAGTCTATCTAATGAACCGTGCAAAATCAAGAAAACCAGGTAATTGATAAGTGTGTGCGGGTGTTCAGGTAAATTGAACTGTTTAAATTCTACTTCTTTTCAACATAGCAAACGAAAAACAATTCATTTAGATATCACTTATTATCGTATGGCTATCGAGGTTCTCCAAAATAATTTGCGGAGTATTCGCTCTCACTGATACTCACAGAATCGCGCGACAAGTGAAAGTCAGTCTTGAGTTTAACTGTACCGAGTTGTGAGTTTGACTGTACTAAGTATAGTTGTACAGTTAATAGTTAATTGTTAATACTACTCGCATACCGCATTTACATTGTTACTCCATGTGGGTTCCGGGAAGCGGGGTGTACAACCCCTTTGGTACCCCCCGCGTAACCAATTTCGAGATCTAAAGGTTATTCTTCTGTTAACTGTTGTAGGCTACTGTTTACACGTTGGTTACCGAAATAAAATTGAAAAAAAGTCTTGAGTCTAACTGTACAGTCTCATTGCATACAATTTAGTGGTGTGTTCCAGGTCAACTGACCCGATATCACTGGATGCACAATCAATTTCCTGGGTTGATTTCCTTAAGTATTTGGATGTGAATTTAGTTGGTAGCCTTGGAAGCGGTCGTTCTACTGGGCGCATAATTCAGTCGCACTCTTTCCTCTAATTTGGATGAAATTTTACCTCTCAAGTTACAAGAGACCTACCTACGCCTTGCCATTTTTACTTATGCCCTCCCTGCCTTGACTTTATCAGGAAAACAATCGAACAAATTACATTTATGCTAAAATTATAATATTTCGTCTTACATTCGGGTTTTGGAATAGATGAACTGGGCAGACTAAATGGACGTCGTTGTATTTCCATTTGTCTTTTTCGTATGTTGCTTTTCATAATCTATTGTGGACATACTTCTTAGAAATATACCATAATATCGATTGCCTTGGTATGGTATTAATTAAAAAAAACATGGTCCCAGGAACGTAGTAAGCTATAATTGCCATAGTGTGCCAAGCGTAAATATAGCGCCCTTTTAAGATCAACTCAATGAATGACGACAAAAAAATTTCCCTGCACTGTCAGGTATCTAACTACCTATCCAATAATATTATATTGTATTGGACAACCCCTCGGATACGTCGCAGCGCTTGTGAATAAGCTGGTACTTTGCGCTTAGCTTTACAGTGGCGCTTTAGAAAATTGAAGATTACGATTACGATATCTGAACATTTATAAAGCGCATCTCACAGTGTTAGCTAATCAGAGGCGCTCCCAGTGCGAAAGACCCAGTGAATAGAAAGTGGTTTTAAGACAGCCGAACGAGGCACTTAGGTCATCAGCTAATAAAGAGGCACGTGTCAATGAATGGAGTTGATTCCAAAGAGCCGGACCAATGCAAGAAAAGGCTCGAGTTGTGGCCATAGTGGTCCTGGTTCGTGGGACAAAAGATCATGGCGGTTAAGTGATCGTAATGGACGGAGGGAAGCAGCTGAAACAGGCAGACGAACAGAGGTACTTGGGTTCTAAGCCTGTATAAGACCGAAGATTTAATATTAAACATATATATATATATATATATATATATATATTACATTTTATTTTAACATGAAGATAAATGTTAAAAAAATGTTTAAGGTAGGTCTATACTTGTTTGTTCGTAGTAGTTGAAATTC